>OX578149.1:77840847-78344896 GCA_951213105.1 Amaurobius ferox | reverse complement strand
AGAGTACTATATATAATATTAGTCTGTGACTGGATTCTTCTTCTTCTTGTTGTTTTCATAAGGAACACTTGCACCACAGAATACAATAATAATCTGTGACGCATATATTGAAATGAAGTTCTAGCAGTAAGTACAGATGTGACCAATGTGAAACGAAGTGGTTAGGCCATGGAGTTAGAAGTAAGGAGGAAAATCTTCTATGGGTGCAAGGCGGAGAATACCATAATGCTGAGATACTGATGCTGCCATTTCTGAACAGATAAATGTTATAAAAATGTGAATGAAATGAAAATGTAATGACAATTAATAAATCACAAATATTTATCATATACATATCATTTTTCTATATTTAAAACAATTTAGATTTACTAATTTGAAGTTAGATTTACCCGTGTAAATGCAAATTCGGATAGCAAAGTGTGTATACCTTCATTATTTGTTGAAAATGGAAGATTTTGTATCGTTATAGATAATTAGAGTAATTATATTGCAAAAATTTGACAAGAAAAAATAATTTTTATTCTGTAATTTAATCTTTAATCTGGAAGCATTCTGTAATTTGGCAACGAAGAATTTTAGCCAATGACATCAAAATCTTTTGCATTTTGATTGGATACTACCATGAAGACTATAGAGTCTATCTAATCTTCATGGATACTACACCGATGGCGGGATTAAATTTTGATTCGTCTGCTTGTTTACATTTTGTTTGTTTCTGTCATTTCTAGCTTCATGTCTTCTGTTCACATGCAAAACAATAGGCATAATTAATTGATTACGTTTCACATCTCTCTAATTACGTATAGACGATGTCACTGTTTTGTTCCTGGTTGTAAAACAGGCTACAATGTAAATCGAGCAAAACTTAAAGTTGAAGGAAAAATAAATTTGAGTTTGTTTCAAACTCTCATACATTTACTGTACTTTGTTCTGTTCAATATTTCTCTTTAATAAAAATAATTTTAAGAACACTCCAACATTGACTATTAGTTGTAGTAGTATATTTTAAAATTCAACTTTCAGAGATTTGAATCTGTTTCTGCAGGGTACACTGTAACAAATTATAGTTGAAGTATTCTATAAATAGTTAAATTACCAGTATATATATGTATATTGACTTCAATTTATGCTTATCTTTGCGAGATGTTGAAAATAGACATGTTAATAGGTAGTAATAATATACAATATGTAATTACAGTTAATAACATTGGCAGCATATAGTTAATACTTGGTATTTGATTAGTTACAAATAAATTTCTAGTTACAAATAAATTTCTTATGTAATTAATATGACGTCCAAACTGAGACCTCTGCCATAATACATTGCATAATAATTATCTTATATTTTTGCAAATTTTATTTTGTTTTAATGCATATAGATGTTTTGATTTTATCTTAAATTGATTTCAAAATTACTTTTGTATTTTTACATATATCTTATTAATTTTACCTTGTTAACTTCTGAAGAATTTACTAACAATTTAGTAGTAATACGTAGTTTTTAACATTATGTTATATTTTATCTAGTTACTTTGCTTTTATTGATTTCATAATCTTTGACTCTGATTATATTTTTAATATTCTTTTACTTTTGTCTTTTTAGATTTGCTAATACAAGTTCTATATGAATGTCATTATTACATTTATTTTTACATGTCTGTAGGTTATAGTATAAAAAGTAAAACATGTGACATTATAAAATGCTGCCTAGAGAAAAATTTAAATAGTTAAAATTATTAGCTGATCTATTACCTTATATATGGATATTAGAAGAATGAATTGATGGTAAATATAACTTCATATTAGAATTCCCATATCAAAATAACCTTGAATTCTAAATTTGGTGCAATTTCAATAAACATTGTATTTTTTAAAATATGTATGTGCATTATGGTTCTTTTCTCCCAAATTATGGGCATATATTTTTACATGAAGAATTTGGTTTTTGCCTCAGTTTTGGTTTTAATTGGTTACATAATTCATAAAAAGCGATTCCTAAGGGTTGGTGCAGTAGACAAAAGCATCTTCTTAATTAATATTTGAACTGTCTACACGTAGCTAATATGGAGCCCTTAATGGTTTACTGATATGCAAAAAATGTACTAAAGAATGCCTGGGCGCGGTAGCCCATTGGTTAGCGCGCTGAAGTTGCACTCGGTAGGCCCGGGTTCGATTCCAGCCACTGCCATAACTGCCGCCGTGTTCACGCGGAGTACGATCACGTTAAACATGTGGGTCCGTAAGTCCTTCCGAGAGGTTGGTGGTAGGGGAAGGAGGGTACGGTCCCTGTGGATGCCTCCCCCACTGGGTTCCGGTCTAAATTGGGTGGCACTTCCCGGCCGTCCAAACAGTTACCTTACACCTTTCTGGTAGGTCGGACGGTCTGGGTCTCAACAACTGTCGGCGGCTATTGCTGTGTTAGCTGAGCGACTTGACTAGAAAATTTGAAAGTCATTTGCAGATTTAGCAGTGTTTGGCCATATCCATATCTGAAGTGCTGGTAAAGAAAATTTTGTAGCAGATGATATGCAGTAGTGATGTGTTTTCTCAAGAAAACAAGCTCGTTAAACACAAACACAATTTATTTGTTGTGAGATCCATTGCATCAGATGAAGTTACAAAATAAAACACTGTAACATTCGTTGCAAAGCAAAATTATATACAATGAGCTAGCAAGCTCATGAAAAAGATTGTAAACAGTTTTTATGACTAGGCACACACTCTCAGTTACTATAACATCGGTAAGTAGAAAAAACAGCTACTGTACCACACATGCCGTGCACGTTAATGAAGCCACCATCATCAGGTCACACGTCATGGCTTTAGAAGTTAGACTACTCTCTACCGATCAAGGTCTGCCTTCCATACAAGGTCTTTCACCGTCGATCACCGTCTGATCGATCTGACTATACGTCGAGTCTTAAGTCTGCATAACTACAAGATCTTAAACTCTGAAAAGTCTCCCACGTCTACTACATGGTCAGTCAAGGTCTGTAAAGTCTCTGAATAACTGAGAATGTGTCCTATCATATATACACTGTGATGGGTACGCTCCGGAACACAACCGTTGACGGCAGCGCCCTCACTATATGCAAATCAGAATGCGCGCGCGGCGAGATGGCGATTTGCATGAATGGCATGTTCTGTTCCCGTCACGAGTCGTTCACGAGAACGGTAGAACCATTCTAAAAATGTAAACACGTTCTCGCGATAACGAGAATCGCGACGAAAACAGAACCAAGTTTCCAACAACAACAACAACTAAAGAATGCCTCATCTTTCTAAATATCGTGTCTTATGTTTGAAAGTAATGCATCACACTATATTTAGAATGTTTTGTTATTATTATCAACCCTTTATAAGAATAATAGACAGTTCTTTTTTTTTTTCTTCTGTTCCTTCGCTTTATAATCAGTGCAATAATTTATTCTTAAAATGCTTCTCAAAGTGCATTTATTAAAATCTAGTGCACACATTTCACATTACTCATCAAACTGCCATATTGCTTGAATTTTTATAGGCAGGAAAAGTTAAACGGGAAGTTAAAATGTAAAATATAGCCAAATTATTATTTTTCACACTTTAAGTAATTCATGTATATTTTGTTTAAAATCTGTTTAGGCTAAGTTGTATATGTGTCATGCTGTTCTGTGTTTGTCGCTGACCTATGCAACTTCCCCATTATTCATTGTTTAAATAAACCTGGTTCAATTATTCACATTCCATCTAAACGTTTTAGTGGAAAATAGTATATTTTTATAGTCATTAATTTCTGTTTAGTCTTAAAAATTGGGAAAGTTCATTTATGTCAAACATGTTTTTTAAAATCCTGCATTTGTAATTCATATTAAGTATATTTATTTTTGGATACCATTATATACTTTTATTTGAATTCTTTGCTTTTGCATATCCATAACTAAAAAAAGTACCCACTAATTTATCCCCATAAAATTTAAATATTTTTAAGTTTATATTCCTTAAGTGTTACAATTACATTTATTTATGTTCCTTAAGTGTTACAATTTTAGGAATGTTGCAGTGTTCTATGCTGGCAAGTTATCATTTCCAAATCCATGGCTGGCAAGTGTCCTGTTTAAAATGTTATTCTACTGTTAATCTAATTAGGTTCAAAAAATTATTTAATATTTTGAAATAAATTATCTTTTCACCTACTGTTAATCTATTTAAAATGTTAAATAATTTAAGTTGATAATTTGAACAAAGTATTGTTGATATTTTTATATACCCTTTGTATATATTGTTTGTTGTGCACAATAATTAGTATATATACTAGGCGAATACCCATTGGAAATCAATGGTCTCACAATAAGCAACCCCTGAATAATGTGAAATTTTGAATAATTCGTGTTTCACATTTATTTGGCGAATCGATTATTTTGGTGTGCAGAAATCTTTAGAGGGTAAAGAAGAAAATATTGGAAAACTTAAATTGTGCACTTCTTCCTTTCGAACTATCTACACGTACACCAAGTTTCTATCTCATCCCGAAGCAAACTATTTTATCATTTCCAATTTCAAACATTTTTCTGTGGAGCACATCCATAAATGAACATTTTTGAAAAACTTTGTTCGTCTTGGGTTTTTTATCAGATTGGCCCGTATACCAAATATCACACTTTTATCACATTTAAAAGGAAGCGTGTCTCATTTATTCAGAAAATTGAATATATTGGTGTGCAGCACCCCTTAAAGTAGCAAATATCGGAAATCTGTAATTGCACACTTTCTTCCTTTCAAACTATCTACTCGTGCATCAAATTTGAAGTCTCTATTCTATAGTGCAGCATGTTTTTTCTATCACTTCACCTTTCGAACGCTTTTCAGTGTAGCACCCCCTTAAATGAACATTTTTGATAATCCGTATTCATCTCGTTTTTTTTTATCAAATGTAGGCCTGTATACTAAATTTCAAGCTTTTATCACACTATAAAGGAGACATTTTTCATTAGTTCATCAAATTGAATATTTTAGTGAGTGCCCCCCCCCCTACAATAGCAAATATTGGAAAACTGAAATTGCATGCTTTCCTCCTTTCTAACTATTTACCCGTAAACCAAATTTGAAGTCTATCTCATCGCAAAGTATGCTTTTTCTATTATTTCACCTTTCGATTGTTTTTGTGTAAAATACCTATCCCCTAAGTATACATTTTTGAAAAACTCCATTCTTCTTGGGTTTTCTATCAGATGATTCGCCCATATACCAAATATCAAGTCTTGATCACGTTTTAAAAGGGGTGTTTCTCCTTTATTCCGAAAATTGAACATTTTGTGGTCAGGCACCCTAAAGTAGAAAATAATGGAAAACTGAAATTGTACACTTTCTTCCTTCCAAACTATCTACCCATACACCACATTTGAAAAATCTATCTCATCCCAAAGCATGTTTTTTTGTCAATTCACATTTCGAACGCTTTTCTCTGTAGTACCCCCTTCAACAAACATTTTTGAAAAACTATATTCGTCTTGGGCGTTTTCATCAAATGGTTAGCTCATATACCAAATTTCAAACCTCTATCAAATTTTAAAGGATCTATTTCTTATTTATTCAACAAATCGAACATTTTGATGTGCGGTACCCCCTTTAGTAGAAAATATTGGAAATCTGAAATTGCACATTTTCTTCCTTTCAAAAAATGTACCCATACACCAAATTTGAAGTCTCTATCTCATCGCAAAGCATGCTTTTGCAACATTTCACTTTTCGAACGTTTTGGTGTGGAGCACCCTCTCTACAGAACACATTTGGGAAATACAATTTTTCCAGATGATTTTATCAAACAATTGACTTGTGTACCAAATTACAAGTCTCTATCTATTCGGGAAGTGCCTAAAAGCGTGACAGACTGACAAACACTTGGTAATTAGTAAGTAGAGATTGTTTCATTTCAAATAATGCAATTAAATGCAATTATAATTTTTTTAATTATGTTTTGTATTCATCCTTTTCATCGAGTATGCAAAAATAATGCAAATTATGGTTTTAAAAGAAATATACCATAGAAGTAATAGTATGATAGTATGACTAATATGTATATTGTATATATATATATATTTATAATATACTAGCTGTCCCATGCAGAGCATCTGCTCTCTAGTGTCTGGTAACTTACTACTCAGTCTCTGGAGTGTGAGTCTTTATTCAACTTTTTCAAACATTATTCCATAGTATTTAGTTCTATTTGTCTCACAATCATTATCAGAATAAAAGTATAGCTCTTGCATTCCTAATATCCATAGACAAATGTGGACTAATTATTATATGACATCCACAATTCTGCGAACTTAATAACTTCAATGTCTAATTACATTTATGAACTAAAAAAATCAAAAGATAAGTAACTAATGACTAGCATAATCTTGTAACTGTATATTTTTATTTTGTTTTTTTCATATGGGGCAATTCATGTAATATAATTCACATAACTGCTTGCATAAAAAAGCAGCATATTGCGAGTTTAAAGTTCAAGTTGTAAAATGGAAAAATAGTATATATATGGCTGGATATCTGATAATTGTCAATTTTGTGTCCCTTGAGTTTTAAATAAATAAGGTAGATATTTTTTTTAGTATTTGTTTAGGATACAATCTTTTCCACATATTTTTCAACAAAAAATACTTTTCCATAGTATTAAATGCACTTTTGACTTCAAATGCAAATAAAATGTGGTGAATTGAAACATTGTACAAATATATTTTGAATAAAAATGCAAATTTGTCATTTCTGTCACTGTATCCCCAGGGATGTGTTTTCATCTTCTAATTACATCAGTAAAAACTTACACAATGGAAATTGGGTGAAGTTTAAAAAATTATATATTGACTTGTGAAAAAAATATTTTTATAAAATTTTTATATTATTTAGTGAAATTGTTGAAACACATTTGTCTCTGAGAATCTATGACATTATGATATTGCCCAAAAAATCCTCCTTTTCATCCATTAGATGGCGACATAGCAACTGACCTAAAATAAAATATTCTAAGTCAGTTGAAGAACACTAGTTTTGTTCCATATATGTTTGAAGTTTTAGGATTTCGCTATTAACAGATAAGATAAAAACACAATTTTATTACTCATTTTGATATATATTAAGTATTAACTGTCATTTCTGGCATGCATTTAGTTATTTTTAACAGCAATGAAGATTTTAAAATACTATGCCTCCTTTTAGTGTATAATTTATTTCCCAATGTTAGTTCAAATTTTGGTGCTCAACAACCTTTACATGTTCATTTCTGACACGGTAATGTAATGATGAAATTCTTATTAACCATGTTTAACAGCTACATTATTTGATTTCTGTCAGTTATTTCAATCACTGTTAATCTTGGAAATACGAATTGTATGGCGATGCATCTCCCAGTACTTAATATTGCCATAACTTGTGGCTTTATATTTTAACACCTTAAATCTATATAGAAAGAGCAATATTCTGGAGTTTTATATTGAATGACCTCAGATACTGAAAATGAAGCCGGATATTGGACCCATTTTTACAACAGTGGAGAATTCTAGTGCTTTAAGTTGCGTATGACATGAGATACTGAAAGTGAAGCTGGGTATTGAATTCATTTTTATTTATTTACAACACAACAATAGATGTTATAATATATCCTTTTGTGTTGTGGCTATGCAGACAGTGATAGAGCATTGTATTCTATTATAACATAGTAGATATTGCATGAATAAATCAGTTTTTAAATTACTTATGTGCAGAACACTCAAGGGTCTCACTAGTATATATAAGCACAGTTGTTTAAAAAAATATTGAATAAAAAAATCATAATTTTGTATGAGCTGAAACTTGTCCAAAAGAAAAAAATTTCAAAGTAATTATATGCAACACCCCTTTCTCACTTCATGCCCTGAAACTGTCTCTCTCATCCACTCCACTCTATGATGATATATCATTAGATGACACCTCCAAAAGATGTAACACATTTAGTTAGTGATATCTTTATAGAGCAGACCCATATGCAACACCCCTTTCTCATTTCATGCCCTGAAACGGTCTCGCTCCACTCCACTCTATGATGATATATCATTAGTTGGCACCTCCAAAAGATGTAACACATTTAGTTAGTGATATCTTGATAGAGCAGATCATTCTAAAAGAATTCAAATACTCCAACTCTTTAGGAAAACTGATAAAATATGAATTTACTATATATATATTCTAAATGTGATTAATACTACTGCACTCCAATGCTGAGTATATGTAGTTTACATGCGACACTTTTCCAATCAAATGGAGATCTTTTAAAATAAATTGCTCAAATGCTTTAAAAATGAATGTAAAGTAACATATGCAATTTGATACAAAATTTGCAACATATGAGTTTGAGAAGCAAAATAAATCTCCTCCTTCGGGATAAAAACACAGAACAACCACACACACTCTAAAAGTTAAAAAGCACATTTAAAATAAAATCATTTTATTTCATACTATTGCACAAATGATGTAACAAATTATCTGTACCTTTATTCAATACATAGAAAAAATTTTCGATCACAAAAACTTAAATTATCTTTGAATTTCCTTATCCATGTAAAATCAAAATATAATATGGTTCAACATCCATTAAAGTAAATTGACAAATACTTTTTTTTTAGCAATCATTTGTACCAGCAAATGCTCTAAAATAACTAAAACGTCAACATCACATTCAGCTATAAACAGAACATCAGCTCGATTGTTAGGATTGCTATTTCCTAATTTTACGATATATACATAAGAATGTATTCCATCTATAAAGTATGGATGGGACAGTTTTTGAATAATAATTAATTTATCTAATAGAATTAAATACTAGATTGAAGGAAATAAACATACCTCTAAAAACTTGTGTTGATCTAAATTTAAATCATTGACACCCCAATATTGCGCCAAAGTCCGAAATAATTTTTCATTTTCCTGCTTTTGCCGCATCCAATGACGTCATGTTCAGACGCACTGCGCATGACACTTCTCACAAATGAATGAGTTATTTTAAAATTAAAAAAAAAATATTTCCCAACTATTTTCCCCGTGCATTAGTGCATAGAAATTTTCTTCATTGTTTGAACTATAATGTACATTGAACCGCTAATTCATTTCTTCGAAATAAACAGTTTAAATAAATTTTATTTAATGCAAACCAGCTTTTTGCCGTAGAACTGCATACAATGTATAACGTCAGAACACTCACTTGCGCCCCCTGAATTACTGTCTCAAATGGTTTTGGCGTTTTCTCAACATGGAGATTTTCCTCCTTACTTCTAACTCCATGGGTTAGGCTACCTGCAAGTGCTGTTGCGGAAACGATGTAATTTGGCTGTCTTCAAGTGCGGACGCGCATTGAGCTACCTGCCAGTGGGCTACCGTCAAATGGTTGTTGGTTACCGGATGGTTGTTGTCTTACGGCGGAAGGTTGCAAATTATATTTCGTTTACTAACGTTAGACGACAGTGTTATTTAAATTGTAGTTCTTCAAATATATTTAAAAATAAATTATCGATAAAAGAGGCGAATTTTACGGTTTCTAGCTCCTACAAATGTATAGCATTAAAATAGACCTTGAAGAATAGAGCAATTCGTCATTTCCACTTCTATTTTTCTGAAAATAAAATATAATAATCTTTCCAAGCTTTTTAAGGAACTTGACAAGAAGTATTTGATCATAAATTTTTTTAATTAATGGACCCGAGCTGGAGCCCCCCCCCCCCCCCCCGGTATGCTGGAGAACCCGGCCCGGACAGGAAAAATTAGGTAGTACACATAATGAAGGGACGGGGGCCAGAGAGGCCCCTTCCCCCCTCGTTTTCTACTGACCTGCATGTGTGTGCTTTATTTCTAAGAAAAAGAATAAGAGAAAGGTACAAGTGACACTTTACTCCTTCTTAGAAAAACGCTGGTAAAGTTGTGAAGAAAAAATATAAAATATTTACGCAAGTACTTCTAGTGAAGGAATATGATTTAATAGCACTAAATTTATGCTTAACTTATCTCTCAGCAAATTGTCTCTTCCATTTCATAATATTAAACCATTCAATTATAAGTAGCTACTTTTTTTAATAATTTTTAATATTATATATAATAATATATTCTTAAAAAAGATTTAATTATAAACCGGTTTTTCATCTTTTTAATTATTTAATAATGTATTTTATATGTATATAATAAACTGAGTAAATTATTTTTCTTTTTGTTATTAATTTTATTTTTTTCATAAGTGGCAAAAGGTTTCCCATTTGTAAGTATTTAAAACGAATTCTAATATAATATTTAATAATATATTTTTCAAAAGTATTTTTAAATTTGTTCTTATAATTTAATAATTTACTCTTGTTTATTATATTTAATAATTTACGTTTTAAGAATTTTAAATTATGTTTTCCTGCTATTCCTTTAATGTAATGTTTTAAATTTATCATTAAAAAAAATCCTGTTATAGATAAAACATAATTATTTTATAACTTTTCTTTATCAAGAAAGAAAATATTTAAAAATAAACTACTTTAAAAAATTAAAAACATACTATTTTTAGATCTCACAAATGCATATATAACATTAAAATAGATCTTGAAAAGGATTTTTTTCCTCCTATATACATATAGGAGGAGGGAATTGGGGGCTTTGATTTTACTGAAATTATTTTCATTATTACATGTTAGCTGGAATAATATGTCCAATGACTTTTTAAAGTATTTATTCTTATATTACAGCTATAGCCAAACATATATTACACAACATAGCTATAATAAAGGGTTTGAATTTAAAAATATGTAAAAATTTCTTATACTTGTATATTGCAGTCAGCATAATATCGACCTAAACGCAATATAACGCTAGTTTCCACCGGAAGACAACCGTCCGACTAATTTGACGGAAGCCCACTTGTAGGTTTCCTATTACAACTCTATCCGCGACCGCACATGCAGGCAGCCTAACCACAGCCAATGTAAAACATAACACCCAAACATCACTTTTCTTATACCAAAGTCACCGTAACTAGTTACAGAGGCTTTACACTCATTCCTTTTCTCTTTCTTTACACTACCGCACATATTGAGACGGGATGTCCAAATTACTACTTTGTACGGCTCCGCCTCCGTCACGCCCATACTGGAGACGAATTTGTGACGTAAAACCGAAACGTCACTTCGTTTTCAGTACATCCTAAGGCTCCTCTATATATTCTCGTAGATTAGAAGATATACCCGTTGTTGTTGAGACCCAGACCGTTCGACCTACCAGAAAGGTGTAAGGTAACAAAGAAGGTATACCCGTGTATTTGTAGAAGATTACTAGTACAACGTACAATATATGAGTTTAAATAATTTTTATCATAATAAAACAATGGCATAATAACTTGAAAATATCAATAATCCCCGAAAATATCAATAATAATAACGTTTAAAGCTGGAGACCGTAATTGATATTATCCAGTAAAAATGCTAGAAGAAAAATCAAATCGTTCTTTTCTAAGATATATTTTTATATCCATTAATTTATTATTCAAATCGAAAAAATAATAATTAAAATTAACAGACAGATTTAATTTAATTGCGTTCCTGAGCAACATGATATAAGATAGAATGTTCCTCATAACCTGCGAAATTAAATAACCATTTTGATTTCTTTATACTTTTCATTGTTCAGTAAAAGCTTGTGAAAAATAAACCATGCAGATAGATTTCCCATTTAAATCATGTTTTAAACAATTCATGTTTTCAGAGACTGACTAATTAGCGCAAAAAATCTCCCATCAAACTCAGAGATGAAGTTTTAATTTACGTTCAAACGATTTTTAAACTGAGATTCGAAGACTGGTAAAGCTGGTGTTTGAACGTGTTCGTGCTAGCTCCTGAGACTATTGCACGTGGTGACTTTTAGTGCTAGCCTGGGTATAATTGTACCAAGTGTTGGTAGAATATATCGGGCTAAGCTAATCAAGATGTTTTTGCCGGAGGAAAAAAAGAAATTACTGCTTATTAGAGATTTATTTGTTAAGAGCTTTGGAAAAACAGAGGAGGTATAGGAGAAACTAAAGGAATATAATTGGATTTCAAAGGAAAGTGTACAAACTGAGGGATGACAGGAGATAGCCGAGATGCCTAGGCCTAAAGACAAGAAAGCCAACGACAATAAGGAGATACCCCAAGGCAAAGAGGAGGACATGAAAGGCAGACAGACCAAGAGTAAGGAAAAAAATCTTTTTGAAAGGCACAGAAAGGACAAGGAAAAAGAGACTCTCAGCTGGGAAGATGTCATGGAGATCGATGAGGAGGAAAAGAAAAAAGAAAATACTTGGACGGAGTAGCACGTGCTGAGAAGCTGGTGTGACAGGCGCACAAGACTTCTGAGTACTTCACATCCTTCGCTGCCAGATGCGAAGCAAGCGTGGGATATACCCCTGAGACACCCAAAAATGAAGCCTTCGATATCCACAAACACTGTGAGATCTATGACTAGGCCAAGAGACACCTGGATGCCGAAATCGCTATCGAGGAAGCCGAGGACATCGACAAGGTGGCACTCATCAAAGAGATATTGGTAAGCATAACTTCTTATGCTATCTTGCTAGCGGATACCCCTACCCCTGAGAACCTCTTGGTTAGGAAATCCTATCAGGCTACGGCTTATGTCATCAAAATATGGAATAGCTTACCTGAGGATTTTTTGTATAGTCAATACAAAACCAAAATCGCGAAATCTTTCAAACTAAATTTTGAGCTCCCACGCAATAAGCGCAGAAAGCCTAATGACGAGATTACTGCTGCTGAATTAGCTGAGGCCATGCCACGTGAGGCTGCATCTAGTAAGGACTTCCCTCTACTTAAAAATAAATTCATGCCGCTTGATAATCAGGAAGAAGAGAATGGAAATAGTGACCCAAAACCTAATCCCAAAATTTCTTTCTCTTATGTTGACTCCTCGAGTAATTGAGGAACCCTCATAGAAGAATTAAACAAAACTTTAGGCACTAAAATTGAAGGACTGCTGATGGAGAGGGTGATTAGGTTCATTCCTAGATCCGTTGAGGATTACAGGAGCGTAGAGACTCACCTGACTCAGAATAAAATCCCTTTTAGCTCCATATGCTTAAAAAACGAAAGACCAAAAAAATAGTGATAAAAGGGCTGCCAACCAACATTATCATAGACTCTATTAAAGAGGCTATATCCCGTGAAGTATTCAGGATTGTTAGGATTTCACAGCTTAGAAATCGTCGTGATAGGTAACCTCTCCCCATCTTTTTGGTCTGCCTAGAGCCGGCTGAGGGGGTGGGAGAAAATTTACAACCTCACCTCCATTCTCTACATGAGAATCGTAGTGCAACCCTTCAAATCAAAAGGAGTAAAAATTTATTACAATTGTCAAAATTATAACCATTCTTCGGATAATTGCTCGCTTCCCGCCAGGTGTTTAATATGCGGAGAAAACCATCAAACTCGCGAATGCCTTAAACCTAGGGACCTTCCGGCAAAGTGTGCTAATTGTGGTGGGGCCCACCCCGCCAACTTTAGGCTCTGCCCCCAAAACCCCTAGAACCGTAACAAGTTCCAGGAATTTAAAACCAAGCCCCAAAACCTTCGTACCAATAGATCAGATAATTCAAATCTGAGCATGAAAAACTTTCCACAGCTCCCTAAATCACAAAACCTCGAAATTGTTACAGACAACGTGGCGATGGCGCGTGCCGAGACAAGAACACCAAGTTCTGAAGAGCACGTAGCCCACACGCACTCAGATGCCCAAAAATCTTCAAATGAAACCCCTAACCTCCTTCTGGAATTCATTAAATTCTTTAAAGAAATACAAGATTATTTCAATATCAATGATGTCAGGAACTTCTTAAATCAAATCACCAAAATAATTAAAGCAGACGTAGACCCGATGCAAAAGACCTTTGATATAATCACACTAATTGCAGATCAAAAAACCTCAAACTTTCCCCATAACTTAAACTAACTCTGCCTTACAAGACAGTTTTTCGGAATTGTGCTCCAGTTCTCTTGACCAACAGGAAAAACAGATCCCGTTGCTCCGCCCACTGTTGGTGGTCCCTATGGACTCTATCTGCACACCTGCAATCCAGCCAACTGATGTCAAAGCTTCAAGGTACTTAACGCACACACCGAAGATACGGCACAACCTGCCAGGAGCTTCATAAATGACGAAACAACTACTTTGATTTTCAAACTTTTCGTTTGGATAAACCACGGAGTTAGAGAGTAGAACTCCTAGGAAAACGTTTCGTTTTTCATTAATATCTCGACAACCCCTGGTCTTAGATACTCGAAACTTTGGCTAAATTTATGGGGACTGATTCAAGGCTATCCACAAAATTTCATCAAATTCGGTTCAGCCGTTCTCCCGTGGTGATGGGACAAACAGACAGACAGACAAATTTCAATTTTATTTATATAGATATGAACAATTGCTCGTACATTTATTGCATATTAGCAGCATACCCGTTCTTCGTACGGAGTATATAATATAGAGAAACTTAAAATTCACAATCATGTGCAAATTCCTGTAGTATACTAAATGACATTTTTAATCAAAATATTCTGTTAAAATCTATATAAATAAAATTGAAAATCTGTCTGTCTGTCTGTTTGTCCCGTCATCACGGAAGAACGGCTGAACCGAATTTGATGAAATTTTGTGAGTAGTCTTGACATAGCCCCATTTAAATTTAGTCCATGTTTCGAGCTTCTACGACCAGTGGTTCTCAAGATATTTGTGAAAAACGAAACTTTCGTTTGTCTCATCATCACGGGAGAACGACTAAACCGAATTTAGTGCAATTTTATGAATGGCCTTGAAATATCCCCCCATAAATGTAGTCGGCATATGATTTTTATTAAATCTTTTCCGATTTGAATAATAAAGGTATGTATATAAAATAAATTATGTCAAACTATGTCAAAAATTGTTTAAACTCACATATTGTACGTTGTACGAGTAATCTTCTACAAATGCACGGGTATATCTTCTAATCTACGAGAATATAAGCAGTACAGGTATATTGGCACATATTTTAATATATATTGGCATATATTGGAATCAATTACGACCTTCTGATATAAAGATTACGGGGATTATTGATATTTTGAATTTATTACATCATCTGTTATATTTTGGCAAAGATTTTTGAGACTCGTTGTAACACGGGTAGTCTTCTACTAACACACTAGCATATATACATATATATATATATATATATTCCCATATAATTTTAGTGCTTTCATTCTGGCATATATTGGAGTCAATTAAGGGTTTATTGATATTTTCAATTTATACATGTAATTTACTAATACAGGCTATATCCAGGGACGTAAGTGGTCAATCTTGACTGGGGGGGTGTGAAGGGAATTTTTCCGACTAATATTGAAAATTTCCGACTGTATAAACAAGTGAGTTAACTTTTGTTTTGGGACGAGTGCATTGCTGTTCTAGTGACATTTGTGCAGTTCAAAGTCTACACGGCAATTATTTGTTTCAATTTTCGAATGTTTTGTGCATATGTCCCATGCCCCAATTAAAAAAAAAGTCTCAAAACCAAATTTTGGGTTTTGAGACTGTTTTTGGGTTTCCTTTGTTTTTTTATAAATAATTATACATTTTTTATTAATTATCGGATGTGTTGTGCAAATGCCCAGACCTTTAGCTACCATTTAAAACAAGGCAAGTATCTAGGGTAAGAATTAGCAAAATTTTAAATATATTTGAAAAGTATGAAATTTCGTACGTAAAAAAAAAATTCAAAGTGATCCAATAGAAAATCTACCTGCATGTGAATATACACATATTCTTAAATACATCTAAATTGTATTTTTTAGGTTATCTGATATTTATTTCGCAGCATCCAAAACAGGAAGATTAGCTCAGTTCTACAGTTTGAATTCTATAGAAAGTTGTGTGTATCATCGCATTCTAACAATTTTTTTTAAATACTACATTTTATTTTTAAAATATGCATCAAAGCAACAAATGCATCTCCTTTAATGAAGTGCGGAGGACTGCGGTTTCTCTCCGATGGTTGCACATACCTGAGCTCTCTCCTAGAGATAGGATCGTTTATTTTCTTTATTTTTTTCCAGGTGTGGATCGTATGCGTATAAATTTGGTTTGAAATTAACATTGAGCAATGCAGAGTTTTTCAACGTGCGTTATAGTTTCGTGTAAATTTACGGAAAATTAAAGAATTTTGATGCACACAATTTGGACCGCATTGAACTTTTTCTCATTTTAGGGTCCCGGTATTAAATTAAATTTCAAAAAGGGGCTCCGAGGCCAAAAAACTTCGTATAACAGTGATCTATAATATAAAACTGGAGTGAGTGCATATTACACTTTAACATTGTTCGGCCGTGGTTCCTTTCGGAGTTGGCGAAAATCATCCGCGCTTGAAGGTGCGATTCTGTAAAGCGGACGCTTATCTAAGACCTAAATATGTGGGTTACGAGAGGTTGGTGGTAGGAGAAGGGTACGGTGCCTGTGGTTGTGTCCCTCACTGGATTCTAGTCTAAATTGAATGGGAATATCCCAACCATCCAAACAGATACCTTACACTTTCGGGTAGGTCGTACAGTCTGGGTCGAAAGAAGAAAGATCTCCTCTAGTTGTTGCAAGCCAATCTAATGACTCGCTTGTACGTCGACGGTATTCTGCAGCCGATTGTTCTGCCTATGTTGCCATGTCGCCCAGGTTACATTTACCAACAAGACAAAGCTCGAATATATACTGCACAACTTTCTCAACAATGTCTTCAAAGATTTAATACCCTCCTATGGCCATCCAGGTCCCAGATCTATCACCAATAGAGAACGTCTGGGACATGCTGTGACAGAAATTGCAGCCTTCCCTGAATACCACTGAATTAGCTGATCAGTCGCAACATTTGTGGCAGGATCTTCCGCAGAGGGACATAAGCAACCTAACTGATCATATTCCACACCGAATATCGACTTTTATAGCCGATTACCATTTACTAAAATGTCAGCTTCTTGTCACTATTTCTTAATAAAACGTTTTTAATTGATCCCACATTCTAATCATTTGCATATTTCCTCAAACGACATATACATGCCGAGCTTTGCGGTTGTAGGTTATTCAATATTTCATGGGTGCATATAATTTTTGCAACAGAGTGTATATAGCTTCAATGTTTTTTAGCAGTGATTTGAACGAATTTTTAATCACGTTTCTAAAAGCTCAGTGTCAGTATGTCAGAGCACCGAATGCAACACCGAAGGCTGAAAAAACTTCTGTTTACCCTGCTGAATCCAAATCTGAAAATTGTTTTTCAAATTAATCCTTGGATCTGGGAAAATAACCTCTCAAAGTTTGGCCTTTTTTGCTATTTTTGTGTTTATAACCCCAGGTCGAAGGTGTTGCCACAACATGATGCATTTGCATGGTTATGAGAACTCAATGCTTAAAGAAATAAAAGGAAAATTGTATTCAGCTCATAGAGTTAGAAGTAAGACTACCTCCATGATTCAGCTGACTAGGAAAGTTCATTTTGAGAGGTCATCCCAATTTAAAAATTCAGAACATGAATATCTAAACCATGGAGTTAGAGAGACTTGTTTTCTGCTTTATCTTCAAAATCACTTTGTAAATAATGCAATTATACAAACTTTGTTTATAGATAGATTGGTTGGAGCTGAATTGGAGCCCATAAATTTAGTCTCTTTTTTTCCATGGTATGGCCAAACCAATTAAAAATTTGAGATGAATAGTTTGAGGTATTAAACTGGATAAATTGGTTTGCTAAGATTACAGGGGAGCGTAAATTCATTGCGTTATGTTAGGAGTTGATATAGTATGTATGTTTTAATAGGGAGTCGTATAAGAGATAGCAATATTGAATTGGAGGGCTGTATGATTCGCATGCGACTGTGGATATTAGGAGTGGATGGGAGGACCTGTGGCAGTTGATGTCCGCCGGTTCCTGTTTCCCATGCATGTCAGAGGTGTACTTGGACGAGCGTATCGCACGAAGTACGCGGACTTTGCTGGTTTATAAAAATTCTTCAACTTCGTTCAAAGTCTCCGAGAAATAAATACTTCGAAGGAACGTGAAATTAAATAAACCAATTGCAGAGAAGGGAAGTCCACAAAATGTAAAAAAAATATTTTTTGAATTGAACATCAACATTTTTAGTATAGGTAAATTATTACAGGAAACTAGTGCATATTAAGTGGCGCAAATAAAATCACAAGTGATTTAAATATCATAAAGCATTACTATTTTATGAACAGCTGATTTTCAAAAATAAAAATTTATGCTATTCATTATTATGATCAATTTTACTGGTTTCTTCATTGATATTTAATATATAAGATCAATTTCATCACCTTCTTGTTTCCCACTTATAGTGGCAGCTTCATGGTCCCCACATCTTAGGACGGGCCTCCTGGCCAAAATTCTTTAAGGGCCCCCTATGGGCTGCGGGCCCTTGGATATTAGTTCCACTTATCCCCTCCCTTTATGACGGACCTTGAAAAAAAAAAGAACATCCAAAAATTCATGGACAATTGAGCATTAATAATATATGAGGGCGTAAGGAGCCGCTACCGTGAGTTGCATAGGGTCCCAAGGTTTTGCATAAGGGCCCGGAAATTTTGTCAGCGCCCCTGAGTACAAGTAGTGTTTCTTCCTGGTAAAATGGAAACGATGCGATGGGACGGCGATCGTGATTGATCTTATTTGTCACGCCATATTTTTAAAGACAGTGACAGTTAAGGATATAGCCACGAATTGGGGCCCTCTTTGATAAAAAAAAAATCATATTACAGTTGTTATTTTCCAAATTTCTCAAAATCACAAAAAACAGTGCCTTCTTATTTTTTTTTTAAGCAGCTGTCAATTAGTCAATCAGAAAATACCCTGAAAGGCGCACCGTTCTGCCGGGTCCCCTGGGTGTAGCCGCAAGGTATTTGGAAAGAGTTATTAGGTGTAGCCGTGCTATCCACCCCCTTGTGGGGACCATGGACAGCTTTAGCAAAGAATATCTTTAGTAATGAGGTTGTGACTATTCAAATACCAAATGATGGCCGCAAAAGATCTGAATATAATATTTCGCAACTATCAATGTTGATTTATTATTTTGAAATAACTCTGTTTAATTTTAAATAATATACATATATATATTCTTTTTTTTTTTTTGGGGGGGGGGGAGGGATTGGAACGGGAAAGAAAAATTTGATTCTGAAAATAAAATAATAGTAATAATGAATAAAATAATGACTATTTATTAATAAAAATATAATATATAAACTGTGCCTACAAAATGTACAACAGCAGAATTATAACAAATGCAAATTTTGATTGATTGGGCACGCAATTAATTAACATATTTTTCTCGATTAATAATAGGTTTACAAAAACATTTCGACGTAGTTAACATTTTAGTGTAACATTCTAATTTATACACAATTTAATATCAAACGGTCGAGTAAAATTTGTATTATTGTTATTTATAGTATTTTGCAAGAAGATGTCTATTTCTGTGTGTATATACCGCGTAGCGGAAAATCCAAGTTTTCAACAGCTGTGAAAATCTGTATAGCGGTGGTATCTTAGCTTATGCAAATATGAACCTCGCCGAGATTTTTTTAAAATTCCAATTATTTTAAAGGTTATGAATATTTAAAGTCGAAATTTCGCCATTTTTAAACCAATTTATCCTAGCAGACAATTCTTTAAAGAATGAGAGACATATGTCAGACAGTTACAAATAATTGGCAGGACACGATTTGGGTGATAAAATCAAAAATACTAACTTTCAGAATTTTACAGATAATTTGGATTTTTTAAACGTGCAAATTGTTATAAGAATTCGCTCGATAAATCTCTTCTATAGCAGGAAAATATTCGGAGATAGCATTTAATTCTCTAATTTTACTTTTCACCATTCACGGAAACAAAGCAGACGAAAGAGTGATTTAAATTGAGAAGTTTTCTTATTTCTTGAATTTTAAAGATATGACTTATAGTTTTCAAAAAAAAAAATACAATTCTTTGTCATTAAAAGCATTTTGTGAAAAAATCATTTGAATCAGATAACAAAAACCATAATCCCGATCCTTACCTCCCTGCTTTTCGTTCAATCCAGAGGGTGTCACAGCGCAGTGAGAGAAGGTGTGTTTAAGCGCTTATTTAGGGCGTACGTTTTGCATATGCGGATTAAATGCGCGCCCGCATATTCAAACCCATACCGCAATCATTTGGGCGTTTATCCAGGGCGTAGAGAGTGGAGTGCACTATCATTGTTATTTGCAATAGGAGCTGAATCCAATTTTTGTTTAGGTTAGTCTTACCACAATGGAATTATCAAACAGCAGTCTCGGCACTCAACAGGAACGCTAATGGATTGGTTGTCTTTACAGTATAGAATAATGCATTTTATGGAAAAGTTTGCATCGCTTAATGATTCATATCACTAAAACCGCTCATGTTTACTCGTTCGATTCTGTTACAATGATTTTTGTGCTAGTTATTATAAAATTGTAAGACAAGCATGTAAGCTAAGATGTTATTTCCTTTCCTTTAGAAAGTCCGATGGAAAAGCATTTTTCCTGAAAGCTTATCTGACATAATTCTGTTTGTCCTTTCTTTAACTTATTGCATTTGAAAACTCTGGAAGTTAACTTTATATAAATTATTTAACTTTCTAATAAAAATTTGTAGGATGTAATAAATTTTTAAATCGTATTCTAAAAAAAAAGCTTTTAAAAATATGCACAGCACAAGTGCTTTCTGTAATGATATCAACAGGTGAAAATTTTCTAATATGATAATTATTATGCAAAAAGGTTTAATTACAGTAATTTAAAAAAATCTAATGCGAACAGCACCTGACTTTCCCTGCAGATTCAAAGTCACTTTGTCATTTTCTATTTCATTGTGAACTAAATTGAGTTTAATTGCTGAAAATAACATGGATACTTTTCTGATATTATATCAAATTTGCCTTTTTATTGCATATTCGTTATTAAATTTTGCGACTTAATTCACTTTGCATTCTTCAGGTAAAAAATATAAATAAATAAATAAAAATTTCGAGAACGGTTAGTCCCTGCAATGGGGTTGGTCTTACTCTTTTCATCGTTAAACATTACGTATAAAACAAGTATTAAATTGATATATTTGAACGTGCGTAGTTTTTATTTTAAATTTTGAAGATTTTTGCGGGCCATTTCCCCAAAAAAAGGCAGGTTATTTTTTTTCGAATCGTACCAAAATCTAATCAGCACCAGAGTAACCCACAAGTGACTTATTTACCAAATTTTATAAAATTTGGTTCATTAGTTTTTGAGTTAGAGTGGATACATACATTGCAGACAGACACACAGACACACACACAGACAGACAGACGCACAGACACACACAAACGTCAGGCTAAAAATAGTTTTTTCGTATTCTAGAGGTCCCAAAATGTGTAGATCCGTCGAAAACTCGAGTTGCGATTTTCGGCATGACTGCAATACTGAATTTTGGTTTTCGGCGCTATTATAATATTTATTCAACTTTCTAAATATAAATATTTCCATGCATTTAATTTATACGAAGGAATTAATAAAACATGTTTATTTCAACTCAAAACATATAAAATTTCATACAAATGCCGACTGCATTTAAAAAGTTGTAAATCCTTTAAATTATTCAATCACAAATAGTTTAAAATACAAACATAAAATAACTTTCATTTTTTCTGGTAATATATCAGCCAATTATTTTCCATAAAAAATGCGTTTCTATTGAAAATAACAGTATATGTGGATCGCTTTTGCGCTTTTCAGCGCTCTGCACATATACCTGATGTGAAATGGAAACACAAACTTGCTATAATCCACAAATTCGTGAACTTTTATAGAGACAGACAAATTCAGTCTTATTACGCAGTTGGTATTTAATTTTACAAAGATTGCGGTCAAACTTCACGATTTGTCTATGGACTATGGTCAAAACCAAGAGTTAATGTTTACAGAACCCGCCTGAAGGGGACGTTCCCAGAACTAGGATAACTCTAGTATCGATGTCGGAATCTGCAATGAAAGCGCTGTCCTATCTTTTGGAAAACCTCTATTTGGTGGGTTCTGTTAGTATTTATAACTTAAAAAAATACTGCAATTTAAGAGTTAATTAGCTTTATTTAAGTTATAAAATTAATAACATTTTAAGTTAATCAAACTTTCAATTTTTCGTATTTTTCCTATTTCAATTTTTGCAGTATATGCAGCCATAAGTTAAACACAATAATTTTCAATTCTTATATTTGTAGAAATTATTTGTTGCTATCATCCCTAAAATTTTTCCTGAGTTCTGTGTTTTATACATTAGTAGCGTCTTTCAGGGGTTAGGAAGTCTAACTTTTTAATATAATGAATATTTTTTTAATATAATGAATATTTTGAACTATTTTAAATAACTAGTTGCAAATATGAATTAAAATATTAAACCCGTTTTCGCACTTGCATACTTTCATGCAATTTCTTTTATTTCTCAATTTAGAAAAAAAAAAAAAAATACATCATCAGGGGCGGGGGGGGGGGACGCCTTGAATTGTTTTTTCCCCCGCAATTATTTGATATATAATATTCTCCTCAAAAATAATCACAATATGAAATGACAAAGCATTGTATAAATTTTAATGTGAAAAACATGCATGAGTCGGGTATATATGGTTGGCGGGAATCGAGACGTTACGAAAAATATAAACATTTTAAACGCTTATATCTCCGAACTTAATACATAAAAATATCAACTTAACCTTTATTTATTTTGTCGGAAATATAGTACCATTTACGTATATATAAAAATAATTTCAACATTTTAGCATATTGACATTTTTTTTCGATAAACTATAAAGATTTTGTCAGAGCAGTTCTAGTCTCCTTTTGCTTTCACTTGAACTTTCTTTTAAATTATAAAAGATAAACATTAAGCGACAAGAATGTTTAGTAGGAAATCCAGGTTCTAGATTAATAATTTGTTTTTAAAGATCTAATATAATTTTCGAGAAATCGTGTTATTAAGTTGAAAAAGATTGAAAATTTACCGTTTTTCAAGTTTATAAATTCTTATTTCTCGAAAACTAAGAGAGGTAGCTATGAACTACATTAGGTAATCTGTAGCCTTTTGAAAACCATATAAGAGTATATAATTAGATTTTGGATCGGATTATCAGTTTTTGAAATATAGGGGCAACAATTTCTTTATTTTAACATTTTGAACAGGTCGTTCTAATTTCAATATTTTAAACTATTTTGAAAAGGTGGTTCTAATTTCGATGTTTTAATATTTTGAACTATTTTGAAAAAGTGGTTCTATTTTCGATATTTTAATATTTAAAATTGTTTTGGAAAAGTCAAAGAAAATAAATTACCTACATAGGAAAATGGTATTTACGTAAAATCATTTCGGCTAGGACCCTGCCCGAGTGTTATAACACTGTGTCGGACCGGACTGGGACTTTTAAAAAGTACAGCTGAGTCGAACATGTTTAATTTTGAAAACTTTTCAAATTAGTTTTAATTGAATACATGAAATTATTGTCTTTATTTCATCTATGATAATAAATATTTAAAAATAAAACTTTATCTCAATTCTTCGTAGAAGTATTTCACGCATTCATATTTCTAACACATATGAATACAAATTATTTCCGACCGGATCACACAGAGACTCAATGGCCTTTAAGCATTGGTATTGTCCGGTCGGGCAGGATTAATTTTTGGCCCTTTCTGACCCTATTGAAGCCACTGCTGATTTTTTATCTAGTTCAGTGTTTCATTCTCAATTTGCGATTTTATTTTGTCGCAAAAAATTTATTTGTGTTAGCTATGGATTGTTAAAAGATGCTTTCAAAAAGCATATGAATTTTATAACAAAATTAAACAAAGCAATAAAACTAAATAATAATAAATATGAGAAATATATATAACCGATTCTTATGCGTGCTTTTAAATAATTTAAAAACACTACCTTACCTTTCACGGTTACACATTATTTTCCTGTTGAACACGAAATGTGTTTAATAAACTACGCATACAGAAGCTGGCCTACTTACTCTGCTCTGCGAAGAAATGCAGGAATCTAGGCTTGACGGAATGAAGATCACATGCTTTTTACAGACATTTTCCTAAGAGTCATAAATTATTTGCCCAATTAAAGACACTTTTAAGTGAACACACACTGGGCTTGCTTTCCAAATCCCTGGACAATGTGTTTCATCCATCTACGGTTTCAGTATTTTTCTCCTGCTGTTTTTCCGACTGCATGTAGTGAAGAAAAGAGGTTTTGTCCAAAGAGCTCTTATCAGAACCTAATTGGTCTTCGATGGTTTTGTCCGCGAAAATGTGTTCTGCAAATGATCTGCACCCGCCGGGTGCCAGATCTGCGTCTCCGAATTTCCTCAATAAAAATACCGACAAAGATTGGGGACTTCCGGGATTGGGGACCACCCTCGTTCGCCCCCAGCCATTTGTATTTGAAGGGGATTTATGACACCCTAAAGAAACCATTGTCCCACGTCCATCAGATGGCTTTGCTTCAACATGGACTTCGAATATTTTGTTTCACCAAAGAAAAATTGTGATTTTGTAGTGGACATTTAGAAAATTAAAGTAAAAAAAAAGTTTTCAAAGTGAAATTTATAATAAATAAAACCCACTCTTATTTGGATTTTTTCCGAGTGATTGCCAATTTTTCCGAGTTTTTTGAGCCAGGGGGGGTGTGACACCCCCCCCCACACCCCCCCGGTACTTACGTCCCTGGCTATATCTTCTAATATTCGCATATATAAGTAGTACGGGTCCCATACAATTTTAATGCTTTCATTTTGAATATATTGATTCAATTCCTTTTATTTTGTAAATTTGCTTATAAAAGGGGCCTGAATGTTTTATTCTTCAGATCTGTCCGTGAAGATAATTTTGTATAGCGAGAACAGAGATTCTTAAATTTCTTTTTAGGAGCATTGTATTAAATATTTTAACAGAATATTTTGATTAAAAATGTCAATACTATAGGAATTTGCTCATTATTGTGAATTTTCAAGTTTCTTTATATTATATACTACGGACGAAGAACGTGTATGTTGCTAGTATTTAATACAATACGCCTAAAAAGAAGTTTAAGAATCTTTGTTCTCGCTATACAAAATTATTTTCATGGGAAGATCTGAAGAATAAAACATCCTGGCCCCTTTTGCAAACAAATTTACAAAAAAAAAAAAAGGAATTGAATCAATATATGCAAAATGATAGCATTAAAATTGTATGGGACCCGTACTACTTATATACGCGAATATTAGAATTTATAACCTGTATTAGTACATTACATGAACAAATTGAAAATATCAATAAACCCATAATTGACTCCAATATATGCCAGAATGAAAGTACTAAAATTATATGGGAATATATATATATATATATATATATATATATATATATATATATATATATATATATATATATATTTATATATATTTATATAAAAATATAAAATTGTAAATCCAATGTTAGAATGTAAGTAGTAACTCATAATACACAATCCCAAAATTTTCTACAAAATACAAAGAAATAAAAGAAATTCAACCATAAAGAGGAAACTATAAAGCGTAATGCAGGTCATAAAGACAAAGACAATCAACAAATTTCAAAGGTGAGGAATGAAAATAGGAAAACAAAAAAATGAAGCAAAAAAGCTTGCACGAGGAAGAGCTTTAGGCTTAAGATAAGTTCATTTCGAAAAAATTCTTGTCAAGTCCATATATCCCTTCGAAATGAACACAAAAATGCTTGTTTCTGAAACACAAGATAGATTTTATCTATAAACTTGTGTTATATGGACGACAAGCATATAGATTGGAAAAATAAAGGAAACATAAATACCTTAAAATACACTTCATTAGTACAACCATGACGAGCAAAATATGACTAGACCAATGTTGCCATATGCAGAAATGAAAAAATGTGATTTGCTGTTGCCAAAGAGAGTAATAAAAACCGTACTCTGCGTAAAAGCAATAAAATGAGATATTCTACAGTTAAAGTTGCAAGATAAAAAGATGAAAATATAATAAATTCAAGAGAATGTAGAAGTACGGCTAAAATAAGATACTAAGGAGAGATTATGAGAATTTTAGGCTAATCGAAACTTATTAACTATACCATTTACTAAATATGCTGGATATTTATAAAATTTACTGGTAATTTTGAGGTTATTAATGTGCAAAGCATGAAATTTTTTATCTGATAATCTATAAATTCTAAAAAGTTGATTAAGTATAATATTTCTAAACAATTGAATCGAGTTGCAGGAATTAAAAGGTAAAAATTTATTAATATTAAATTTAAAAAAATCTTTATCATATAAATTAGTAACTATCCTATTAGTAGGTTCTATAATTAGATTTAAATCCAAATAATAAATTTTATTACTTATAGTAGTTTCATTAGGTATTAATTCCAAATTATCCGGATAGAAATCTATATCTATGACATAGTTATCAGTAAATACAAGACAAAACAGATCATCTACATATCTGTGAATTTTGTAATCTGTTGAAGTAAAGGATTTTTCATAATGATATAGGTTTAAATTAGCTAACATACTGCTACTACAGCCACTTTGTGGAACACCTGAGACTTGTAAGTATAATTTATTACCTTGAAAGATATAATTATTGAAAAGAACAAAATGGAGAAGCCTAGGAAAATTGGTAAATTTAGTAAGACGAGATTGATTAGTAATATAAGCATTATATAAAGCTAAAATGACATCATATAGATCAGTGATCTTAATATTATTAAATAGATCTTTAAAATCAAAAGTTTGAAATCCTATTATTTTACCAAGTGTTTTTAATTTATTTTTTAATTCTTCACTGTTATTTAGAATAATGTAGTTATCACTAGAATCTCGTAAATTAATATTTAGTACATTTAAATAATTTAGTAATAATTTACTAGCAGTAGTAGAGTATGAATTATGACCACTAGTTACAGTTTTAAATTTAATAGGATTTTTATGAAATTTAGGTATAAGCACAATATATGGAAATTTCAAAAATTTATTATTAATATATAAATCACTATACATATTGATAATTTTCAATTTGATACTATTAACACAGTGTGAATCAATTTTAAAAAGACTATTACTTTTTAAATAATCTAACAGATATCGAATATAGAATTTTTTACAAATAATAGCATAATTAATAAAGGCTTTATCAACAAAAGTAATAACAAAAGATCTATGTAAATCATTAACAGAGTGTTTTATATTATCCATATTATATATATAGATCTAGATAAATTAATACTACAAATGGCATTTTTAATAGATCTTAAAATAGTAAATTTCCACATATTAAATGCCTCTAAAGGCTGAGCATATTTAGAAGCTAATCCATAAATAAATTTATCAAGGTCCAGATTATATATATATATATATAATATATATATAAATTATAACTTCAATAAATGTAAGAATAAAAATTGTAAAACCTGCCCATTTGCCTATATATATATATATATATATATATATATATATATATATATATATATATAATATATATATAATATATAAATAATATATAATTATATATATATATATATATATATATATATTGACTTTAAGACATGTTTAGAATTATTATATGAAGGTAACCTGAATTTAGTGCCAAATGACATTATAGTTCTTAAAGATTTATCTTTTACAATGGCTAAGTCTCCAGTAACTATATGCCCCAAGTGTGGATTTATAAAATTAGCATAATTATCAACACTACAAATACATTCACAATCTACATTTGTTGAGGAATCTTTGTCGACTGAGAGAGATTTTGAAATTGCATTGTAATTAAAAATGCTTCTTCCAATAGGCATATTTAAAAGTTTTAGTAACATTCAAATCCTTTACAGGCTATAAATGATGAAAATGATTAAATAAATTCTTAAAGTTTATAGAATTATAAATAGGATGCTTAAAAGATATTACACAATAATAATTAGAACAGTTATTATTATGAAATTGATTAAGTTTAATTTCTAAATATTTTGATCTAGTAATGAGCAAATCATAGAAAATATGATTAAAATGTTCATTATTAAGATTTAACTTTAAGAAAATAGCATAAACTGTGTTTAATTGTTTCTTCTTAACTGCAAATACCCATGATTTAATACATTTCCATTGAAATGTGTTGTTGAATTGTTGATGCATACTTTTAATCTCCGCTTTAAAATTAAGTTGGGGGGGGGGGGAGCTTCCTTTACCGCGTTTAAATCTTTTGAGTTTAGCCAATTTACTATTATGTAAAAGAGGATTAAAACAAAGGTGATTAATAATAGAATATTTATTATCTACAAAATTATTTTTTACTATATTACCATTGAGATATAATTGATTTAATCCATATGAAAAAAGAGTACATTGTGATTTAATATAGAAGTTTTCAAAGAACTATCTATCAGCAGTATTTCTTTTAATATCCAAAATATGTATAGTGATATTTTCAAAACCATGATGAGCAAAGTGTTTATATTTAATTTTATTAGAAGTAGGAAGATAATTATTATTGAGGATATATTTTTTGACATGATCTCTATGTACATTCATACGTAGATGAATAGGATTACTGGTCTGTCCTATATAAGATAAATTACAAATGTTACAGGATAATTTGTAGATGCAATTAAAAATTTTACAGAAAGTTTTATGACTATTTAGATTAGTAATTTGTGAGATAGAAGCAAATGGGCAGGTTTTACAATTTTTATTCTTACATTTACTGAAGTTATAATTTATATATATATATAGTATATATATATATATATATATATATATATATATATATATATATATATATATATATATATCCCCGTACTACTTCTATTGTCGCAGATTAGAAAATATATCAATGTGTTAGTAGACGATTACCCATATTACAATATGAGTCTCAAAAATCTTTGCCAAAATGAAACAGATGACGTAATAAACTGAAAATATCAATAATCCCCGTAATCTTTATACCAGAAGGTCGTAATTGATTCCAATATATATCAAAATATATGCCAATATATCTGTACTACTTATATTCTCGTAAATTAGAAGATATACTTGTGTATTTGTAGAAGATTCCCGTACAACGTACAATATATGAGTTTAAACAATTTTTGTCATGATAAAACAATGGTATAATAACTTGAAAATATCAATAATAATAATGTTTAAACCTGAAGACCGTAATTGATATTATCCAGTCAGAAATGCAATGTCAATGAAATTTATTTTATATACATATCTTTGTTATTAAAATCGGAAAAGATTTAATAAAAATCGTATGCCTCATAACACATTGGATTTACATGCGTTGCTGAACGACATGATATCATTTGCTTCAAATAAATTGATGGAAATCATATCGTTTGAATAATGCTATATCCATGGAAGGTTTGGCGACATTTTCGTAACTTTAGCGATAATTTAAAAAATCGCCAAATTTATCGACAAGTGGGACTGTAGAACTGATAGTCCCATTTTGCGACAAATTGGCGAAACATCATCACAATACTATCCCCTAACAAAACACAATTAACTTCATTTATTAAGCGTAATTTTATCAATTTCATGATATTTTTATGGATTTACAAACATTTTTATCAATTTGGTGATATTTTTAAAATTCGCTAAATGTGTTACTAATTAGGATGAATGGACTGACCGACAAATGCTACCGAAACATCATTTCAGTTATCTCTTTTAAAAAAACAAATTTAATTTCATATTTGGCAACATTTCCGTTAATTTGGCAAAGTTTAAGAAAAGTTGCCAAGTTAGCGATATTCCGCCAAATTCGTAGCTCTGGATTTGCAGATCTGAAGAATAAAACATCCTGATCCCGTTTGTATATACTAAAATTGTATTAGAAGGTATACCCGTTCTTCTCTTTTTCTGTTACAACAATCGGATGAATGAATTTATTGAGTAAACACAATATATGAGTTTATTAGCTAAACACAATATAAAAATTTAAAACTCTTTTCCAAAATAAATGAAAGTATATACGCAGTCCGCAATTAATATAATAAAAAGAAAAATCAAACCCCGTTCTTTTTTAAAATATATTTTTATATCCATTTATTGATTATTTAAATCGAAAAAATAATAATTAAAATTAACAGACAGAATTAATTTAATTGCGTTTCTGAGCAACATGATATAAGATAGAATCTTCCTCATAAACTGCGAAATTAAATAACCATTTTGATTTCTTTATACTTTTCATTGTTCAGTAAAGGCTTGTAAAAAATAAACCAGGGAGGTAGATTTCCGATTTAAATCACGTTTCAAACAATTCATGTTTTCAGAAAGTGACTAATTAATGCAAAAAAATCTCCCACCAAACTCAGAGATAAAATTTTAATTCACTTTCGAACGATTTTCAAGCTTTTCGTTTCGATAAATCACGGAGTTAGAGTAGAACTCCTAGGAAAAAGTTTCGTTTTCAATTAATATCTCCACAACCCCTGGTCTTAGATACTCAAAACTTGGGCTAAATGTATGGGGGCAATTTCAAGGCTATCCGCAAAATTTCATTAAATTATATTCAGCCGTCCTTCCGTGATGATGAGACAAACAAAAGTTTCATTTTTTACTGAAATCTCGAGAACCACTAGCCGTAGACACTCAAAACATAGACTAAATTTTAAGTAGGGCTATTTCCAAGCTACCCACAAAATTTCATCAAATTCGGTTCAGCCGTTCTCCCGTTATGATGGGGCAAACAGACAAATAGACAGACAGACAGATTTTCATTTTTATATATATAGATTTTCAACCATTCAAAATATATAATTTATAATAGATTTTATGCATAATTATAAAATAGTTAGGCAATCTACATTTCTTATTTCACCTTTATACTCATAAATGTATTTAATATTCCATTTGATGACAATATTTTTATATTGCCGAAGAACCTAAATTCATCACCGAATCTCAACCATGTTCTAAGTACAAAACAATAACAAGAAAGATCATTCATGCTTAAAGCATTGATTATGAAACGCTTTCCAACTTCAATGCAAATTTATTTAAACATCTCTAAAATGCAAGACATTCCTCGGTAATATTTTAAAACTTATCACAATACTATATTAATTTATTATATTTGAAAACTTAAACCTTCATCGAAAAAAATGAATTTCATTCAAATAACGGCATTGAAATATAAATTGCTTGGTTTAAACATCTCTAAAATGCGATACATTCCTGGGTAATACTTTTAAAATTATCATAATACTACGATAATTTATTATATTTGAAAACATCATCGAAATCATCTGAAATTCATTCAAATGACGTGATAGGAAAAAAAATCTGATGTGGGCAACACATGACTTTCCTTATATAATGTAATGAATTTACTACTTTTACAGTAAAAAAATAGGTTTTTCTTATAGTAGATACTAATATTCTTTCCAAGATATTGAATTTTCGACAATTAGTCGTCATTTTCATTGATTTAGCATCATTTTTATCCATTTGGCGAGATTTCCATTAATTTGGCAACATTTAAAAAAAGTCGCCAAGTTGGCGACATTCCGCCAAATTCGTCGCCAAAATCTCGCCAAGCGTTATGCACGAAGAAAAAAGTTATTCTTACAGCACATAAATGACTATTGGCGTTCAAATACAAAAGTATTATTCAAAGTATGTTTTTTCATGAATGGAACGAGCTAGATCCACGAGAATGATGTCACTCAATTTATCGCATGGTATTACATATGAAAAGTGAACATGTTTCTCAAAAGGAATTTTTTTTTTTATGTGACTTTTTCATAATTTTTTTTAAAAATGCACAATATCTCGAGAACGGTTCATGTTAACGTTCTAAAATTTATGCCAATCGTTTTCTAATGAAAAATTACATAAGAAATGTCTATTTGCGTAACTTTATTAGCGGTTTTGATTTTTTGACGATTTTTTCAAAATTTCATTCGAAAATTTAGGGGGGTTCTGAACATTCGATTACGTATAAAAACAATAGGCTTCCAGTGTTTACGGATTGTGATTTTTGTACCGAATTTGGTTCGAATCGGTCCATTCGTTCGTCAGTAATCGTCTCCACAGACTCACTGACACACACACACACACACACACACATACTTTCACACACACACACACAGACATCACTTCAAAAATGTTTGATTCGTGATCAGGGATGCTTGAAACGTGCTCTCCCGTCGAAAACTCGAATTCGAATTTTCGACCCCGTCACAATACTTTCCTTATACATTATGCATATAAGGAAAGTAATAATAATCTCTCTAAAAGCAGCATTTTATTCATAACATTTTCCCATTCATTTCATTCATCACAATGCTATAATAATTTATTTTATTTAACAATTAAGACCATGGAGCTACAAGTAATTAAACTTTATACTTAAAACTTCATCGAAAAAAACCGTCCTTCTCTCTGTAAAATCAATGAATATTTCATTCATATCAGCTATGCAAACTCCATGAGCTAAATAATTTTGCGTTAAAGAAATACAGCAATTCTTATACAACTCATTCTACATATTTTGCTGTTTACATTTTACATAAGTGAAAAATAGGCTTCGTTGTAGAAATAATCAAATTTGGAGGATGATTAAAATTCAAATATATTGTAATTGCGTTGTTTCAGTATGTAGATGCACAGAATTTAAGCAAAAATAAAGCGGTGTTAGGACGGATACAACACTCAATATAAATTAAAAAGAACTTTAAAAAATCACGATTTTGGGACAAGATGGATGCCATATTTCATTTTGAAGTGGGTCACGTGATATGAGTCTGTGGGAAAGACATGTGCTGTCCACATTAGTATTTTTAACAATATTACAACAATGATTTATAGAAGTACGCCACCTTTGACAATAAGTCCAGCTATCAAATGAGAACCAAATTTAAGTTTAACGTGCAAATTCAACGTCATTTAAAATACTTATGGCTGTTATTTTGTGCAGATAAACTCAAATTTTTATTGAAGAAATAAAGAGAACGTGAATATGAGTTTGCAGGGAAAGACATGTGCTGCCCACATCAGAATTTTTAACAGTATTACAATAATGATTTATAGAAGTGAACGGGGATTATTTGCAGGTCATTTCGAAAAAAATGTATGATCTACATTTAAAGATCCACTAAATTTTTGTAGAATAAAATGTTCAACAAATTTAAGCTGTGTACCAAATTTTTAACTCTCTAGGATTTAGGAAAGTGCATTAAAAATGCCATCAAATAAGTATATCACGAAGAGTTATATAAAATTAAAAAAAAATTGAAAAAAAATTGTTATCTACCAAATTTATATTAAAATGTGAAGCCTCTCTCATATACAAAATGATTAAACTTTTGGAAAGATATTTATTATATAATATATCTCTTTTCTTTCTGGAGGATATCCCAAAAGTCAGAATTTAATAGAATTTGTTTTTTTCCCTATATTAAATAATTTTTAATTAAAGAACTACTTAATATATTTTACTGAAATTTTTTTATATATTTTATGGGATAACGTGAATATTTCCTAAAAATTTCGAAGCAATTTGTGAATTTTAAATTTGCTTAAAAAATATTTGAAAAATTAGGTCTCATAGGGTTCAATGTATTTCATTTTTTCAACCCGGGTTCAATAAAAAACTAATCGGGTGATATTATTTATTTATATTCCCATAGGTCCCACAGACCGTCTGGAAAACATACTAAAATTTCATTTTGATAAAGTCATTTTTACGGCAGTTATCGTGCTAACGGACAGACAGACAGACTGACAGACAGAATGAACAAAGTCATAAACACTTTTCAACTATGTTGTAAAGTGTTAATAAAAAGCATTGTTTGATCGATTGCAGTTACACTGTTGATAGCATGTTGAGTAACCAGTATCTTATCTTTAGTTAAACTAAGAAAGAATATTTTCATTTTTGGCGACTAATTCCTCTTCTAGCACAGGACTTGCTAAATCAATAATTGCTGTAAAAACTAATTGCTATATTTAATGTCCGCTAACTTTGAGCACCACAGCTCATTTTTACTGAACTTACGTATCAACCCAGATGTATTGAACATATTTACAAAAATTTTGCACAGCTTCTGAGTTTAATTTTCTTTAAATCAGAAATCACAAGGTTGCTACAAAATAAAATAGTTTTGTGATAATAATTCAAAATCATATTGATTTATCTCCAAATGTTGCCATGTGCAAGTATATTATACTTAAAATGTGTGTTTACTTTAAAAATTTAAATGTGATTTTTTTTTTTTCAAAATGCAAATATTAAAACATGTTTGTTTACTTTTCAATATCTCATATTGAGATGCCTCTTTACTATTAAAACGTGAGGTGTTTGCTGTGCTGCTTATGCTAATTTTGTGTGTTTAGTATCTTGCTGCCAGGGTGGCATGTTGTGATTTTAGTTTCGGAGCTCAAAACCGTTCTTGCGAACATAGTTATATGCTCCAGCAGCCCGAGGCGGGAAGCCACCATCACTACTACTACTCTTAAAATGGTTTAAAGAATCAAATTTGAAAACACAGTTTACTTTTATCTTTTCATTAAATTTAAGTTTTAAAAATTTATTTCCTAAAATATTTATTTTCTTTTTCCAATTTTATAATCATTGAGAGCGCATCGTGACAGCATTGGCAGTTTTTTTGTAACCAAACTAATAAAATAATATTTTTGCTACAAAAAAATTGCAAAACCTTAAACTCTTGGAACAGTTTCAACCGCTTCCTAACATGAAAATACAATAGAACCTTTTCTCGCCTTTCTTTAGAATTGCTTATATTTATCATTTTATAATTGGCGATTCAGTTGGAAGAATCAGCAGCATTTCAGAGCATCAAATCAGCAGCATTCAAAGAGCATTAAAGAGGGTAACAAGCTTATTATAAAAATTCCTTGATATGATCTTATATATTAAAACTTGTAGTATTACTTCTTGAAAACGTAAGAACATATCTACTTGTTTTTTTATTTTTATACTACTGCATGTTACCGATAACTTTCTAGGAGAAACTCCTGTGCAGACCAATGCTGTCATGATTTTTTTAAGAAGTGGTATTGAATAGATAATTTCTAGGCATGTGCATATAAAGTAACAATCCTATTTATTTAATTTTTTTACCTGCACATTGCTTTGGTATATTTAATGAAAAACTAAGCTATATTCACAATGCCAGCTCAAGAAATATAAGGAAATTTTAAAATAAAACACGAATGCTTACGCTACACAAGAGGTGGTTAGAAAAAATTATATTGTTGTATAATAAATCTGGAAATGAGGAAAGCTCAAAAGAAACTTTTTAAAATTTACTTCTTTTCAGAGAATTTTTTTGTATTTAAATTATAATTAGTAAACATTAACATTGTTATAACATATAAGACTAAGAGTTCACACTTTCATAGTTTCGAATAATAAATTTTGGCATGATTTTGAGGTACAATTATCAGTACAGAAGTACTAGTATTTCAGATATTCAAACAATACATTGTAAAGACATTTTTATAATATAAACAGAATTAATATTAAAATCAGAAAAGAAAGAAGTGAAAATTTATCGATAACTTTCTGGATGATGTATACTGAACATAAAAGTAAATATATTCAAAACTATGTTAAAAATATTTATTTGAATTATTATGAGATGATAGTCTACTATATCGCTACTGTTTTTAATTTTCTGATTCATGATGAAAGCGAGACAATCACGCGTCTTTATGCTTTCTAGTTAGTTCAAGCTAGGCATACATCAATATATATTGATGTACACTTAGGTTCTAAATAAAGTAGCTTTTTATTAAAATAAAAGCCCACCTAAGTACTTGAAGAATTAGTATATTCTGTTACAAATCTAATGTACCTCCAGTGATTGCTTGTACAAATAAACGATCTCATGATGTCACATGAATCCTCTCTATAGTCAAAAACAGGATCCCTATTAATAAATACTTTTATTTGTCTGAAACCCCTCAGAGACAATAATGGGGAGAGAGGGGAGGAGAGGCACAAGGTTGAATTGTACATAAGTGCCTGGGTCACATAAACTATTTATAAAAAAGTTCAATATGTTTTAAAGACTCCTCCTTGTTTTATAAATCTGTATCATTCATCCAATAGCCTTCAAATTTGGCATGCAGATACAGTGGTCCAACAACAAAGCAAAAGTATCAAAAATGACATAAATATATATTAAAACAAATTAGTAATGGTATCATTAATTGTTTTATTCTGCGATTTTAACGATGTTACTTTATAACCATTTTTACAGAAATAACATTTATTAAAATTTGGAACTTCTTTATTAAACCCATTATTACTTTCCTTATATACATAATGTATAAGGAAAGTATTGTGACGGGGTCGAAAATTCGAATTCGAGTTTTCGACGGGAGAGCACGTTTCAAGCATCCCTGATCACGAATCAAACATTTTTGAAGTGATGTCTGTGTGTGTGTGTGTGTGTGTGTGTGTCAGTGAGTCTGTGGAGACGATAACTGACGAACGAATGGACCGATTTGAACCAAATTTGGTACAAAAATCACAATCCGTAAACACTGGAAGCCTATTGTTACTTTCCTTATATACATAATGTATAAGGAAAGTATTGTGACGGGGTCGAAAATTCGAATTCGAGTTTTCGACGGGAGAGCACGTTTCAAGCATTCCTGATCACGAATCGGACAGTTTTAAAGTGATGTCTGTGTGTGTGTGTGTGTGTGTGAAAGTATGTGTGTGTGTGTGTGTGTGTGTCAGTGAGTCTGTGGAGACGATAACTGACGAACGAATGGACCGATTCGAACCAAATTTGGTACAAAAATCACAATCCGTAAACACTGGAAGCCTATTGATTTTATACGTAATCGAATGTTCAGAACCCCCCTAAATTTTCGAATGAAATTTTGAAAAAATCGTCAAAAAATCAAAACCGCTAATAAAGTTACGCAAATAGACATTTCTTATGTAATTTTTCATTAGAAAACGATTGGCATAAATTTTAGAACGCTAACATGAACCGTTTTCGAGATATTGTACATTTTTCAAAAAAATTATGAAAAAGTCACATAAAAAAAAAATTCCTATTGAGAAACATGTTCACTTTTCATATGTAATACCATGCGATAAATTGAGTGACATCATTCTCGTGGATCTAGCTCGTTCCATTCATGAAAAAATATACTTTGAATAATACTTTTGTATTTGAACGCCAATAGTCATTTATCTGCTGTAAGAATAACTTTTTTCTTAGTGCATAACGCTTGGCGAGATTTTGGCGACGAATTTGGCGGAATGTCGCCAACTTGGCGACTTTTTTGAAATGTTGCCAAATTAACGAAAATCTCGCCAAATGGATAAAAATGATGCTAAATCAATGAAAATGACGACTAATTGTCGAAAATTCAATATCTTGGAAAGAATATCAGTATCTACTATAAGAAAAACCTACTTTTTTTACTGTAAAAGTAGTAAATTCATTACATTATATAAGGAAAGTCATGTGTTGCCCACATCAGATTTTTTTTACTGTAAAAGTAGTAAATTCATTACATTATATAAGGAAAGTCATGTGTTGCCCACATCAGATTTTTATAAAATATTTTCCTTATCAATAATAGCGTGCCATACGACGGACAAATTGATACGTTGATACTTGACTAGCCAAACAGTATTTCATTGGTTTCTAAGTCTAATCTCATATATTTTATTTGACACAATCAATAGATGAAACGGTGTAAATTTCAATATCTCAAAAAAAAAAAAAAAATCCAATAAATGTATCAACTTTTCCTAATCGTCCCTATGATTCTCGTGCATTAATTCTATTTGTATAAGACATACATTATACAAACAGATGTAACACACAAAAAGAAAAATTTGTTGCTAAAGCTTTAGATAACGTTTCAGAAGTGCTCTAAACGAATAAATACATTAAAAAAAATCTGATGTGGGCAACACCTGACTTTCCTTATATAATGTAATGAATTTACTACTTTTACAGTAAAAAAATAGGTTTTTCTTATAGTAGATACTGATATTCTTTCCAAGATATTGAATTTTCAACAAATAGTCGTCATTTTCATTGATTTAGCGTTATTTTTATCCATTTGGCGAGATTTTCGTTAATTTGGCAACATTTCAAAAAGTCGCCAAGTTGGCGACATTCCGCCAAATTCGTCGCCAAAATCTCGCCAAGCGTTATGCATTAAGAAATAAGTTATACTTACAGCAGATAAATGACTATTGGCGTTCAAATACAAATGTATTACTCAAAGTATCTTTTTTCATGAATGGAACGAGCTAGTTCCACGAGAATGATGTCACCCAATTTATCGCATGGTATTACATATGAAAAGTGAACATGTTTCTCAATAGGAAATTTTTTTTTTTTTTATATGACTTTTGATAATTTTTTTGAAAAATGTACAATATCTTAAGAACGGTTCATGTTAGCGTTCTAAAATTCATGCCAATCGTTTTCTAATAAAAAAATACATCAGAAATGTCTATTTGCGTAACTTTATTAGCGGTTTTGATTCTTTGACGATTTTTTCAAAATTTCATTCGAAAATTTAGGGGGGTTCTGAACATTCGATTGCGTATAAAAACAATAGGCTTCCAGTGTTTACGGATTGTGATTTTTGTACCAAATTTGGTTAGAATCGGTTCATTCGTTCGTCAGTTATCGTCTCCACAGACTCACTGACACACACACACACACACACATACTTTCACACACACACACACACACACACACACACACACACACACAGACATCACTTTAAAACTGTCCGATTCGTGATCAGGGATGCTTGAAATGTGCTCTCCCGTCGAAAACTCGAATTCGAATTTTCGACCCCGTCACAATACTTTCCTTATACATCATGTATATAAGGAAAGTAACTAGCAATCAAATTTTAACACTAATACGATAATTCCCCTATGATGGGGAAAATACGATAATTTCCCTATTGTGGGGAAAATACGATAATTTCCATTTTCGTATGATGTTCTTGGTACAGATTGTATAACAGTTCTTGAGGTTGATACATCATCCGAGACCGCCAATAAAAACTGTACAGAATCATCTAAATCTGACAGAAACAAATTAGAAGAAAAAATAGTTATTAAAAGATAGAACTACTAGAAAATGTTTGTTTTGTTTTGAAGGAGATTTTAGAGAATGAGTGGAAGACATTGAGAGTTTAGTCAAGGATTTATTTGAATCTGAACCTCAAGTTCCAAATGTGGCACTTGTAAGTATTTATGGAGTAGGAAAAAGATCAGCCAAACGGCCTAGAATAATTATATGAATACAAAGAAAATAAATTAGCTCTGCCAAATACATTAACATTGTGTGATTCTGAAAATTATATTGATTAGGATTTTTGTAAAAAAAAACAAGATATATTCGAAAAAATTTAGACTTTTTGACAATGGTTATTGTGAGAAAGAAAATGTAGTTCGCTTAAATTACAGGAAGGTGTAATTTCTAATAAAATATTTATTTCAATAAAATGTCAAACTGTGTATGTGAAATACCACTGAGTTAAGGTCAGCATATTTGATTCAAGTCTTTAAGAAATGACCGATGGTCGGCAGATCATTCCGGTTTAGTGTTTTGTTTCTTCTAGTTCTGTGGTTTGTAGTGTACTGACTTCAGTGAATTGGATAGTGGTCTAAATTAAAACAATAAAACAGTTTTTGTGAATCATGTATTACGCTGGTGGCTTACAATATTGCTGATCTGACGAACAAGGGGAGTTTGCCTAATATTTATTTCAATAAAATGTCAAACTGTGTATGTGAAATACCACTGAGTTAAGGTCAGCATATTTGATTCAAGTCTTTAAGAAATGACCGATGGTCGGCAGATCATTCCGGTTTAGTGTTTTGTTTCTTCTAGTTCTGTGGTTTGTAGTGTACTGACTTCAGTGAATTGGATAGTGGTCTAAATTAAAACAATAAAACAGTTTTTGTGAATCATGTATTACGCTGGTGGCTTACAATATTGCTGATCTGACGAACAAGGGGAGTTTGCCTAAATTTTGGCCCGAACACTTGCCACAGGATATACTTTGCTTGGTAGAAACTGCACACAAATAAGTTTCGTCATGTAAGCTTTTGTTAGACGGCTTTAAAATAGTGCATGTTAAAGCTTAAAATGTGGACAAATTAGACTTAAAATGTGGTAATTAGACTTAAATTAGACTTAAAATATGCACAGTCCAAAGGTGGTATTGTTGTAAAGAATGTATTGGAAACGCTGAAGAGGTGAGTTCATATTGTTTTTAATTTGGTAAAGATGAATTGCCGAACTTCACAAATCTTATTAATTGCGTGTTATTTCTCTCTCGATCCTAAATGCAACATGAACTATACTGATTTTCTAAAGTAATTAATAAATTTTTGTGAAGATTTGGTGCATATCATTATATATATGGAGGTTTCAGTGTTAGATTGTCGACCAACGAATCTTTATATACATTGCCTTAAAGAAATTAGTGTGGGCAAAATGTTCTACCCAGCAACCCTAGAAATAAACTTTTTAACTTTTCAGGCAATTTATTTTATTCTTTTTATATAGCCAATAACTTTGTTGGAGTTTACCGGCCAATGACTTCAGAGATTTTACTTCTATTTCTTTAGCTGGATGCAGCTCAATATCCTGAATTCTGTAACTCAATGTTTAATAACTTCAGTACGTACTTTAGCAAAGGCAACAAGTCAGAATTGGCGAACCATACGGTCTGGTTCAGGTTTTCAGGTTATACGTACTTAAGTGGGGAGAAATACGATTAATTTCGGCAATCCGGTTATTGTCAAGTTATTATTTTCTTTTTCTAATTATCTAATTGCTGATCGTCTACCTTCAGCTCTAATCAAGGCTGCTTGTTTGATGCAGATTATAAGAAATCGAAATATGCGGAATGAAAGGCTTTAAAAAATGATAAAAGGTTTGCTGATCCAAATGACATAAGTTAATATAAATCCTTACTATGATTATCAGAACCTTGTGTAAACAAGGAAATGTGATACAGAAGGGTTCTGTCCTGTAATCCAGTCAATTTCATAGATTCTTGTGAATTTTTGTTAACTGTGAACAGATTTCTGTCAAGGACTAGGGTTGTTTCAAATATCCAATTGGAATATTAGCATAAATACTTGTAGCATTATTAAAAAACTCTGTTTTACAGAGACTAGTTTCTATTTTTGTTGTTGTGTGATTTTGACTGAATTTTAGACTCAGGAATTAAATCTGATGGCGCTATTTTGGAGCTTAAAAACTAACTTCCCCGGAATTGACTTCTTTAGAAATGAATTTCTTAAACATTCTAAACCAGGATTTAGAACCTCCTTTTGAACATGTATAATAATATACTTTATTATGGTACATTTCCTGATGAGTTAAATGGATTGAAATAACGTAACATAGGACTTACCCAAAAGTAAAGCTCAACTTGTAAAATGCATTTGCAGATAAGACTGAAATTTTGTCACCTTTACATATGAGTATAATATAAAAGTGATAAAATTTTAATTATAGCTATAAATGCATTTTAAGGGGACGGTGGACGTTGAAATGAGCAAAAATCGACTAAAAAAGTTTTAATATATAACATTATTTTACACATTTAACATTTGCTTACGGATGGGACAGCGTCCATCCCAAGCGAAGAACCTTCCCAAAAAACAGGTATGTCAAATACCTGTTTTTTTTAGGAGGTTCTTCGCTTGGGATGGACGCTGTCCCACCCGTAAGCAAAAGGTTAAATGCATTTTTTTTAAACGGAAGTTTCAAAGGTTTTACATTTTTAAAATGCTCCATGCGTCTTAATTTTTGTTTGAGATGCATGAAATTTGGCAAGAAGACACCACTCATACTTTTTAATGAAACTGGGTATGCATTTTATAATTGGACTTAATTAAGGCAATTAAAAGTGAATAAGAACCCAATTAAATGATGAAAATTAAGTTTTAATGCAGAAAAATATTTTTGAAAAATTAACTTTCTAAGGGATTTAAAAATGAATACCCAAATTAGTTTATAATGTGTTTTTGAGTGATCATAATGTAAAATTAATCAAAAATGTGAACAAATGGCACGCAAGGAGCATTTTCAAATTTTCGTTAAAAAAAAATTAAATTAATTAAAAATACAAAATTATAACAAAATTGAAAAAAAATTTAATTGTATTGTATATAGTATTGTTAAGAGGAATATTTATACAAATTTTTACGTTACTAAGTCAATAAATAAATAAAAAATATTTCAACGTCCACTGTCCCCTTAAAGGTTTTTTTTTCGGGGGGGTCCCCTTAAAGTTCAAGTTACCTCATCTAACGGTAGTGGTTTTACCGAGTTATTGAATTGAAAAGGAAATATGGATAACCCAAATAAGTAAACTGCATTAATATCTTTAATTTCACTTCTCGCAAAATTATTTACAAACACCTTGACTAAAATGCTTTCAGATTGTCTGGATGTAAAATGTTTCATTTCAAAATCCCAGGCGGGTGTCCGAGTAAACTACAGTATTACAGACCAGGTGTTTGTGTTTAACTCATTGATACAACTAAAGACATCCCAGAAAAGTGAAAAATTGTACTCAGTTGTTAATTTCCGACGGGAGTTTGATTCTGTAGATCAATCTTTTTTTTAAATGTTATGAGTTCTTCTTGTATTAGAAATAAATTTATTAACGTTGCGAAAGATATGTACTAGAAAGTCAAGGTCTGTGTGTTTACACTACACCGGATAATCTGATAATGTCGATATCGAGGTTGGTGTCCTATAGGCAGAAAGTTTGAATCCTTAACTATTTATTCGTTTCATCGTTTCATAAACAATTAATTGGATGCGTATTACCTTGCCTCGCAAATGAAGAAATTAATTTACTCTTCTTTGCTAATGACTATTATTTTGGCCGATTCCCCACTAAATTTAAGGAAGAAAATAAATATTCTCGGTGACTATTGTTCCAAGTGACTATCAGTATCGGCAAAGCGAAAGTATTGGTTTTTCAAAAAGGAGGCAAATTGTCACGCAACGATAAATTGGTTATAGATAACAAAGTTATGGACGCAGTTCCTAGCTATATTAACTTGGGATTGCACTTTTATTCATTCGGACTCTTCAACCTGGTTCTCAAATAATCGCTGTGCATCAATAACTCTTTATAGTCAATCTTTAGAAATCTGAAACTTGACGACTTTAGAACTGCATTGGAGTTATCTAATTCACTGATTTTGTCTGTATTATCTTACGGTTGTGCTATCCGGTTTCCTATGTATTTAAAGAAAATTGAAAAGGTCTTTGTCTTTTCTAGTTTCATCAAAAAGGGATTTCGCCTTTCTAAATTTATACCAACTTATAAGATTGGAATCTTTCTATATTGATGTCCAAATTTTCCTAATAAAATTATTGTTTGTTACTGGATACGTGTTTTGAAACTTCCGCCACACAGGCTGCCATATAAGATCTAATCTCTTTTGCTAAAGCGTACTGTTGTTGATCGTTATAACTGGGCCCATGTCATTAAATCGATATATTATAATTGTGGTTTGAATTTTGTTTGAGACCTTTAAGATTCCGGATTATTTGTAGATTTCTACCAAATTTACTGACTTTTTTATAAATATTAAATTATCCAGAAGATTTTTGCTTTCTTGCCAATCTTCCGGTTTTAACTCTTGCTTGAAAACCTTGCCTTTCGCTGAGAAGTATTTGCTCGCTTGCCTTCCCCTGAATGTTAAACGTGTAATTATTCAAGTTCGGTTTGTTCAATATCACCTGTTTTTTTTTTCTGGAAAATATTAGAAAATTAATGTAAATGAATCATGCCATCTTCTGGGTGCAATGAAACTTGGGGACATACTTTTTTAATTGCTCTAAATATTTATTTATTATCCAGACCGTCTACCTCACCTAAAGGGTGTAGAGCAGTTACAACGGCCGGCCGAAAATCTGCTCTAAATATGAAAATTTTCATCGGAAAAATCTATCGGATCTCTATAGCATTGATGATTTTGTTAATCTATTATTGTTGAAAAGGATCGCATCCTGTTGAAAAGGACCTCAATTTTTTCAATCTTGTTTGTTGCACCGATCGAAACGAATGTTATAACCCCGACGTTCTGTTTTTAGTACATTTATTAATATTATTCAGCTTGTTTACTCACAAAATAAATCCTATTTTACTCGCTATTACACTTTTGGGGTGTTTCTAAACCCAAAATGTGTTCCTACGTGCATTTTTTGTTGTTTAAGATTTTATGTTTTGAATTGTGACCCCAAGTGTGTTCGTATGTGCAATTTCTGTTTACTGATTTACGCTTTGACGTATTATCCTAAATTTATACCTATATTTATCTTGTTTATGTATGTATTACCATCCTTGATAAAGGTGAATTCCCCTAAATTAATTGATTGATCGATGTAATGATTATTGTTGGGAAAGCAAAAAACAAAAGATTTATAAGTACATTTAAATGTAACATATATGCAAATTGAGATTGCAGATTACTATATGTTGCATTCATCAACCTAACGTTACTCATCGTTATGTTACATTCGTTACAAACGTTTGCATGTTGCGAAAAATACAGTCTGTTAGCTGATGACTGATTGGTTTGTTTATCATTCCTCAAAACACTTGAAATCTGCTATACATCACACTATCAATGTCCTTCAGCGGTATCCTCAAGCAGAAGATTTCAATATCAATGACGTCAAAACGTGTAGCCAATCACAGCGATCATTAGAACATACAACCATGTGCAATTTTGAAGTCATGTTTCATTGCAATTACAATTCACCACATGTTACTTTTGAATGTACCCCTTAACTTTAATGACACTAATAGTATTTAAGCTTATTAACGACAGGAAAACAAATATTGATAGAAAATAATTCTGCAACTGTATTTTAGTAAGTTTTATTTTCCTTCACATTGTATAGTGCTTAATGTCAAAATTAGTCGTCTCATATGAAAATTGATTCAATCAGGTCCTGTCCCCTTGTTGGTACTATAAGCATGCAAAAGCTTCGGCCTCCTTGTCCTTCAAGAGCTCTTTTAAAGTTTGGAAAGACTTTTCGATCTCATTCTATCAATCCACGAGGATAAAATCGAAAATCTTGTTTCGTCATGTTTTGTCCCATGGTTGATACTAAGACTGAGGCAACTGCGGCCATCTTGATTCCCAGGTAAAGCGATGGCTGGTCATTGCAAAAAAAGGGTTACTTTACAAAGCATTCCACACTACTTTCTTGAATGATTAGTACGTTTTTCGAACGCAGAACCGCCTATTACTTTCCGTATATACATAATGTATAAGGAAAGTATTGTGACGGGGTCGAAAATTCGAATTCGAGTTTTCGACGGGAGAGCACGTTTCAAGCATTCCTGATCACGAATCGGACAGTTTTAAAGTGATGTCTGTGTGTGTGTGTGTGTGTGTGTGTGTCAGAGAGTTTGTGGAGACGATAACTGACGAACGAATGGACCGATTTGAATAAAATTTGGTACAAAAATCACAATCCGTAAACACTGGAAGCCTATTGTTTTTATACGCAATCGAATGTTCAGAACTCCCCTAAATTTTCGAGTGATATTTTGAAAAAATCGTCAAAAATCCAAAACCGCTAATAAAGTTACGCAAATAGACATTTCTTATGTAATTTTTCATTACAAAACGATTGGCATAAATTCTAGAACGCTTACATGAACCGTTCTCGAGATATTGCACATTTTTCAAAAAATTATCAAAAAGTTATTTAAAGTAAAAAAGAAATATTTCCTATTGAGAAACATGTTCACTATTCATATGTAATAACATGTGATAAATTGGGTGACATCATTCTCGTAGATCTAGATCGTTCCCTTCATGAAAAAAGATACTTTAAGTAATACATTTGTATTTGAACGCCAATAGTCATTTTTCTGCTGTAAGAATAACTTATTTCTCCATAACGCTTGGCGAGATTTTGGCGACGAATTTGGCAGAATATCGACAACTTGGCGATATTTTTATTTGTTGCCAAATTAACAAAAATCTCGCCAAATGGATGAAAATGACGACTCATTGAAGAAAATTCAATATCTTGGAAAGAATATAAGTATCTACTATAAGAATAACATTTTTTTAACTGTAAAAGTAGTAAATTCATTGCACTATATAAGGAAAGTCATGTGTTGCCCACATCAGATTTTTTTTATACGCAATCGAATGTTCAAAACCCCCCTAAATTTTCCAATGAAATTTTGAAAAAATCGTCAAAGAATCAAAACCACTAATAATGTCAACGCAAATAGACATTTCTTATGTAATTTTTCATTACAAAACGATTGACATAAATTTTAGAACGCTAACATGAACCGTTCTTGAGATATTGCACATTTTTCAAAAAAATTATCAAAAAGTCATATAAAATAGAAAAAAAAATATTTCCTATTGAGAAACATGTTCACTTTTCATATGTAACATCATGCGATAAATTGGGTGACATCATTGTCGTGGATCTAGCTCGTTCCATTCATGAAAAAATATACTTTGAGTAATACTTTTGTATTTGAACGCCAATAGTCATTTATCTGCCGTAAGAATAACTTATTTCTTCGTCCATAACGCTTGGTGAGACTTTGGCGACGAAAGTGGCGGAATGTCGCCAACTTGGCGACTTTTTGAAATGTTGCCAAATTAACGAAAATCTCGCCCAGTGGATAAAAATGACGCTAAATCAATGAAAAGGACGACTAATTGTCGAAAATTCAATATCTTGAAAAGAATATTAGTATCTACTATAAGAAAAACCTATTTTTTTTACTGTAAAAGTGCATTCATTACATTATATAAGGAAAGTCATGTGTTGCTCACATCAGATTTTTTACTTTCCTTATATACATAATGTATAAGGAAAGTATTGTGACGGGGTCGAAAATTCGAATTCGAGTTTTCGACGGGAGAGCACGTTTCAAGCATTCCTGATCACGGATCAAACATTTTTGAAGTGATGTCTGTGTGTGTGTGTGTGTGTGTGTGTCAGTGAGTCTGTGGAGACGATAACTGACGAACGAATGGACCGATTCGAACCAAATTTGGTACAAAAATCACAATCCATAAACACTTGAAGCCTATTGTTTTTATACGCAATCGAATGTTCAGAACTCCCCTAAATTTTCGAATGTCTTCGTCCATAACGTTTGGCGAGATTTGGCGACGAAATTGGCGGAATGTCGCCAACTTGGCGACTTTTTGAAATGTTGCCAAATTAACGAAAATCTCGCCAAATGGATAAAAATGACGCTAAATCAATGAAATTGACGACCAATTGTCGAAAATTCAATATCTTGGAAAGAATATTAGTATCTACTATAAGAAAAACCTATTACTTTCCTTATATACATAATGTATAAGGAAAGTATTGTGGCGGGGTCGAAAATTCGAAATCGAGTTTTCGACGGGAGAGCACGTTTCAAGCATCCCTGATCACGAATCAAACATTTTTGAAGTGATGTCTCTGTGTGTGCGTGTGTGTGAAAGTATGTGTGTGTGTGTCAGTGAGTCTGTGGAGACGATAACTGACGAACGAATGGACCGATTCGAACCAAATTTGGTACAAAAATCACAATCCGTAAACGCTGGAAGCCTATTGTTTTTAAATGCAATCGAATGTTCAGAACCCCCCTAAATTTTCGAATAAAATTTTGAAAAAATCGTCAAAAAATGAAAACCACTAGTAAAGTTACGCAAATAGACATTTCTTATGTAATTTTTCATTAGAAAACGATTGACATAAATTTTAGAACGCTAACATGAACCGTTCTCGAGATATTGCACACTTTTCAAAAAAATTATTAAAAAGGCATATAAAACAAACAAAAAAATATTTCCTATTGAGAAACATGTTCACTTTTCATATGTAATACCATGCGATAAATTGGGTGACATCATTCTCGTAGATCTAGCTCGTTCCATTCATGAAAAAAGATACTTTGAGCAATACTTTTGTATTTGAACGCCAATAGTCATTTTTCTGTTGTAAGAACAACTTATTTCTTCGTCCATAACGCTTGGCGAAATTTTAGCGACAAATTTGGCGGAATGTCGCCAACTTGGCGACTTTTTGAAATGATGCCAAACTAACGAAAATCTCGCCAAATGGATAAAAATGACGCTAAATCAATGAAAATGACGACTAATTGTCGAAAATTCAATATCTTGGAAAGAATATTCGTATCTACTATAAGAAAAACCTATTTTTTTACTGTAAAAGTAGTAAATTCATTACATTATATAAGGAAAGTCATGTGTTGCCCACATCAGATTTTTATTTATTTATTGAAGGTAAAAACGGGTTGCTTTTCTAGTTCAAGGACTCCAGAAGGACAAACTGAATTAGGAATGAGTAGATATTTTTTATCACATGTGTGTTTAGGAAGCATTTTGAAACTTTTTAATTTTGAGGGGTGGTGGTGGTGGTGTGTGTGTGTGTGTGTGGGGGGGGGGTTGAACCCCTCCCCTCCCTTAAATACGCCTATGAGTATGTGTTTAATAAGGGTGTTAAATGTTTAATTGGCTGAATAAATGAGAAATGCCCAGTCTAAAGTGAGATATATATTTGAAATTTGGTGCATGGGTGAACAGTTTGAAAAAGACAATTGAAAAAATTGAATTATTTAAAAAATCGTGTTTTTGGTGTTTGCTCATAGGGAGACCGTTGAATTTCAATGGATATTCAGCTAGTGTATAACTATTTGGCAAGCCAATTAGTTTTTCCCATTAAAATTCCTGCTGCGTTAGGTTCTGTCCCACAGTTGAATTTATGAGTGTACAAAGATTTAGTCTTCTAGGTCACCGCAGGCTTCTGAAGGGTTTGGAACGACAAATACACGCAGAATAATTATTATATAGGTATTTATTGAATTACAGTATCTGTATAAATGAAATCAATTTTCCTTTCTTGTTTGTAAATAATTTTTATAGTATGTATTATTTGGTGAACTAATAATTTTTCCCCCTCAAAATTCCGACTGTGTTAAATTCTGTCCCGAAGTTGAATTTTTGAGTACAAAGATTTAGTCTTCTAGGTCACCCTAGCTTTTAAAGGGTTTGTAAAAACGAAACACATGCAGGACAATTATTTAGGTCTTTATTGAGTTACTACCTCTAGAAATGAAATTATTTTTCAGTATAAACACTGGGAAAGTCCAGTACCACTACTAGAGTTTAGCTATTTGAATAGAATTGCAGTTCCGCAGTGCTCGTGAAGAATCGACCGCCGTCACTATTCATTACTATTCAGAACCCGAGAGTTCCGAGTAACCCCGGTTGAGAAACGCTGGTTGAAACAAACCATTTTCAACACAAGGAATTTTCATGCTATTATTTTCAAATACATCCTGTAAGGCTAAAAAATGCGGTATGTAGAATATATACGTGCATCAGATATTTTTAGTGCTGTATCGTCCATTTCAAACATCACATTTCATACAATGCACTCTAATGTATACTGTTTAAAAAGGAAAGAATGATCTATTAATAAGAAAGATCAATCATGCTTAAAGCATTGATTATGAAACACTTTCCAACTTCGATGCAATTTTAATTTAAAAAGTCGAAAATGCAATGCATTCCACGGTAATAATTTAAAACTTATCACAATACTACATTAATTTATTATATTTGAAAACTTAAACCTTCATTGAAAAAAATGAACTTCATTCAAATGACGGCATTGAAATATAAATTGCCAGGTTTAAATATCTCTAAAATGCGATACATTCCACGGTAGTATTTTTAAAACTATCATAATATTACGATAATTTATTATATTTGAAAACTTCAACGAAAACAACTGAAATTAATTCAAATGACGTCATAGAAAAAATAACACGCCTGGATCTCTCTATAAAAACAGGATTTCATTCATAACTTTCTCCCATTGATTTCATTCATCTCAATACTATAATAATTTATTTTATTTAAAAATGAAGACCATGGAGCTACAAGTAATTAAACTCTATGCTTAAAACTTCATCGAAAAAAATCGTTCATCTCTTTATAAAATCAATTAATATTTCATTCATATCAGTCATGCAGACTCCATGGACTAAATTATTTGGTGTTAAAGAAATACAGCAATTCTAATGCAACTCATTCTACATATTTTGCTGTTTACATTTTTACATAAGTGAAAAGTAGGCTTCGTTGAAGAAATAATTAAATTTGGATAACCATTTAAACTCAAATATATTGTATTTGCGTTGTTCCAGTATGTAGATGCACAGAATTTAAGCAAAAATAAAGTAGTTTTAAGACGGATTCAACACTCAATATGAATTAAAAAGAACTTAAAAAATCACGATTTTGACACAAGATGGATGCCATATATCATTTTGAAGTGGGTCATGTGATCGTTTTATATCATGATCAAGTGATCGTTTCATATAAGAGGTGTAATTATTATTTTAATTTTTATTTAAAAAACTACTGCATATATTTCGCTGAATTTTTTTTTATATATTTTATGGAACAATTTGAATATTACCTAAAATTTTCGAAGCAATTTGAGAATTTTAAATCCGCTTAAAAAATGTTTGAAAAATTTGGTCCCATAGGGCTCAATGTATTTCATTTTTTCGACCCGGATTCAATCCCAAACTAATTGGGTGATATTATTTTATACTAATAATTGGGTGATATTATTTTATACGTGATTTTTGGCAACAAAAAGAATAAGACTAACTACATTATTCTAGGACTAGCCGTTCTTGAGATATTCTAGTTTTTTCGCGTTTTCGCTACGCCACCTTTGACAAAAAGTCCAGCTATCAAATGAGAACCAAATTTAAGTTTAACGTGCAAATTCAATGTCATTTAAAATACTTATGGTTGTTATTTTGTGCAGATAAACTCAAATTATTATTGAAGAAATAAAGAGAACGACTATGAGTCTGCAGGGAAAGACATGTGCTGTCCACATCAGAATTTTTAACAATATTACAACAATGATTTATAGAAGTGAACGGGGATTATTTTCAGGCCATTTCGAAAAAAATGTATGATCTATATTTAAATATTCATCAAATTTTTGTCGAATAAAATGTTCAACAAATTTAAGCTGTGTACCAAATTTTAACTCTCTAGGACGTAGGAAAGGGCATTAAAAATGCCATCAAATAAGTATATCATGAAGAGTTATATAAAATTAAAAAAAAATGAAAAATTGTTATCTACCAAATTTACTTTAAAATGTGAAGCCTCTCTCATATGCAAAATGATTAAACAATGGAAAGATATTTATTATATAATATATCTCTTTTTTCTTTCTGGAGGATATCCCAAAGTCAGAATTTAATCGAATTTGTTTTTTCCCTATATCAAATAATTTTTAATTAAAAAACTACTTAACATATTTTACTGAATTTTTTTTTATATATTTTATGGGATAATGTAAATATTTCCTAAAAATTTCGAAGCAATTCGTGAATTTTAAATTTATTCAAAAAATGTTTGAAAAATTAGGTCCCATAGGGTTCAATGCATTTCATTTTTTCAACCCGGGTTCAATAAAAAACTAATTGGGTGATATTATTTATTTATATTCCCATAGGTCCCACATACCGTCTGAAAAACATACTAAAATTTCATTTTGATAAAGTCATTTTTACGGCAGTTATCGTGCTAACGGACAGACAGACAGACAGACAGACAGACAGACAGAATGAACAAAGTCATAAACACTTTTGAACTTTGTTGTAAAGTGTTAAAAACGAACAATTAAACCTTTCATATAGCATTAAGCAGATGATATTTTTTCCGCCAATTTATTTGAAGAAAATTTTATCATGTCGTATAGCAACAAATTTAAATCCAATTTGTTTATACGGCAGCTGATTTTTATTAAATCCTTTCCGATTTAGATAATGAAGATATATATATAAAATAAATTTCACCGATATTACTTTTTTGACTGAATTATATTAATTATGGTCTTCAGGTTTAAACATTATTATGATTGATATTTTCAGTTTATTATGTCATTGTTTTATTTTTGCAAAAATTTTTGAAACCCATATATTGTACGTAGTACCGAGTAGTCTTCTACAAATGCATGGGTATATCTTCTACTCAGTGGCTTATCCTGACTCTAAAAGTGGAGGGGGGGGGGGGCAACTGTTTAGCATTTTCTTATGCCAGGGTTATTTTAAATGAAAAATACGCATAACAATAAAAAGCCTTGAAAAGTAGGAAGGCCTGCCCCCCCCCCCCCCAAACATACGCTGCTGCTTCTACTCCATGAGAATATAAGCAGTACAAGTATATTAGCACATATTTTGGCATATATTGGAATCAATTACGGCCTTTTAGGTTTTAAGATTACGGAATTATTGATATTTTCAATTTATTACGTCATCTGTTTTATTTTGGTAAAGATTTTAGAAACTCATAAGTTGTAGTATGGGTCCTATCCTATACAGTTTTAGCTCTTTTATTTTGCATATATTTATTCAACTTCATATATTTTGTAAATTTGTTTACAAACAAGACCAGGACATTTTATTCTTCAGATCAGCTCGTGAAGATAATTTTGTATAGCTGGAACAGATATTCTTAAACTTCTTTTTAGGAGCATTAAATTAAATATTTTAATAGAATATTTTGATTAACAATGTCATTCAATATATTATAGGAATTTGCACATGATTGTGAATTTTAAATTGAACTTGACAACTTGAATGTTGCAAAGGACAATGTTTCATTTTGACAATCTAATTAATGCATGACTAATAAAAGGAGATTGATTTTGTGAGTTGCATAATATAAACAAAGCAAATAATTTTAAATTGCATCTATGTAGAACAATTTTTCAAATGGGAAAATTTGGTTATGTGCCATTGACACATGGCTCTCAAAATGACTAAATTATATCTATATGTCACATCTAGCCATCAATTATAGAGTTTAATATTCTATGCTATCCAATAATACGAAGGAGATTTAAATATATTTGAATTTCCTTGAATAATACAGAGATCGTAATTAAAACAAAATACTCCTTGCACAGGCGTAGTTCATTTTAAGCATCAACTATAACTTAGAATTTAATATTCTAATCTATCTAATAATACTAGTATACGATAGTAAATTTAACAGCTGAGTGATGATGAGTTCGTATTATAAACTACCATCTCCGTGCACAGCCGCAGTTCTCTGAAACTACTATTGGTCGTCGATGTTGACGTCGGGTGACGTCACATCATGACGTCGGAGTGGGTCCGGTGCTATTTATCCGCTCGTGGACAGGCGGGCACAAAGAATGTTGACAGATTACAGGACACGACACATTAGACACAGACGACAGATTCAAGTGAGGAGACATGTCGGTCCCCAAGGATACTTCGTTCTTTGATTCCAACTTTACCGTTGAGGTTCGTCTTGCTCAATACTTGGATGACAAGGGAGAACCTTGCTCGCAAAGTGTTTTACTTCCATGGAGATGTGCTGACGTTATCAGAAGTTTGCGTGATATTAAGAACTGTGAAGAGGACTTTAAATTTGACACTAAACCCAAATGGATTGCCTCCTTCCTCACTGACATTGATGACTTCCTGGCTGATTGGGGCTACGAGGAACATGAGATTCTCAGGACTGATCCGGAAAAGCTGAAAGACTATCATGGTAAGTGCATTTCTACAATTGAGTATTTTGAGAACCCGAATAGCAATTTCTCTGATTTCGTTGATTTTTCTCTCGTCTATGACAGTGATACCGTCAAAAAATTTAAAACTAGGAGAGCCAAATTTCTTAAACACATCAGCAACCCCCCCCCCCTCCCCTAAAAGGAGGATTTCCAAATTGATTCCTAATGATACGAATGGATAAGAGAAAATAACCTTTGATGTGGATTTCAATGATAAAAATGATAACCTAAAATCGGCCAATGAGACTAGTAACGTCCCCAGATCTCCTAATAAACAGGACTCTAATTCCAACTACCAAGATAATTTTAATGACTCAAATTATGAAATCGAGCAACAGGCATATAATAGATCTTCTTTCAACTCGGATAATACTGATTCTCAAAGCAAATTTGAATCCCCTCAAAAGAAACACACAGTCAAAAGCCCGGAATCCCGTGCCTCTACCCCTGTTGGTACCGATAACCCCTTCGAAATTTTAAATACTGAAATTGTAGCCACCAATGAATCCCCCGTTCTCAACGAGGACGATATTATTAGACCACAACCTTTTTTCATCAACGCGTGCGCCGGCTGGCAAAAAATTGTAGCTGAAATCAATATGCATCTTGAAACCCCCATCATAGGTATCTATAGCCGGGAGATGATAAAACTTTCGCCGAATAGTGTTGACGACTACCGTAAACTGCAAAAGATTCTCATAGAAAAAAATATTCCATTCAGCTCTATGAATCTGAAAAACAAAAATCCTAAAAAATTCATCATTCGTGGGCTTCCCACTAATACCGAGATTGAGGACATTTGTCAAGAATTTAATGCTTTAGGAATTGAGATCACCCGTATCACCCAGTTCAGAAATCGTGCCATCGGCTCACCCATTCCCATCTTTCTCGTGCTGGTTAATCAGAAATCCGTAAATTCCTTCCTCGAAATTAAACATCTGCTTAATCTTAGAATCTTCATCTCTCCCTTTGTTTCCCGCGTAATTAAGCTCTGCCATAATTGTCAGCGCCACGGACATTCCTCGGAATGTTGTAATTGCCCGGCAATGACTTTGCCCGGCAAATCCTGCTAACAGACCCCAGAATACTCAAAAAACTCCTGAGACTGCACAAATCAGAGCCCCCCCCCCCCCCCCCATAACTCAGTCGACTCCCATGCTAGCTGACTTCCCGGACACTCTTGCTAAAGGAAATACCAACTCGACGACCAAAGAATTCCAAAACCAATCTAAAGAAACTTCGAATCAAATTTCTTACGCAAACGCAGCTAAAGACAAAAGGTCCAGACCCCCCTCCCCTCCCCGTCATGAGGAGGTCAAAAATAGAAACCCCTCGGGACTCAATGAGTTTTTCTCCCTTTTTAATGAAATTAAAAGCATGTTGAGCGACCTCAACATTAGCAATGTGATAAACTTCGTCAAATTCGTGAAACTCAATCTCTCTAAAAATATCAGTCCGATGGATAAAATTCCCATATTCCTTAACGCCATCCAAACCTTTTTCTTGCAAGCCACCCCCCGTTCCTGTAGCCTGCTCTGCTAACCTTCTCTGATTGGAGGTCCGCTCGTGCGAAATTTTTCATTGGTCCCCGCCTTCTGCAGCGAGGGTTCTCTCATACTTATTTGTACTATGCACTTGTCTTTACCTCAAATAATGTAAAATTCATCCGTACAACTACATCTTGGAGATACAGGCATATTCTTCTGCCTAGGCGCTCCGTAATCCCACCCAGAGTTCAGCAGCGAGCACAAAGAGCTAGAATCACCAGAGGTAGTCTTAAATGAATCAAATATTAGTACACTCCGAAGTATTTGACGTTCTCCATCATTCATTCAGATTTTTTTGCACGCAGTTACCACACTATATTTTGATGTACTATATTTTGACACACACACACACTCTTTCTCTCTCTCTGTGTATCTCCCTCCCTCCTCACCCGTATTCTAATCACGTTAATTACATGATGATCTACCTAATTCTAATTTTTTCAGAATGCATCCAAATATAGAATTTCGTGGCTGTACGTACTCTCTCTAATTTAAAATCTCTAATTTCGAATAATGTTTTAATCCCATTTATTACAAAATATTCTACCTGTTTCTAATTTTCTATAGAATGCATCTACATATAAATTGTCGTAGTGATACGTGCATTCGCACCCCACAGATACACACGCACACTGATGGAAATATTTCCCAAAATGTTCGAAATGTGATCATGATGTCTTTAAGTGTATTTTTTCGTCTAAATGTCGTGATTATCCGTGAACTTCCTCTATACCAGCTATACTCAACCTGCGGCCCGCTGAGATTTTGTGAGTGGCCCGGTAAAGACAGTCTACGAAGTAACGAAGCAGTAACGAAGAGCTATTTGACGAATTTATTGAAAAACAATACACACCTGGAAGTTATTTTTAAAGAAAAGAGTGAGGAAAAGGAGTGCGCCGAATTTTGGAAAATAGTGCCCGAGCAATATAAAACTGTACAAAGATGTGCTCAAATTTTGCTCTCCTTGTTCGCATCAACGTATCTTTGTGAATCATCCTACTTGAAAATGAAATATGCAAAGAATATATATAGAAACCGGCTTACTGATTCTCATTTGGATGACGTTTTAAGAGTAGCATGTAGCAGTTACAAGCCTGATCTAAACAATATTTTCTAAACAAGAGTCCACAATATCAACGGTCTCATTAGTTGTATTTTTTGACAAATAAATACTTGGACTTATTTACGTTTTTTCATTAATCCTTATGTTGCGGCCCGTGTGAAATAGCTGTTCATGTGTATGTGACCCGAGAAAAAAAAAAGGTTCAGTATGGCTGCTCTATACAATAGCATTAGAAAATAATAAAATGATTCTTTAATTGAGTCAATACTGAATTAATTTAATTCTAATCTAAGAGATAATGCATTTAAAAAGTGTCTATATTGCTTAATTGTAAGTTATATATCGGCTTTTTTAATCTAACCAATATTGAATTAATTTAATTCCAATCAAAGAGATAATCCATTTAAAACGTGTTTCTTTATTGCTAATGTGTAAGTTATATATCCCATAAAAAGATAAACCAAATTGCGAGAGTCCTTTCTCTTGATGTGGCTGCTATAGTAACCTTGAGAGAAAGAGAGCGCTCCTTCCCGTATCACGCTGGCGATAAAACAACGTTTGGCGTCTGATTTGAAAGAAGGCTGTATGGCTTGGTATACTTTTTGGCCTTCCGCGTCCATGACGGGTTCGCCCGATACCGTCCAAAAGCGAAAGATTTAAAATATACCCAAAAAGAAAAAGATATATTAAATTTAGATTTCCTACTTTCTCTGATTTTCAAGTTATTCTCTAAAAACGGGTACAGTTCTATGGCGGGCCCAGGACTGGTTAGCGCTTATAATCTTCAAAATCGTAAAAACTGAAATGTACCACAAGAGAAAACGTCATACCGAATTTCACGTTACTGTGATGAATTAACTTGATTATTTTGAACCTTAAATGTTTGAACGAACACCAGATCATGTTAAATAAAATTTTAAAAATACGAATATATCCATAGTTTAATCTCTTTGAAAATCAAATTACTTTTTGTGTATACTACTTGCAATAATCACACCAAATTTCATACAAATTCTTCAATTAATTCCAAAGTTATCGGTCATTTCATTTGCATTAAATTCCCATTAGTTTCAATGTTAATTCCTTTGCTTTTGATCTCTTATTCGAGACCAGAACCGTCTGGTAGAGTCGGTTTTTAGGGAACCCGTTTTTTGTGTCTGTTGGCACACTATCTCTTCTAGGCACTGTACTCTAACCTTCGCGTGTCAATGAACTCTACGAACGATATACAGGGTGTCCTACAAGATTGAAACGTGTTTTAATTCTTTACCTATTGGAGATAAGTGGACAATGTAAATTGCATAAATGTTGAAAGTAAGGTAGGAAATAAGACTACGTTAATGAAATAGTTCTCCCATTAATTTTCAAAAATTTGCACTTTTTAAATTTTTATACAACCCCCTTAGACCAATTGGGTCAATCAGAAAATTATTATTTTTAATGCAACAAGATCATTAAAAAAAACCCGCATATCTGTATCTTTAAAATTGAGCGAGTTATATTTAATTGAAAATTGAACATTGTGAATAAGGACCCTATATCAAATTAGAAATGTAAATTTGTGACATATCACAAAAAAGATGAAACTGGATGATAATACATAGGATACTCAACCGCGTAGTGAGTACCACTACTTTATATGGTCTCTGTCTGTGTAAAGCTTTATTCAGATGCATTTGCGATAAAAAATTGTGACACATATTAACATATTTTTGATCTAAACAATTTCCATCGTCAATGTGTTTATGTTCCCTATTTTCACTGATGAAACAGTCTTTCACATGGTACGGAAAGTGGCATAAGTTAGATTTTTTCCTTCATCATAATTCAGTTGATTTTAAAGATACGATTTGAAAAAGGCCATATCGGTAAATACCCATTTGGAGGGGCCGCAAATTTCGTCATGCATTGGGAAATAGAAAACTTTCGAGATTTTGAGGAAATTAAAAAATTGGTTCTGCAGAATGTTAAGAGAACCCGAAGAAAAATTTGACTATGCAGCATACAGACTTAGCACCATGTGGAGCACTATTGTGAGGTCCGGAACGCAGTAGATGCGGAAACGATCAGCCATTTTATTGTGGCTGATCCTAAGGTATTGAATGGCATGATAAATTTTATAGGCCTCACAGTAGAGACTCACCCAACGGATGAGGCAAAAAACAGAGCAATCGGCTAGGTCTGAGAATCGGGACAAAAATTCCCGTTGTTTCGGCTGTGGGTCGGCATCTCATTTCAGAAAAAACTTTTGGACTCTGTTGCAAACTATTGGGAAAATTTTCTTCTGGAAATCGAATCGATCCTAACGTAATATGCAATTACACATTTTTAATATGTTTACAATTTTTCTAAGTAAAGTTTGGTGAGTAGTCTATTTTCTTGCCTGATTTCCTTGATTTTTATGTTCTAAATAAAATAGAGTTTCTCGTGAATTCTGTTTTTCCACATATAACGTTTTTAATCAGTTCCACAAAAAAAAAAAAAAAAAAAAAAAAAACCCCACAAAACCAAGATTCCTCTATAATTAAACTGCAAAACGTCATTAATTTATTTTAATTGTAATTCAGTTATTACAGTACACATATCGGACAAACATTGGTTTATTCAGTGTCCAATGTTTCGGAACGTCTGGTGATCCGGCACGCATTTGTGTTTAAAGCCGCCGACAGATAGGGACAAAAGGATGTTTTGCACAACGGCCAGACACGCTTGAAGTCGGTCCCGTGCAGCGTAGTTTACGAAACATGCTTAATAATTTGTCAAAGAGTAGTACTAAACATAAATTGCAGTAATAACGGATCTTTTTAGAACGTATCAAAAGATCTTATTTAGTGTGTATAAAAGAACTTATTTTGGACGTATCAGAAGAGCTTATACACCCTGGAAAATGGCGGAAGGCCTATTTAGGACGTAATACGCAGTCGGGTTAAGGCGTAGCATTCGATGTGCCCAGCCCCGGGACCAAGGTGTATTAGGTCCCGAGCAGCGGTCTAAAGTGTGATTAGCAGAGTAGAGGGAAACGGGGAAGTTCATCAACAGAGGAAGGAGCAAAATCACCTTCCGGCTGGAATCTCGTGATCCTAGACGGAGGGGAAGGGGCATTTGGGCAAAATGGAAAATATTTTTGAGTTTTCATTTTTCAGAAACATTTTAGGGGGTGGCAACGGAATGGTCTTTGTGATCTCGTACGGGAGGTATTTTGAGGAAACTTTAATTTTTTTTAATTAATTTTTTTAATTAGGTAAAGGGGTGTATAAAAATTTTGAGGAGGTAGCAACGCGACATCGGCGGTATGCTCTGCCAGTGCCACACAGCGGCGGACAGGGGTATTAGTATAGAAAGTGGTTAGGATTTTTTTAAAGATTTAAAGATAGACCGGGTGTCACAGCCTGGAGTTCTGCGGTAGTGGCGGAGTGCTACGCCAGCGCCACATCGGGGTGGAAAGGCATAGTATGGTAATTTTTAAACTTTAATTTTTTGAAGATAGATTTATAGACGAGGAGCGGTTTAGTAGCCTACAATAGTGAAGGTGACTATTTGGGGTAATAATCCTAGTCGACTCGAGTGAATATCTTTAACACCACATAACGGCGTACTAATTTAAGTTTTAAATTTAGAAGATTTATTGTGTAAACTTTAAAGGGAGCTTGAAATACGGGAGGCGGAAGGATATCTATAGAACTATTTTTATTGGCGGAGGGATATCTATAAAAATGAAAAAAATTATAGTGACTATTTTCATTACAATGATTGAAACTATTAAGTTTCGTGATCATTAAGCTATAAGTAACACCTTTATGCATGATTATGTTAAAATATGCCTATGCTACCATGTTAAGAAAATATAAATAGATAAATTTCAAATCTAGATGTAATTTCAAAAAATTCTATCTAGTTCTTGATTTTTCGTTAACAAAGCCAAATGTAAAGTTTTTTTAGAATCCATTAATATTTTTGGCAGCTATCGTGCACATATGAAATCGGCCACAGACAGATAGACACACAGAGAAACAGGCGGACATCACTCTAAAAATTATCAAACCATATTCAAGAGGACTTAATATATATATTGGAATCAAAATTTCGAAATCGAAAATTTTTGTGAAGACCGTACTTTCTCCGTACTATAGTATGAGAAAATAAAACTCGGTTTCACTTCAAATATGTGTTAAGGGTTGAAATTATAATAAAATATAAACACTTTGCGAATAACTGTTTAACCGTTAATACTGTTCAATAAAAGATGACAAGAAGGGCGAATGATTTCTTTGACCAAAGCCTCTAACATGTCTAGATTAAGGCGGGAATCACCAGGTCAAGAACCCAGGGCCTGCCAACCAGTGTTTCTTTCAGAACTCTTTGGCCGGGGGGGCGAATGAAATTTTAGGGAGGAAAGTTTCTATTTGCTGTATATAAATATATCTAAATGCTGTGTCACATAAATAGAAACTAGGTTAGCATAAACTTCTCTGGAGGTATGTCTGAAAGAAACATTGCCGCCAACTAATTTAAAAAAGGGCGAACTAAGCATATGTTTATTTATTTTTACATCAAAGTACTAAACATAAATTGCATTAGGTGTAAATATGTGGAATTCTGAGGTAAGGTGGTTTGACCATCAAAGAAGTAAGATAAAAAGATAAAAAAAATGTTATAAATTATTTCCTAATTTATGTGATTTTTTAACAGTTTAATGTTTCACGTAAATCTCGTAAATAAAAACAATAGAAGAATTGCTTTCGAAATTCCTCAGTTGCTTATATGAAGTAGTCTTTCAAATACAATAAAACCTGATTAAATGGCAACGTTGTCTATTTATCATATAAAATACAGTCAATATTGTTTTGTATGGTATAGTGATCAATTTTCTCAGTCTCAATGGACAGGCGGTCACTTTAAACAGGTTTTATTGTATCAAATGGAATAAAGCATCGAATTTTGCCTAGACTGTCATGGTCCGATTTTCTGGTGGTCCATTTGACATTTTGATCAACTTTTGTTTGTTATGTAAGTATTGAAGATGAAGCAATCGTATGCAATTTGAAAAATAACTTAACTAGTGAATATTTCAGAATTTAATCAAACTGTAAATTTTTATATATTTGACAGCAACAATGCTAAAAGTGCCATTTTTCACTAATTAAATGTATTGTTAATATAAAATGGTTGGCTGGGGAAGTGTCGCAAATTCTCAGTCCTCTACCATGAGGGATCCCGAATACTTACTTGTGCCAGGACCCTGGGAAAGTTTAGTTGGTCCCTGGCCCCCGATTATCATAATCGGGCTTTGGCTATGTAGTCCTTTCGTTAAAGATGTTCCTTACTTTGACTCAGAAAGTTGGTCATGGTCTCAGTCCTTTAGTGAGGACAACTAAAGATTATTTTAACAAATCGGTCATAAAACCACTTTCATGGGACAAAGGAAGAAGAAGATGGAGGAGAAGGACTAGACGGTTGATTAGTTAACGAATCGATTTAACGGAAATTCATCTACCCCTAGCCTTTTATCAGCGTATACTTCCACTCGCGGATTTTGTGACCATGCGTATTCTCCAATGGAACATTAGAGGCGTCGCTGACAACAAAGATAATTTGCAACATTTAATTGACAAACACGACCCACAAATCATCGCGGTACAGGAGACTTGGCTCAAATCAGCCTTCAAATTAAGAGGCTACTTAATTTACCAGAAAAATCGGAAAAGCATTAAACCAGGGGGTAGCTTGCTCATCGCAGTAAAGAATGGCCTCAGCTTCAAAATCGATCCCATAAACGTACCAACAGACAGCAATATGGAAATTTAAAAAAATTAAGATCACGGTAGGGAAAAACCCTTACACCGTTTTAAATGTCTACAAGAGACCAAAAACTCCTCAATTAGAGGAATTACAAATATTGTAAAATGCCTGGGAGTCCCCTCGTATCCTTTGTGGAGATTTACATGTAAAAATCGGAAGCAAAGTTAATGATGTCTCTAATCCTAGTGGAAAGAGGATGCAAAAATGGATTAAAGAGAACGATTGTGTACTTTTAAATACGGATATTATCACATATATTAGAAGCAAATCACAAGTGTCAGGACTCGATCTGATCATCGTTTCGTCGAGAATAGCTCCTAAACTCACTTGAAATTGACTACTTTGAAATTGACATACGGCAGTGATCACTTTCCGATACTGTTAAAATCCACCCATGAAAAGAATAGAAAACAGCACGGACTGAAAATATATACAAACTGGAAAGTGTATCACAAAAAAATACGTAAATTTAAACCTACTCAGGATATTGAAACAGATATTATCAATTTTAATGAGAGCGTGACAAGGGCCAAAGAAACCTGTGCAAAACAAATAAAGGGCCTGCGATACAGAGAAAACTCTGACTGATGGACTCTAGAGTGCGTAAGGCAGAGAGCCATGGTCAGAAGGGTTTTTAGCAAAGCTAGAAGAAACATAGGTGATGGCACCTGGAATGAATATAAAAGAACCTTAGCTAAATATAAGTTGACTCTGAAGAAAGCTAAAAGGACTTATTGGGAGAATAAATTCAAAGATGTAACAAACCCGAAGGACGTCTTTTCAGCAATTTCAAAAACTGGCGTGACAGAGTGCCGCAAGATACAAACTGGATATTATATTAAGATGGAAAAGAGATAGTGGATCCTAAAATTCAAGCTAATATATTTTTAGAACACTATGCCAAAGGGAAACTACAGGAGAAGCAAATCAGGCAGAAAAACACCAACCAAATGAGCCACCCGGAAATAACAAAAGAAGAGCTGAACACAGCAATACAAAACCTAAAAAACAAGACCCCAGGTCCAGGCGGGATAGAATCCAAAGCCCTAAAATATAGTATACTGGAAATTAAAAATTGGATGCGAAGAATATTAAACCAATCTTTGAAACAATCAGATGTTCCGAAAGCTTGGAAAAGTACTATTATTGTTCCAATCTATAATAACGGCAGATATAAAAGCAAACTTAGTAGCTATTAACCTATCTCTCTCGCATCACAGGTTGCCAAAGTCATGAAACGAATTTTACTACGGAGATTGGAATGGTGGGAAACTACTAGTAACATTCTTCCCGATCATATTTATGGTTTTCGCCAGAAAAAAGACACAACTAACTGTCTCAGGCGCGGTAGTCCAGCGGTTAGCACGCGGGAATTGCACTCCGTAGGCCCGGGTTCGATTCCCTCTGTTGCCAAAACTGCCACCGTGTTCACGCAGAGTACGATCACTTTAAACATGTGGATCCGTAAGTCCTTCCGAGAAGTTGGTGGTAGGGAAGGAGGGTACAGTCCCTGTGATTGCCTCCCCCACTGGGTTCCTGTCTAAATTGGGTGGCTCTTCCCGGTCGTCCAAACCTTACACCTTTCTAGTAGGTCGGATGGTCTGGGTCTCAACAACAACTAACTGTTTGTTCGACATCTCGCAACTCATAAGACAAAAGAGAGGAGTGAAAAACCATGTGATCCTTTTATCTTTATATATAAAAGGAACCTACGACAATGTGAAACATCAAAAAATTGCTACAAAAATTAAAAGACAAGGGCTGCGAAGAATACATGATTAGATGGATAAATAACTTTCTCGCCGATCGGAAAATTAAAGTAAAATGGCGAGGAGTAGAAACTGGGAGCAAAACAACAACTATTGATCCTCCAGGGGTCTAACCCAGGGGTCGGTGCTATCTCCATTTTTATTTAACATATGCACAAGTGATATGAGAGATAACTTGGGAGAAAACGGGAAAATATTCCAATATGCAGATGATGCAACAGTTATAATCAGTGGCAACAAGGAAAATAGATGCATCGAAAAACTAAGGCAAGTCATTCAAAAGCTGAAACGTTGTGGATCAGAATGGGATATGGAATTTTCAGTTGAGAAAACGAAAATTATGAATCTTACACCAAAAATCCTCAAGCCAGAAATATTATTTTTACAGGAGAGATACCTTGGGTAAAGGAAATAAAAATCCTCGGTCTATTAATTGCCGAAAACTGGAAATGGCAGAAACATCAGAAATATATAATAAAGAAGGTTGAAAACATTATTGAGATAATAAAAATGCTAGCCAGCCAAACGTGGGGTCTGAACACTGAATGCCTTCTAACAATAGTACGCTAAGTTTTATTGGCTCAGACTGACTATGCCAACGTCGTTCGCATGGAAGAAACAAATAATATTATGGGAAAATATACTATCCTCGAAAATACCGCAGTACGATTAGCAGTAGGGCTTCCAAAGATGACTGTTACAGAAGCAATGCGTATAGAGGCAGAAATACCAGAATACGAACTGAGAAAAGTTTCAAGTTGTGAAAAGTTCTTGCTCAAAGATGAACTCATAAGGATAAAAAGAGGGTTCATTAAAACTATTCATCAACAATTACAAATAATAAGACTAAGCAATCTTAAGTGGCCAAAAAGAACGGTGGATAACATAATAATACTGATAAAAAAAGAAAATCTAGGTGCGAACATGAACTACCTTCCTGATCCAATTGCACCTTGGGGCGATCAGAATTTAGACATAAACATAAAGACACACAAATTCGATTTCCAAAAATCTTTTGCAGGGGCATCACCAATCCTATTCAGCAAATTTAAGAACGAAGAAGGAAAAACGCAAAGGATCGGAACAGTCGGATCCAAAAGCATGAAAAGAACAGGTTTCGGTATATAACAAAACGAACAAATCACGAGAAGTATTCGCCTCTCCAAAATATGATCCATATTTACCGCAGAACTCGAAGCAATAATTTATGCAGTTGACTACCTAAGACGAGGGAAAATATACGATCATCTCTGATAGCAAAAGTATCTTAGAAGTCCTTGCAAATGACAACAAAAAAGCTGAAAACTTTATCAAATGTACCAAATTACCAAAATAAAATCAAAATCAAACAAGAAAGATCAATCATGCATATAGCATTGTTTATGAAACACTTTCCAACTTCAATGCAAATTTATATAAACATCTTTAAAATGCGATACATTCCTCGGTAATATTTTTAAAATTATCACAATACTACATCAATTTATTATATTTGAAAACTTAAAACTTCGTCGAAAAAAATGAACTTCATTCAAATGACGGCATTGAAATTTAAATTGCCTGGTTGAAACATCTCTAAAATGCGATACATGCCTCGGTAATATTTTTAAAATTATCATGATATTGCAATAATTTATTATATTTGAAAATTTCATCGAAAACAAATGAACTTTATTCAAATGACGTCATCGAAATATAAATCGCCTCTATATAAAAGTAGCATTTCATTCATAACATTTTTCCAAGCTTTTCATCCATTACAATACTATAATAATTTATTTTATTTAAACCCTTAAAACATACTCCATAATACACTTATGGAGTTTACATACTCCATAAGGGAAAATTAGGCTTCGTTGTTGAAATAATCGAAGTTTGATTATCATGCAAACTCAACTATATTGTAATTGCGTTGTTTCAGTATGTAGATGCACAGACTTTAAGCAAAAATAAAGCGGTTTCAGGACGGATGCGACACTAAATATGAATTAAAAATAACTTTAAAAATCACGATTTTGACACGATTCTGAGGGGGCAAATTTTCTATTTGCCCAATAAATATATATTTAAATGCTGTCACATAGAAACTAAGTTAAAATGTCTCCGGAAGTATGCCTGAAAGAAACACTGCATGTGATGGTGAAAACTAAAATAAAACTGGACCATGCACTGAGGATTACTACAAAAATACTTTCTGGGCATCGGAGACGAAGAAGGGGTCAGTCAGCATTGTTAATAAATTGAAAATTCATTGAGAAAAATGTTGTTAGAAAACACGTAAAGCAAACGGATTCAATAAACATCATTAAAATTAATTTTTGTTCTGTTTAATATTTAATGCAACTAGTAAGATTTTAAATTTAACTAATTTAAATATTTTAGTGTAAATGTACTATACTACGTATATAAAATTAAATTGAATTTAAAGTGAATATAGATATATTATTAGAAATTTTACGATCACGCGTTTACAATGGCTAGTGGCCATTAAATGCAACAATCAAAATAGTTGATAACCAGTTTTAATTGTTGGCAGTGAAAGAATATTAAATTGCGTATTTGTTTCTGAAATTCAAAGTGGTGTAAGTTTTTTTAAAATCCCTTTATATCGTCACCCCTAATTCAAATTTTCCATGTTTTCGTTGATCTAGAAGCTGAGACGGATAGAAGGAGATCAAAATCCCGATCGTTTCAAAAAGTAGTTTGGGATTTTTTATTTTCCTTACACAGTCACTCCTAATTCGAATTTTTAAATTATTCCGATTTTTTGTTAATCTGAAAACTAAGACGAATCGAATGGGACCAAAACAAAGATTCTAGCTAGAGTGAAAGTGATCGATAATTAAGCAATTTGGTGAGGTTTTTTTATTCCTTTACACCTGCGATCCTAATTCGAATTTTTGAAAGATTAATTTGTCCCTCAGTCTCTAAGCAGAGATGGATCGAATAATACCAAACGAAGAATCAACAATGTAAAACATTTGCAAGCATGTTACTGAAAGTTTTAAGAAAATCAGCTGTCCGTAATGGGGAGTAAGGTTCCTGATTATATATACATATACACACAAAAATCTGATGTGAGCAGCACATGACTTTCCCTGCAGACTGAAATTCATTTTATTCATTTTCTCTTTATTTAATTAAATTGAGTGTAATTGCAAATAACACGCATAATTAATTGAAATTACACTCAATTTACATTTTTAATTCAGCTTTCGTTTTCATTTGGTAACTGGACATATTTTCAAAACCGGCGTAACAAAAATGCGAAAAACTAAAATATCTCGAGAACGGTTAGTCATAGAGTAATAAGGTTGGTCTTCTTTTCCTCAACAAAAATTACGTATAAAACAAGTATATGATACATTTTGAGCATATGCAGTCTTTTATTTTTTACTTTCCCTGCAATACATGGTAATGTATAGGAAAAGTATTGGAATCATGCCGAAAAGCGCAACTCGAGTTTTCGACGGATCTACACGTTTCGAGACCTCTAGAATACGAAAAAACCATTTTTAGCGTGACGTCTGTGTGTGTGTCTGTCTGTCTGTGTGTCTGTCTGTGTGTCTGTCTGTGCAGATTTTGTATCCACTCTAACTAAAAAACTAATGAACCGAATTTCACAAAATTTTGTAGGTAAGTCACTTGTGACCGGGGCTGGTGCTGATTAGTTTTGGGTACGATTCGGAATAAAAGAACCCGCCTTTTTTGTGAAATTGCCCGCAAAAGCGTGTATCCACTGTAGCTGAAAAACTAATGGACCGAATTTCACAAAATTCGGTAGCTGAGTCACGTATAGGTCACCCTGGTGCTGATTAGATTTTGGTACGATTCAGAAAAAAATAACTTGCCTTTTTTTGCAGAATGGCTCGCAAAAATCGTCCAAATCTAAACTAAAGAACTACGTATGCTCAAATATATCCATTAAATGCTTGTTTAATACGTAATTTTTAGCGAAGAAAAGAATAAGAACAACCCCATTACATTAGGACTAGCCGTTCTCGAGATATTTTAGTTTTTCGTATTTTCTCTACGCCACCTTTGAAAATAAGTCCGGTTACCGAATGAGAACGAAAATTGAATTAAAAGTGAAATAAATTTAATTAAAATAAAGAGAACATGGATATAAGTCTGCAGGGAAAGTCATGTGCTGCCCACATCAGATTTTTATTTTCCCTGCAATACATGGTAATGTATAGGGAAAGTATTGGAATCATGTCGAAAATCGCAACTCGAGTTTTCGACGGATCTACACGTTTTGAGACCTCTAGAATACGAAAAAACTATTTTTAGCGTGACGTCTGTGTGTCTGTGTGTCTGTCTGTCTGTGTGTCTGTCTGTGCAGATTTTGTATCCACTCTAACTAAAAAACTAATTGACCGAATTTCATAAAATTTGGTAGGTAAGTCACTTGTGCACGAATCTGGTGCTGATTAGTTTTGGTATGACTCGGGTTAAAAGAACCCGCCTTTTTTTTGCAAAATGGTCCGCAAAAGCTTGTATCCACTCTAACTGAAAAACTAATGGACCGAATTTCACAAAATTTGGTAGATAAGTCGCTTGTAGGCCACCCTGGTGCTGATTAAATTTTGGTATAATTCGAAAGAAAATAGCCTGCCTTTTTTTGCAAAATGGCCCGCAAAAACCATCAAAATCTGAACTTAAGAACTACGTATGCTCAAATACAGCCATTAAATGCTTGTTTAATACGTAATTTTTAGCGAAGAAAAGAATAAGATCAACCCCATTACACTAGGACTAGCCGTTCTCGAGATATTTTAGTTTTTCGTATTTTTCCTACACCATTTTTGAAAATAAGTCCAGTTTTCAAATAAGAACGAAAATTGAATTAAAAGTGAATTAAATTTAATTTAAATAAATAGAACGTGAATAAAAGTCTGCAGGGAAAGTCATGTGCTGCCCACATCAGATTTTTATTTTTGCAGGCCATTTCGTAAAGAAGGCAGAATTTTCTTTTCCGAATCATGCCAAAATCTAATCAGCTCCAGGGTATCCCATAAGTGACTTATCTTCCCAAATTCTAGGAAATTTGGTCTTTGTTTTTCAGACTAGAGCGATGCAAGCAATTTTTGCGGGTCAATTCGCAAAAAAAGGCAGGTTCGTTTATCCCTAATCATATCCAAATCTAATCAGTACCAGGGTTACCCACAAGGGACTTACCTACCAAATTTCTTGAAATTCGGTCTATTAGTTTTTCAGTTAGAGTGGATACAAAATCTGCACAGACGTCAGGCTAAAAATAGTTATTTCGTGTTCTAGAAATCCCAAAACGTGTAGATCAGTCGAAAACTCGAGTTGCGATTTTCGACACAATTCCAATACTTTCCTTATACATTACCATGTATTGCAGAGAAAGTATAAATAACGCTTCGGCAGACGATAAGTAGCTGAATATTTCAAAAATGAAGTTGCAATTTTCTTTCATAAACACCTGTAATTGTGGCTTTTCTTATCGGTTTGCCAATAAGTTATCAACAAAATAGGTGAAAAAAACGAGTAAAGGTTTCAGAATGTTTAACAGTGTAGCCAGAGCGGAAATGATGGATAATTTTGATACATTAACCAGTCACTCACTCATTCATTCAGTCAGTTCATATTATATAGATATACAGTGCTACCAAAGATCGTAGTTTACGCATGATGTACAGCAGCGTTTCTCAACCGCCGGGGTGCGGCATCAATTATAGAGTCGCAAGAGATTCTCCTGGAATTTGTCGTTTTAGTATTCTAAGCAATTTTTATGAATACCGCCTATAACTTTCTGACTTTCTGTTTGGCTATCACGACAATTCATCCCAAAATTAATAAGCTAACCAGTAACAAAAGTCTCACTAGCCTAAATAAAACTTTCAAAAACTCTGCCGTAATAAAAGAAACTAAGCTTAACTTTTTCAATAACTTATAGTTGCTTTGTTAAAGTGTTTTAATTAAAAATATTAATTAGCATTGGAACTAGTATTGAGAATTGAGATTCATGCATATCTATTTATTAAATTATGTACTACTTTGCATATATAAATTTTTGGCGTGATGTGATAAGTGTTTGATATCCTTCTGTTGCTTCCCCTGCTCAGCTGACTTCTAAAGAGAATTACGATGCATAAATATTTTTTTCAATACCATTTTTTTTTCAAACCAACATCAGTAAAAGCATTTAATAATACAGTAATCAATTTTTACACCGAATAAATATTTGGTGATCAGAATGGGATATGTCAATGAAAATTAGCACAAATTAATTTAATGATGTTGGCCAGGGGAAATTAAAATATGCTACAAGACTAATATCTAGTGATTGATAATTTATTTAAATGAAATTTTATGTGTGTTAACATGCCGCACCGTATAGTACATAAGTGTACTAACATTCTTTATGATTAGGTTATGATCAATTAATACTTACGTTAGTTTAATGTACGAACATAAAAAAAAAATTAGAAAGGTATTTACGAGTAAATTTGTTGGGACAGGGCCCTCGTCTTATAAAAAAATAATTTACTGGACCGCTGATTCATAAAGGTTGAGAAACACTGATGTACAGGGACCAAATTGAGTCCTGCAGACAGTTGTTTTGAATCGGATGAAATTCCCCTTAATATGACTTGCTATACTTCGAAGAATTTGACACTTTTTTAACTGCCAGTGCTCAGCCAGGGATTTTCAAACTGTACCGCTGTACTTATACTGTTATACGAATGTTACCTCGAAATTTTCAAATGTACCACAAAATGTACATTGTTAAAATATATTGATTGTAGTATTGTTAAAATATATTGGTTTCAATAATATACTGTTGTAAATTATTGAACTCTCCTCTTGACATTCAGCATTATGGCTTACCTCACAGCCAAAGGGTCGCAGGTTCGATTCCTACATGAGAGGGTGAGCATTTTCATGGCTGGGTGTGGTGTTGTCTTGTGTGTGTGTGTGTTACTAAGGCAGTGGGCCTGTAATGGGTAGGATTATACAAGCCTCAAATAGTGCACGATTATTAGGGGTAAAAACCGTACTGGGTACATTGCTAAAATCTAATGGGGCATTCGTGCCAGGGTCAATAAGAAAGAATGAAGAATGAAATGTTTATTTTAAAATGCTGTTTCAAAAACAATTTATGAGACTAACAAATATCTGCTTTGTAATACAGTTAAATAGGCGAAAATAAATTGAGAATAAAATTATAGAATCATTTTACCTTTGAATAAGAGGTTCTTAGGTTGTTGTAATAACTATCATACTAAACCGCGATTATGCAAATCCGTCTTTTGATGTAGAGCTACGTGTTATGGTGTTTAGTATCACATAGTTTTAGAATTTGTTATTGTTTTATATAAAGAATTTTTATTATAAATTATCACATTTTGTAGCGATTTCAACTCGCAGTAGCTCCGGAACTAGTAATCAACAGTAACATAAGTAGATCCCATTTAAAACAATACAAGTTTTCACCCTTCAATACAGTAGCAGAATTACGCTGATTAGTTTGCATCTATACAACACTGTTTATACAAAGATTTTATTAAAACTGGATAAAAAAATGCCCGTTTTCTTAAATAAAGATTAACTTGCAATTAATACAACTTTTTCAAATAAGTGATTTTTTTAAATTAATATACGACCCCTAAAATCATCGTGATGCTGAATATTTAAACATTTCGAAAGAACTAGTGGGAGGAAACTCCCGGAATTTTATATAAACATATAAAAACTCTTTGTGAATCGATATTTATCAAAACGTGTCCAGGTTTGTATTCATATTTTTTCGATTATTGATTTCATAATTAATATTTCATACAAACAATTTATTCTACAAAAATAAAAATCACGTAAATGTGTTTGGGTTATTTAGTAGTAACGTCATACAAATAATCAGAGTGAGCAGATAATTATTGCAGAAGTCTTGGAAACTAATGGAAGTCTTGGAAACTAATTTAACATTAGGAACTCAAAACTTTACATACTCACAACTCAGAAAAGCTTCACCCAAATGACTTGACATTTGGTATCACAGGTTGAATTTTGCTCTAGTTTCGAACTATGTTGTCAAACTTGGATGTTGCCATTTAGAATTTCAAAGTTTGTGCGCGTTTAGATATGAAGACGGCCCCTTATGCAAATTTTACGCACATTAATTTGTAGAGTATGTTATTCCTAATCGAATGGTATCATTCAATTTTCTCTACGATGAACGATGTTCGATTAACAGAGGGTGGGGCGTTTTTTTTCCCGCGGCTGTACAATAATTTCGCTATATAAAAACAGCAGGCGAAAATCGCACTTTGGATAAATTAGATAATTTAGGGTTAACGCGGACTGAAACACTTGAATTCAAAATTTCCAGATAACGTTTAAATATAATTTCTAAATGAGATTTAAATTTTCGTAAATAGATGGATACTGCTTAAGAAAATAAAAGATTTAGAATTTTCATTTAAAGTAGTGTTGCGATGTAAACTTAAAATTCCAAAATGCACATAATGAGAAAAACGTGAAATTCTATTTAAGGGCAGATAATTTCTTGTATGTAAGAATAAAAATGTTATTTCTGAAAGTTTAACGGATGCCGTATAGCATATCGTTTAAATATAGCAAATCGTTTAAATAATCCAGCAAAAGCTGAAAGTCTACTTTTAAATGACTTGTAGACTTGATTTGATACAGATCGTATATACAGATCGTCCGGTAGAACTAGCGAAAAAATTGCTGCTTCAAATATTTGCATTTTAGTTGTGCTCGAAACAAAAATTTGGAATTCGTAAAAAAATACTGAATATGTGCCACCGAACACATATTTAAAACTTTGAGCAAAATGGCAAAACATTTATTAGCACCAGTGAAAAAAGTATTGCAGTTATCAAATATTTGCATTTTTAGATGTAGAGATTAATAGCGCTCAGAAGAAATAGAATAGGCAGGGGCATGGGCGCCCGAAGGGGGTGCACTTGCACCCCCCTAGCTTATGAAAGAAGGGGGGTTTAACATTTGTTACATAACAAAAACTTGAGTCGTCTTGGTTGCTGTCCAAATTCGTTCTTCACGTTGTCAATGAATTCAGTAGTGTTTTCTTGCACTCTTTTCTTATGAACGCTGAGCATACATAGTCCACTTAGTCTTTCGTCCCCCATCGTAGACCGATTCCAAGCCTTGACGCGCCGTAATGTACTGAATGAGCATTCAATACTACATGTTGTCGCTGGAAGAGTCAGGCCAATCTTTATTGCCTCAGCTACAGCTGGGTAGAACGGTGTTGCTTGATGAATGAAATCTGCGTACTCAAGAGATTCGTTTGGGATTGTTTCATTTTTCCACATCTCATACCATGGGCGCGGTAGCCCATTGGTTAGCGCGCTGGAGTTGCACTCGGTAGGCCCGGGTTCGATTTCAGCCGCTGCCAAAACTGCCGCCGTGTTCATGCGGAGTACGATCACGTTAAACATGTGGGTCCGAAAGTCCTTCCGAGAGGTTGGTGGTAGGGGAAGGAGGGTACGGTCCCTGTGGATGTCTCCCCCACTGGGTTCCGGTCTAAATTGGGTGGCACTTCCCGACCGTCCAAACAGTTACCTTACACCTTTCTGGTAGGTCGGACGGTCTGGGTTTCAACAACAACATCTCATACCATGTTACAGCCTCGGTGATAAAGTTAGGTAAAATATCTCCGTAAACACTATTTATATCTTCTGCAACAGCCAAAAATGACGCTTTATCCAAATTTTTTAAAGCATGTGGGTGGAGCTGATAAGGGAAAATGCTTTCTCGTGCGTAGAAGAGAAACGATCACCCAGAGAAGAAATAATGGAGTCCGAATACAGGATGAAGATAGATCGTCTGAAAAAATCTTCTACATTTGCAGAAGGTGGATTCCATCTATGAGTCTGTCTTGCAGCCACTCGGGGACGTTTAAATTCAATATCTAGTTCTTCGCAAATTTGTTTAGCTTTCTCGAAGATGGCAGTGAACTCTGTCTAGGCATTATTGCGGTGAGATTCAAGCACATTTGTTAATTTAGCTACGCAATCGTTTCTTGACCTTATGTTCATGTTTATTTGCTGGAGTTGTTTGCACACAGGTACAAGTTTGGCGGAATAATTAGCAATCATTAGGAGTGTTACAATGTAGGTAGGAGTTGTTGCAGTCGTGTAAATTGATGGGCTTTGATCTTCGTTTGCGAGTTTGGTGAGTGCTCTGAAAGTTCCTTCAAGGCTTGTGCGATAGTCAGATAGTTCTCAGAAAATATTCTGATACTCTCATACTTTCACGACCAGCGGGTTTCACAAAACAGAGGAATATTGGGAATCCTGTTCCGTGGTAAAGCGCTCTCTCTAAAAAAAGTATGATGTCCTTTGTCATCCCAATAGTATTTCTCACTTCATTGACATCGTTCAGGTCATTGATGACAAGATTCAATATATGGCTGACAATATTCAATATATGACGACTGACAGCGCCATCTGTTGAACGCTCTAGTTAACATTTTTTTTTTTACTACCGAATCGATTTCAACATTATTCAATTGGAATTTTTCCTGGATGCACCCCCCTGCAAATAATTCTGGGGGCACCCATGGGCAGGGGGGAGGCAATGCGCATGCCAAAGTTTTCTTAAAGTTGAATCACTGGTTTTAGAGGTACGTGGGCAACAAGCTCTTCTAATCATAAGAAACGGCTAAGGAGATCTTGGGAAAAGGGAAGTAAATCATTTTTCTTTCTTATTGGCTGGTCTGAAAATTAATTTCGGGGGGGGGGGGGGGGGAATTCTCCCCCCTTTTCGGGAGGTGGAAATCAAATATTCGGCTGCGTACCGTTCTGTCTCATGGTGAATATTGTGCATATAGTTACAGCGTTTCAGGTTTTTAGTTCACCGGAGATGGGTATTCTGAAGATTCTGAGAAACTTTGACCCCCCCCCCCCTCCATTTTCTCCATCCACCGTGTGGAGGGGCGAAAATTCGGCTGGGTGGAATTCTTAGCATGGTTGATATTATGTATGCAAAGATTCAAGATAAGTGTCAAGGTGGTCTCAAAATGTATTTTACTTAAAACTGTTTGATAAGGTAACACCTTAATAATTGATATCAGCGAAGGCTGGGTGGAGGCGAGAGTAAAAGTGCTAAGTACCTCCAAAAGTTTCAATCTCATTTCAGCGATTTTTGAAATGTATATTGACATTTCAAACTAGCAGCAGACCCATTCATCGTACAGAGTACATAATATAAAGAAACTTAAAATTCACAATCATGTGCAAATTCCTATAGTATACTAAATGACATTGTTAATCAAAATATTCTATTAAAATATTTAATTTAATGCTCCTAAAAAGAAATTTAGGAATACCTGTTCTCGTTATACAAAATTACCTTCACAGGCAGATTTGAAAAATAAAACATTCTGATCCCGTTTATAAACAAATTTACAAAAAATAGGAAATTGAATCAATAGATGTAAAATAAAAGCGCTAAAATTGTATGGGACCCATGCTACTTATATTAGAAGATATACCCGTGTATTAGTAGAAGATTACACGTACTAAAACATGTGAGTTTCTAAAGTCTTTGCCAAAATAAAACAGATGACTCAATAAATTGAAAATATCAATAATCCCGTAATCCTTAAACTTAAAGGCCGTAATTCATTCCAATATATGCCAAAATGAAAGCGCTAAACTTATATGAGAAGATATACCCGTACTACTTATAATGTCGTAGATTAGAAAATATGCCCTTGTACTAGTAGAAGATTACCCATATTGCAATATAAGTTTCAAAAATCTTTGTCAAAATAAATCAAATGACGCAATAAATTGAAAATATCAATAATCTCCGCAATCTTTAAACCAGAAGGCCGTAATTGATTCCAATATATGTCAAAATATATATCAATATACTTGTACTATTTATATTCTCGTGGATTAGAATGGATTGGTGGATTCCGCAAATTCTTTGTTCTTTTTTTGGAATAGGCCTCCTCAGTAGTAGTGGGGAGATGTTCGAATGAGATAACGAACTTTGAAAATTTTACATGATTTTCGTGAGGAAGAGGGAGTGAATCACAGGTGAGTGGGAGATGTTTTATAGAGATAAGGTAATTTGGATGGGAAGGGGGGGATGGGTTATCAAAGAGGAGATGAATGAAAATGGTTTACGTGAGGTGGGAAAGTTCGAGAGAGTTATATTAAGAGAAGATAACGTAACGCATATACAAAATTTTTCCGAGTGAAAGGGGAATTTTTCCGAGTGTTTTCGACGAGGATATTTCTGGAAATGAAATTTCGACGCTGGGGGAGGGGGAGTGGTCGCTCGGGTCGTCATGTAAGGAACTGTTACGTGAAAAGACATGAATTTTTGTTCTACATTCATTAAATTCTGTTGATTCTTCACTTGCAAAATTGAAAACAGTGTCCAATAATATTTTTTAATTTGCAAAATTTCAGTTATAGTAAGTACTTGAGGGATTTTTCAATATTACACATAAGGAAATTAATTTTATTTTCAGTGTATATGTCTCATCTTTTCGCATAAATGTGTCGAATGCCTGTTATCTTCTCACATGTATGTTTTGAAAAAAAAATGTATGATAACACATTATATTTTAATATACTTCAATGCGTTCGATAATACTTTTATGAAGATTTATTTTTAAAAGTATTGGGAAAATATATACAGGGCGCCCACTTATATCCGTTACACACTCCATAGCTTCTAAACGGTGACAGCTTAGGCCATAAAGTTGGTGTCTAGGTATAGTAAAAGGACTATGCGCTACTCGATGTGACAACTTACAACGCCATCTATCGGCAAATTTTGGAATTAGCGGTTCTATCTCGTAAACGGTGAAAGATACGTGAAAAAAGTCAATTAGAAAGTTGTAGAGCACTCTCGATTTAGTACGAAAAGATACCTTGCGCACATTAATACTCAAAACAGAATGCAAAAAATGAACATTTATTTGATTGTGAAGCGAAGCGAGAAAAGACCCCCTTACGGACTAAATACGAGCCTGTGTTGTGGTGCATGGGAAACGCACGTGATTCGCATTCATGAGGACCATGGTTCTGTCCCAACCGGTTGCGTGTTTTACTGAATGTCTCTACAAACCATGAAAACTTTCTGCTGATCTTGCAAAATCGTCTCTCCAAACACACAGCTCAACTCAACCATGTCTGATATAAAAATCACATGGATCTCATGTATTATACAAATGAGGATGGAACGTCATACCTGTTCACCAGAGACTACTACTATAAAAATGATGTTTCTGCTGGGTTGTACGTTAAAGCGGAGAGTTATGGCAAAATTTGGCAGTAAAGAGCATTGCGAGATGTTGTTAATTTACGGTGAATGTGGGTGTAATGCAAAATCAGCTGCAAGGCTGTATCGTGAACGTTTCCCTCAAGGCCCGCATCCTACATGGCAGACCATCTTAAAAGTTGTAAAACGTTTAAGGAAGACGGGCTGCGTGATCAGCCGACATCGAATTCGTACACCTCGTAATGTAGGATGCAAAGTGCAACCTGAAGATGTGCTAGCATTTGCTCTCGCCCATCCTCAGAGCAGCACAAGAATGATCAGTGAAAATTGTGGCCTCTCAAAAAGCCGCGCCTGGAAAATTCTGAATGAATCAGGTGCTCATCCATTCAGATCCACACCTGTGCAGGGATTGCTGCCAAGAGATGCTGAGAGACGTTACACATGGTGCAACTTTGTGATGAATAACTTAGAGGTCCACCCAACATTCCTGGTAGACATAATATGGGCGGATGAGGCATGTTTTTCGAGGAACGGAATTTTTAATAGACAGAATGTTCATAGCTGGTCGCTGGAAAATCCGAGATATGCCGAAGTTTGACATCAACAACGCTGGTAGATTAATGTTTGGTGCGGAATTTTTAATGACAGGCTCATTGGACCAGTATTTTACGAGGGCACGTTAACGAGACAACGGTGCTTGCAGCTTCTGCAGGATGTAATAACCGGCTTTGTTGAGAATCTACCGTTGCACCAACTCCTAAATGTATGGTTCCAACATGACGGCGCACCTCCGCATAAGATTTCAAACGTTCAGCAGTACCTCATAGAGACATTCCAGAATCAAGTCATCGGGTATGGTGGTTCCGTCGAGTGGCCCCCGCGCTCACCTGACTTGACCCCATTGAACTTCTTCTTATGGGGACACATAAAAGAGCAGGTATATGCGACCCCTCCGCCAACATTACAGGATATTCGACGACGCATTACTGATGCTTGTGCGTCCGTAACACCTGCCATGTTGCAGCGAGAAATCCAGTCCAGAGTGCAAATGTGTATAGTGGCTAACGGAGAGCATTTTGAGCAATATACTTTTGTAAATAAATGATCCTGAAGACAGGGAAGTGTCTCAGTTTCTTTCTTCCACTCTTTATGACATGACAATTTTCAAAATCGTGACCAAACAAATGTTCATTTTTTGCATTCTGTTTTGAGTATTAATGTGCGCAAGGTACCTTTTCGTACTAAATCGAGAGTGTTCTACAACTTTCTAATTGACTTTTTTCACGTATCTTTCACCGTTTACGAGATAGGTCCGCTAATTCCAAAATTTGCCGATAGATGGCATTGTAAGTTGTCTCATCGAGTAGCGCATAGCCTTTTTACTATACCTAGACACCAACTTTATGGCCTAAGCTGTCACCGTTTAGAAGTTAAGGGGGGGGGGGGGTGTAACGGATATAAGTGGGCACCCTGTACAGGGTGTTTCATATAGAATGGGACAAAAAGAAAGAATACCTGTGAACGCTGTAATTACTTTATTTTGATAAATCAAATTTACAGTGAAACTATAGTTATCTAAGTTTCTATAGATGTTCTATTTGTGCCCCTCCAGTGACACGGCAAATATCTATGCTGTATTCCATTTCCTGCCACACTCGTGATAGAATATCCTTTGTTAATGATTCGAGCACTTAAGTTATCCACTGTGTCAGTTGTTGTTATGAGGCACATTGAGTTCGGAACTCGCACAACGCGTTGATTTTGTGGGACTTCGTAAAAACGTTTCACGAATTTTTTCAACCACTTCGGTTTTGGCTCCTGGTCGTCCTGGGCTGGTTTTCTTGCACAAGCAGCCAGTGTCCTCAAACTGCTTCACCCACCGTTCGATGTTGTGACGATGCGGTGGTTCTTTACCAAATTTCGTGCGAAAATGTCTTTGAACGACAATAAACGATGATGTTTTGGCGTATTCCAAAACACAGTACGCTTTCTCCTGCATGGATGGCGTCATTTTAATTAACAGCGCCTCTATCGGAGATTTTGAAAATCGGAAGATTTTTCGCTGTTGCCAGATAAAACTTGTATAATTGTAGTTTCAGAATTAATTTGTTTCGGCTAAATAAATCAATTACAGAATTTGTACTATGCTATTCTTTTTGTCCCATTCAATATGATACACCCTGTATATCTACAGTTACCTTACACCTTTCTGGTAGGTCGGACGGTCTGGGTCTCAACAACAACACCCTGTATATCAGGGCCAACGGCCGTACCGTGCTGAAAACACCGGTTCTCGTTAGATCACCGAAGTCAAGCAGCATCGGGCGCGGTTTGTACTTGGTGGGTGACCACCTCGGAACGCCGCGTGCTGTTGGCCATCTCGGGTGCTGTATCCCCGTGGTTTGCGCGCTAGATTTGCACGCTGCCACAAATGCCGCCGTGTTCATGCGAAGTACGATCACGTTAAACATGTGGGTCCGTAAGTCCTTCCGAGAGGTTGGTGGTAGGGGAAGGAGAGTACGGTCCCTGTGGATGCCTCCCCCACTGGGTTCCGGTCTAAATTGGGTGGCACTTCACGGCCGTCCATACAGTTACCTTACACCTTTCTGGTAGGTCGGACGGTCTGGGTCTCAACAACAACACCCTGTATATCAAAGTTCGATAGGTAAATATGACAATTCGTGTAGTTTTTCTGAAATGGTTGATTTGATAAAATGTGTGATAGCACGGTGTACGTGTTTTACAGATGAGATTTTAATTAGATTCTAGTTAATTCTTACTCAAATTATATTTAAATAAGTTTTGTATGATGTTTGTGACGAATAGATTATGAACCTTGCCCTTTGTGCAGTTTTGTGGAATATCACATTAGCAATATCAACATTATGTGATTTAAACTTTTTTTAATTATTATATTGTATGTGAAAAGTATAATTTAAGTAATCAATTCATACAATAATGAATGTTTGATTTTCTTTTTTTTCTTTTTAGAAAATAACATGTAAATATTTGTTTAGGAATTTTTAAAAATATGTACACGTCGAAACCTCATTCTAAATGTTATCTAGTACATGTACATATCATGATTAAACGTAGTCGTGTTTTGAAAATGTATGTATGTTGATTATTCGTTTACCAAAACTTTTAATCAAAACATGAGATTTTACAAAACATCGCAATTTTTAAAACCAAACGTAAAAATAATTTTGAGTAAAATACACACCATTCATTTTTTTTTTAAATCACATACATGTATATAAAAAAAAATCGTAACACCATTAATTTGTTTTTAAATCACATACGTGTGTAAAAATATAAAAATCGTAAATTTAATGTTAATTCAAAAGATGAGATTTAACAAAATGTAAGGTATAGAATTTTTTAGATTTTTAAATACAGATATCATTAAAATTATTCATTTAAAATATATTTTTAAAATACATATATTAAAAACGAGAAAAATATGCTATAGTAGAAGGAAAACAGGCGTCCCACCCCAGTAGCTGCCCCAGCGGATGATGTCATGAGGAAGTGATAACGGCGTATCTTATCGGTGACGTCATGAGTAAGTGATAACGGATTATCTTATCGCTTGATCATTGAATGGTGTGGATTAGCTTACAAATTGATCAGTCTAAAAGTCCCTGACGCACTTGTCAAACTTTTAATTTCATACTTAAATAACAGACACTTTCAAGTCAGAGTAAAAAATAACTTATCTACACCCAAGCTCATTAAAAGTAGTGTACCGCAAGGATCCATCCTGGGCCCGACACTCTTTAACATATATCTAAATGACATTCCCAGGACCCCAGACACGGAGCTGGCACTCTATGCAGACGACAGCGCGATACTTGCAAAACACCCTTACGTCTCAGTAATGCACAGACAGCTACAACAACACTTAGACATACTCCAAACATGGCAGGAAAAATGGCGAATAAAATTAAACCCCAATAAATGTCATTGGATTTATTTCTCTAGAAAACGCAAACCTCCGCCGCCTCTGTACATAAACAACCATGCCCTAAAAGCGGAAAAATCTACTAAATACCTAGGTGTAACGATAGATTCCCACCTAACTTGGAAACTGCACGTAACGAACATAATCAAAAAAGCGTATATAACCATAGGAGCCTTATACCCAATGATAGGAAACGGAAATCTAAGTTATCAAAATAAACTCCTAATTTATAAATCGGTCATCCGCCCGGGAATGCTGTATGCAGCACCCGTATGGGGATATGCCTGTAAAACTACCATAGACTTATTAGAGACAAGACAAAACAAAACCCTAAGGATTATAAGGAAAGCCCCTAGATACTTAAGAAACTCGGTAATTAGGAAAGACTTCAAAATAAAAACTGTTAGAGCCCAAATTAAAAAGCTAGCGCTTAAATTCTACAAAAATCTGCCATCTGTCCCAAATGAACTATTATTTAATCTGCATGACTATGATCATCGCAAGGCTAAATCTCGCAAGAGACCCCGCTCAGTACTTAACTTTGATATTCGGTACTAGGAACGTCCTAACTTTATCAGTTGATATTAAATAAAACTCGCGATCTTTGCTTTTCTACAAAATGTCTTAAATAAAACTGCTAAAATGCTAGGTAACTCTCAGATCTGCATCAACCCCCCAAACTACTTAAACTCTAAATGTGCAGCAAACTGCCACACTAGGAGCTAGGTCAAATAATGAAAACAGTAAATCAAAAACATCGAACCTCCAACTATGGGCCAATGAAATAATGTCACAGTATGAAGATAAGAACCACACCTAGAGATGGAGATTAAAGGCGCTTCGCGCCTGGTGCTCTGTTCTGGACAGTGGCGGATTTCAGGAGGAGCGATCGCCCCCATCCCCCAAACGCCTGACTAATGTCGACGTTTTATCAAAAATTATAAAATTAAAAAAATATATATATCATTAGAGAGATACTTTGGTCTTGCTCTCCCTCCCTTAGTTTATCCACGAAATCTCGCTCCCATAATAAAAGTAAAGAGAAAGCTCGAGATGCTGTCTTTGATGCAATTACGATAATAAGTGAATTTAAGAAAAATGTGGAATTCGATTTCGGGAATATATGCAGAGGTTGAGGGACTATGTAATGATCTTGGAATTGAAATAAAAATACCACGTACTGCTGGACGCCAAGTTCATAGATCAACTGCTCCTAACATACTCCTGAAGATTATTTCAGAATAAATGTTCACTTGGCTTTGTTAAACTCCGTCCAAGAGGACTTAAAAGACCGATTCGCACAGGAAAATCTGGATGTCTTATATTTACAAGATTTAGTACCATCGACTCTTTCAGCGAAAATCAACACGGACGAAGAGTCACTCCTCCCATCTTGGACAGAGCTAAGCAAGAAGTATTACAGAATAGCCGAACTGGGAGTGGAAGAAATGAACAGTACACTTCAAGTTGAGGTGATTAACTGGAGAACCAAATGGATGCGAGAAAATACCGATACCGACAGAGTACACAAGTCTGTTTTTGAAACACTACAAAACTGTGATCCTGCAGTGTACCATGTGATCTACGTGTTACTGAAAGTTCTTGTAACATTACCAATTACTGTAGCAACCGCCGAGGGTAGCTTCCCAGCACTAAAACGATTGAAGACATGGCTTCGAAACACAATTAGAGAAGATTTGCTAGTGGGATTGACTTTGTTGCATGTGCATTATGATATCGCAATTTCACTAGTAACAATTTTAGATCGATTTGCTAAAGAAAAAGCAAGAAGACTTGAGTTGATATTATAATGATGATCCTTCCTGGGAGGTTAACGGCGCCAGGGTTTTTGCGATGGACTCCGTAAGGCTGTTAGGGATAATGATCGACAATAAGCTGAATTGGCAATTACATTTGAATAGTGTTATAGGTACTACTCCTGGCAAAAATTATGGAATCACTTCCATGTTATTTCAATGGGATACGAAGTTAAATACCCTACAACTTTTGATGCACAAATACCCCTGAAAAACCCTTTTTGAGCGAAATTGAAGAACTTTAAACGCTTAACAAAACAAAAAATATTTGAAAATTTTTGCACTTTTCATTATTTGATAATTCACGATCAAAAAATGGGAAAAAAGCTAGAGGTTGAAAGAAAAAACTCGTAAAAACTAATTTGGAATAATAAATTTGATCATGGAAAATCATTAAGATATAGCTCCTCATGTTTATATGATCAAATTTATTATTCTAAATTAGTTTTCACGAGATTTTTCTTTCAACCTACAGCTCTTTTCCCATTTTTTGGTTGTGAATTATTAAATAATGAAAAGTGCAAAATTTTTCAAACATTTTTTATTTTGTTAAGTTTTAAAGTTCTTCAATTTCGCTCAAAAATGGTTCTTTTTAGGGTCTCCGTGCATCAAAAGTTGTAGAGCATTGAACTTCGTTGTTTCCTTATATAGTCACGTGATTTTTTCTTCTTCCAATCTTCATTGTTTTGCTTTGGTCTTAAAAAAATGATAGGCCGTATTTTATAAGCTGCAAAGAACTTACTATTAACTTCCGAATTTGTTCTAGTTATTTCAAAAATGTCAAATATCCGTATATAGGAAGCCGTTAAGAAAATCCTAAGTGAACAAACCTCCGAGAACATTTCGATCTACAGATCGCCCCCCCCCCCCCCCCCCCCCCAACAAGAGGCCAAAATCCGCCACTGTCTGAGACTATGGTCTTGTCTGAAATCAAGCAATCCCTGAACCGTCTTAAGGCCGTATCACATTCAAGAACTTTTCACGCAATTTTTTGGACAACCAACTTTTTGAACAATTTTTAACCCGAGTTGGGGGGGGGGGGGAGGGAACGCGTGTGTGCACAAAAAGTTGGGACAACCTTAAACAACTTTTTCTGGACAGAGTAGAAAAAATTGTTCGTTTGGGACAATTTTTCAACAACCAGCCAATCAGCGATGAGTAGCGGAGATATCACGTGCAGAGAACAAACAGGTTGGCGCAACTGGTTTATGGTGTGAAATCTATGAGCAACGTGGCCAAGAGCGTGGAAATTTCTGCATCTTTCAATATTTTCAGATGAATTTATACTATTGAAGATGGAATTATTTATACTTTTTTCTGGAAGAAGAGTATTCAACAAGTTTGCCAACATGGTATGAAGAATTAAGCCCATTTTGATTCGCATATCGATGTAATATTTTAGTTATTAAAAGTTTTAAAGATGAGCAATTGGAATACACTTTTAAACAGGTATGTTTTGTATATTTTTCGTTTATATTCTGTTGCATGATTATAAACTGACTATAAACCATGTTCATGTGATTTATATTCCCAATATTGAACATTTCTGGGATTATGTTAAACGTACAGAATTGCAACTCTTTGATGAGAAATAAACGTGTACTGCAATATTTCAGCCGATCTGTTCATTATATATATATATCAGATATGCTATTTTATTGCTGAAAACGTTACAGAAATTGCCCTATATAGTAAAAGTTTGATTTGAAATTATCATATATTGTTCCTAAATTTTTCTTGTGTTTGAATAACATTTTGTTTACATTTTTGTTTGTATCTGATCTCAGAAATTGTAATTTTAAAACGTTTGCAATTTACTTGAAGTTATGCATGCAATACTGTTTATTTATAAAACTAATATCTAAAATATGAACATTGTCTGTATATATGAGCACTGTCATTATGTAAGAAACATAATTTATGTATGGGTACAAAGAAGTTTAATAATCAAGAACAGTTGTTCATTAGCTTTAAATCTATGTATTTAAAATTCAAAGTTTTGATGATTTTGAGGATAGCATTTAACATTTAAATTTTACTTCCTGTGCTAATTTTTTAGATGCAAAAACTTTGAACTTTGAAAATTAACGTAATTCGAATTTCATCAGAAATATAAATTTACGCTTTTTAAATTTTCATATCGTAAATTTGTACATGACAATACATAACACCGTACTTATTAAAATATTTTCAAGGTATGAATATCGGTTGTTAAATTGTAAACAATGTTTGAAAAAAATGTTCAAGACTCTAAAATGTAAATAATTTTAAGTTAAGCATTAAAAAAATTTTAAACACAATAAATGTATAGTAGTTAATTGCATAACTTGAACTATGAAGAATAATAATAATTGAAAGCAAACTAATCCATAGCTTAATGGTTGATATAAATTTAACAGCTCATTCAACTTCAAAGTATTTCATAAATATTGGACAATTGCTTATTTGTTTCCAATAGATGTAGTGTTTGCTGTATAGAATGAGTCGAGTACCTATAAATAAAAACTAATTTTTGTAGCCATTCAACAAGTGAGTCAAATTACAACTAGTATATATATTTATATAAATACCTTTATATATATATATATATATATATATATATATATATATATATAGTTAAATACCTGCTATAAAATAATCCAAAACTCATAATTGGGCGAAAAATCAGGCCAAATTAAAATTTTATGGATTTCAATGCAAAATCCATGTAATGTAAAGCAGACGAATTACCAAGCAGTAAACACGCTGCCATAACCCTAACTGCAATGTTGCAAAATACTCAACTGCATATTTTTCGCCAAAAAAGTGATAAAAATACAGTGCTTTCACTCGCAGTTTTTCATTTAGCCCAACTTCTTCAATTGTCTGACAACCCTATCACCAACATTTTTGCCAGAAAATTGGTGGAAAAGTTGTCTGAACTAGTTGGTTGTTCCAAAAGTTCTTGAATGTGATATGGCCTTTAAAGATAGGGAGAAAAATATTGTCTTCCAGTGGATTCCATCACACGTCGGTATTGAAGGCAATGAACGGGCAGATCTGCTTGCAAAAAATGGAACTCACATTCAGCACGATATTATACCTGTTACACCAGATTCACTCAAAAGACACGTTTTTGAAAAATTTAAAGAAGTCAATAACCCCAATATGGTGGAAAAATTGAAGGATAAAACATGGGAAAACATTCAAGACTGTTGGAAATCGTATGGCCGCAAACCCCTCAAGGAGGCAGTAGCAAATTTCAGGCTACAGACTGGACACGACTGCTTGGCAGAACATTTATTCAAAATCGGCATATTTTCTACGAGCGTTTGTCAGATCTGCAGAGCAGGCGTCATGAATTCAGATCACTTCCTAACTTGTCCTGGACTTGACATAAACTCACAGAGAAACGGGGAAATCAGCAAACTGTATTGGGACAAATATGAACTCCTGGTGACTGAACTTTTTGTGTATATATTTCTTATTTATTGTTGATGTTTCATTGTTCCTTGTTCTTTTCTTGATCCTTTGTTTGTGTTGCGGGCTGTCTAATCTGTATGGATTAATTTCCGAAACAAAGCCATATGTAATAACAATTATACAATTTTGATAAGCTATGGGCATTATAAAGCTTGCCCAGTAACTCAGATGTCCTGTGGACATGTTCCAGTAATCTGGCAATAAATTAGGGGGTCTCATATTGAAAAGGAAAGTATTGCGCATGGGACCATCTAAAAATGTTGCTTTAGAGCCCTAAAATTAAAATTACGCCACTGTTCAACAGCAGCAATAACCATAATTTTGCTAATTGATTTTCTATTACTGGAAGGCCAATAGTTACAGTTTAGGTAGGGCGAAGAAGGAATACAGATTTGACAAAATGTTTTAGATCGAAGCCTAATTGACTCTATGGGGTCTCTGCAACCACAAAATACACAAAAGCAAATAGACTATAACTAATAAAAACTTAAAAAGATTCTACTGATTTTGCTTTACAAGCTTTTCAAACCCTGCTCAGATTACAACTACTGAAATCGGTAAATTTCAAAATAACACAAAATAACAAAGGAAAACGAAGAAGGGGTTAATGAGTGATAAGATGCTACATTGAAATAATTAGCTTCAAACAAAAGTTAAGAAAAATAAATAAAAAATAATTTTTTTTCCAATTTTGAGGCCTCAAGCAGTCGCATGGATTTCTTGGCCCTCGGGATGCTCCTGGTGAAAGTGAAGTTGGGTCCTTCTCACTGTCGAGTAGGGGAGCGGGGGTGCAAGTTTCAAAACATAATCTTTGAAATATTTCTGTCTGTTTAGTATATCTAAGCAAATTATGGCAGGAGTGAGTTTCTATTGTGCAAACTTTCGTATCGCAGTGGTGTGCATCTACCTATCCATCTTTTCAGGTTCAGAGATACAATATGCAATCTTATTTTTATTCATGGGAGAGGCGGACGACAATGGTAAAAGAGTGGACCCTGATAGAGTGCGGCCCCGCCTTTTTAAAAATCTTCTTTTTTTATCTATTTTAGCGATTCTTGATCTAATGTTGAGGCAATTTTCACGTTGTACCTTTTACTCTGTAATGGACACATTTGACTTGCTCATGCTAAACTTTGCCCCACTTTGTTATTTTGCGGCTTTTGCATCCACGCAGTAGGCAAAGAACTTACTATAAACCCGATTACTATAATAATTGTTGCTATATTTAGTGTCCGTAAACTGTGGGCACCGCAGCTAGTAAATATTTAAACATAATTGATTTTTTACAATTTTCTGTTGACAAATAATTTGTTAATTTATTTTCAGGCATCTTTTATCGGAGACAGAAATTGCTCATAGAGCGAAGAACATGGCATCCTGCAAAAATTAGTATGTTATTTTTTGTTCTCTATTAGCTTTATCATTTTGAAAATATATTAATATATATTTTTTAACAGTCCAGCCGATACGAAATGAGAAGTAACATACAAGATTGGCAAGCGCCGAAACACAGTCCAAACATCCCCCAGGAATACACTGTTTTGTTTTGGTGAATGTGTTGGAAACTTGGTTTTGTTTACGTCGCGATTCTCATTTCGCGAGAGCGTGAGTCATTATCCTAAATTATTTTACCGTTCTCGTGAACGAATCGCGATGTGAACAAACTGGGCTTTTCATGCAAATCACCTTCTCGCCGCACACACATCCTGCTTTGCATATCCAGGGGGCGTTGCCGGCAACCATTGTGTTCCGGAACGCACCCATCATCGGATATAAATGCTGGACACATTTTTGGTTTAAGCAGATCGATCGACATTCATATAGATCGATGTTAAGCAGATCGACTTTAAGTGAGATCGACATCAATGGTTGGTGTAATGCCAGAAATGTAAAATATTAAAGATTTGGAAAGATTAAGAAATGATGGAGCAAGGAATGCGGGTGGAATGAATATCCCCATGCTAAGCACATTGGTGGTAATATATAGGTGGCCCCATGTCTTAAATACCACGCTCCATATCTATATACCAGTTGAAAGGGAGTTAGAATTAGTCAAGGCAGGCTGTTGGAGTTGAACTAGTGGAGAGCAAGCTGCAGTGTTAAGAGTAGCAGTGTTAAGAGTTGTGTGTGCGTCTCTGATATAGGAGTTCGAAGGAGAGTTCATATTCATCTGGTATTGCAAGTTGTAAATTGTGAAAAAGCATCGATGTTTTTCAAGATATATAAAAGAAATTCAGGTACCGTACAATTATAACTATATGAGGATAACCTCTTTGTCTAAATTTGTGTTTTTTAAGGAAAAGCTAATTAATGCATCCCACCAAGTGTTCCAACCTAATATCAATTTATCTGGCATTACACCCCTCAAACTACCTTTGAGATGAATTCCACTATTGTGATACTTATTTAATTTGTAATTTAAAGAGTGTAAATTGAGTATGTGATAAATAAATGTTTGTTCCTTTATTATTAACCTTATTTTAGTTTGTTAACTTAGTATCCCGTTAAGCACAAAATTAGGTGGGCTTTGCGGCCACCAACGCAATGTACACAGCAATAAGTTTTTAGAACATATTACATGTATGATTAATATACAAATTAATAATTAATATAATTTAAAATGAATCTTCGACAAATATAATTTAATAAACAATTAAAATTCAGCACACTTGGATAGTGGCAGTTGGTTGTAGTTCAGCACAGTTGGTCCGTGATCCGATCGATCACTTTGATCGATCGGATCACGGATAGATCACTCAGACGGACTTGGCCGTCCAAGAAGCGACTTGGGTCCCATATTTAATTGGATCTTTACCATCTGAGGTCGGACAACTTAGGGCTAGAGAACCAGAGGAGGAATGTCAGGATTACAATAAAGTGAAGGTTATGCTGTTGAAAAGATATAAGCTTACTGCCGATAAATACAGACAATTGTTTTCTCTGCATCGTAAGAGCTAAAACAGTACTTGGCGTGATTTTTATTTTGAATTTACCAGTTATCTTGCAGGCTGGCTTACTGAACTGAATGTCAAGACATTTGAACAATTAAAGGAACTCGTCCTGGCTGACCACATGAAGAAACGAGTACCGCAGGAAACCAAAGACCATTTGCTTGATCTTTGGCCAGAGCTAACCAACCCCTTAGACTTGGCGGAAATGTTGGATACTTACGACTGTTTAAGGACGAATCAGAAGAAAAGTACGATTCCGCCATTTCCGAGAAAGACTAACACGGTCAGAGATGAGGTTACGAAACCTGTTATGCCCAAGAGGTGCTCTCAGGAAGGCAGAACCAATCGAACAGATGCTGGATCAAACCAGGAACGACCAACGTTAACTTGTTATGGTTGTGGTAAAGTCGGATTTATAAAATCAAAATGGCCAACTTGTAACCCTCCCATGTGGGCAGCAGCTCATTTTGAGAAGATCCAAATCCATAGTCCAGGGGTACTGGAGCGGGCTGCAGTCGTGAGTGTCACAATAAATGGTATAACAGGTACAGTGTACGCAGATAGCGGAGCGACACATTCTATTGCGGGTGAGACCCTGTACCATTTGCTGAAAGATGAAGGAGTTGAGTTTGAGAAAACATTTATTACGATGACGCTTGCTGATGGTGACCAAACTGAGAGGGACGCTTTTACCACATGTGTGACGGTATGTCTGGAGGGACGTTCTTTCCCAGTAACTCTTTTCGTGATACCAGAAGCCAAAGAAAATCGTACCCTATTGGGAGCAGATTTTCTGAAGAAATCCAGAGTCGTGTTGAATCTTCAAAACCATACCTGGTTCTACAGTGATAACCCAAATGAATACTTTCAATTCGCTGAAAACCCTACTGTCCAGTCCTGTGACATTAAGGAAGGTACGATGGCGGCAAATTCTTGTCTACTCCGATCCAACGAATGTGAATATCTAACGGAGGACCAACGCCGAAGACTTAATGCGTTGCTTACCCAGTGTGAGGATACCTTTAGTCCGGGGGGAGAGCCGACGCCGTATATGGAACATTGGATCGACATGGGTGATTCTTCCCCAGTTGCCATTACTCCCTATAGGCTCTCTCGTGCCAGAAAGGAAATTCTGAAAGAACAGATCGACACCCTTCTCAAATCGGGCGTAATCGAGGAATGTGACTCTCCGTATGCTGCCCCGGTGGTGTTAATACCAAAACAGAATGGGGATTCCCGCCCTGCATGTACTACACACGAGGGGTCCACCTGCGACATCTGTACTGTCACCATAGACTTACCGTCCAGGAAAGCGAGTGATATCCGGGATGAGCAGTTGAGAGATGATGACTCAAAGAAAATTATTGACTGTTTTGAAGGTGACCACAGAACTGAAAATTTCGCAAATTGGACGAGCCGTGGTTATCTTATGTCCCAAGGAATCCTGTATCGTTACTCCCCGGATACTGAATCCGAAGAGGCCGAGTTAGTGGTTCCGATCCAGGAGTGCCACGATACTCCGACCAGCAGACATTATGGTGCTGAGGGTACTTACTACAGGATTACCTCCCGTTATTACTTTTCTGAAATGAGAAAATACATTGCGGACTACATAAAGAACTGTGTTGATTGTAATAGATATAAGCCCAGTAACAAAAAACCTGCTGGACTTTTACAGACACCCGTGTACTTCCAGCGTTTCGAAACGCTTGCGATAGACCTCTTCGGCCTCCTGTCGAAAACGCCGGACGGAAAGAAATGGATTTTCATAGTGGAAGACACCTCTACCAAGTGGGTGTGTGTGTGTGGAGCTCTTTTCCCTCCTACTGCAAAAGAATGTGCAGTAATTCTACTGGAGGAGGTGTTTTTGAGATATAGATTGCCTCGCCGGCTTATCAGCGACAATGGTATACAATTTGTTAGTGCTGCCCTTCAGAAAGTGTGTAATGTGCTCCGAGTTAAACAAGTACTGACTCCTGTTTATTGGTCTCAGGCGAATCCTGTGGAATGGACGAACCGTATAACTGTGGACAGGCCCGGTTTAAGGCGTGGGCGGCGTGGGCAATTGCCCACAGCGGACGAATTAGGGGGCGGCCATTTGGAAGTGAAATTAGGTGTAGTAAGAATGACTTTTGTGGTCGTATTAAAAAAAATATTTTGAAAATGAACCAATTTGTGCGACTTTAATATAAATGAATTTACTTTTTTAGATAGTATTAAAATATAAAAAGGATAAATCGTTTTTCTCCCATAATTATATCTTTTTCGAAGCAATGTACAGTTCTGCTTGAAAGTACGTACGCTCAAACACTTGGGAGATTACCAGATTTTAAACAACTTGCAGCTGGGTGCAGCCTGCAATCCCTTAGGGGAGTTTGTTTTTCCCCAAATACTGGGAAAAACCCAAGGACCGATTCTCAGAATTTTTTCCTGGTTTCAAATTCAAATTGCAAACACATGGATGCGGCCTCTATGATCGCACTTCTAAAAGGACGGGAGGGAGGAGATTAGTCCAGATGGTCATTCTTTTGGTCGTCTACCGTTTTAGCTGATTTAGGCATTGAGCCTAGCTGAAGACCATGTAGATAACAAACACAATGACTACAAGTAAAAAGCTACTTCTTATTGTTCAAAGTGTTGTGTTATGCTGCCGTGCAAGATTCACAAATCCATCGACAAATATGGCTGTCTTTTAAGTTCTATCTATTCGGGTAACTTTTTCTTTCAATTATTTAAAATATTTTTGCAAAATTTCTTAATTGACTACATTTTTTGTTGATTTTTAATGTGTTTCAACCAATAAAATTAATTTGGTACTGAATTTAGTCTTTGGTATTAGCCCCAGAATAATATTGATAAAAAAATAATTTTTCATGTTTTTATCCAAAATAATATGCCCCGTGACTGTTCTATGAGGAATTTCAGAGGCATATAACTAAGCAATGGTGTAAAATGATCTTAATTTTGTATTTTTTCCAGTTTCATTGCAAAATGAAGAAAAAAAAATGGTACAAAATATTTTTGCGAAGTAAAATATTCCTTTTTGAATATCTGCATGAAAGTGCAAAAGTTGTTTATAAATTGTTAGAGCTGTTTCATAAATTAATAAATTTATTCTATAGACTCAATCTAGGAATTATATATATTCTTTTGCTCATGCATACAAATTTCTGTCTAGATATACGTTCAATAATCCGTAAATACTATTTTATTTTTTCATAATTACACTTCTAGTTATAATTTAATACACTTTTAAGTAAAATGTTAATTAAACAACCTTAAAATTCATAATATACATTTTGATATTGTGATTTTTTTTATTTCTACTCAAACAATTCATTTAATATCCCCATGTTCTAGTCAACATTCGATTTATTATTATTATTATATGAAGTTGTATTGTATGATATGTATTTTCTTGTCCATTTTTTATTTCAAAACCAAGAAAAAATGAAACATTGACGTTCTTCTTTTCCAACGAATGGAATTTATTTTTTATTCTTAATACACCCTACTATTTTTATTACCCCACTCGAAAGTTCATATTTTTTAATTTCAACCCCCCCTCCCCCCCCCCCCCCGTCCTTTTTTAAATGAATTTGGAAGCATTTGGATATTTTCCTGTGTTTCTGTTGGGCCCATGTATCTCCAAATTCTTTTCAGATGTTTTCTTTTATTATTTTTTTCAAAATTACGAAAATAAATATTACGTGTTTTACCGCCTTGTTCTCTAATGATTGCAAATATGATTTTCCCCCTCTCTCTTAGTTTTGTTATGCACTTTATCTTTCGGCAGAAAATTAGAATATTTTTAATTTTTACCCCCTCCACCTTTTTTCCTAATTGTTGTCCCCTTTTCTATTCTATATATTTTTCCTGCTTTTGAATTAGGTTTTGTATCTTCGAACATTTTTTTATATTTTTTCATTTACTTGTCACAAACTCAGGGGCATTTTAAACATTACATTTCAATCGTCTTCACTCCCCAGTGAATCTATAATAATGAAAAGAAGAATCTATCTGTGTGTTTGTCCACAATGCCGACCGATATCTATCTCATTGAATTTTTTCACACAGTCTCATCCCCCCCCCCCCCACTGGGTTCCGGTCTAAATTGGGTGGCACTTCCCGGCCGTCCAAACAGTTACCTTACACCTTTCTGGTAGGTCGGACGGTCTGGGTCTCATCAACAACAACAACACAGTCTCATCTCCGGCCATCCATTTTGTTACTCCATGTCTTCGGACGAGTCGGTTGGCCTGGGCTTTCGACACAGTCTCCTCTATACCTGAACTAATGCATCTCGAAGGCATTTTACCAAAATTTACATTCGATTTTTAACGAATTTTTAAATTCCAAAATCCGATAATCTCCAGCTACTGATATGACCTAGCAGCTTTATTCTCGATTTAACAGTTACAGAATCTCCAGCCATCGATATGATCTAACAGCTAATCATACGATTTAACAGCTACCGTAACGATCTAATGCCACGTTCATCTCCTAGGGGTTATTTATTTTTCATTCATTTATATTTTGCATCACGGAGAGCGTTTATGTTTTTTTTCGCTTTGCGGATAGCGTACTGGTAATTTGACGTCGGTTTAGGATTTGAAGAAAATTGAGTAGTGTTATTTGTAAATGTAGTAACGGGGGTTTATTTGCATCCCAGTTTATTTGCATTCGTTCCAGTGATGCAATAAAGCAAATGTTAAATTAGTCAAAGTGTAAAATTTTGTTGTAATTTGGATAGTATTCCATTATTATGTATATTTCCGTATGTATATTTCCACCTATTCTGTTCAAACCTCACCAATCATTAAACATCTTTAGAATCCCCCAAGTTCATTTAACTTTCTAATTTTTTTTTTAAACAAAACAAAATATCTCGTGTTTGTGCACTAATATTTCACAAAAGAATAAGTAACCAGACTGATGTGCAACAATCGTGGCATTTCAAATATTACAGCTTTCTCACCCATTAGAAAACTTGATTTTTGAAGTATAGTTGTTATATTCAATGTTCCTTCTGTATGTTAATCAGATTTTAGAGGGGCTACAATGGACAGTCACAAACTGCTTCGAAATAGAATCCCAAATTTTTATCTGCGAAATCAAAAACCAACAAATTTAAATATTTTTGCATTTTAAATTTAATATTAAAGATTAGCTATTTAAATAAATTGCTGATAATATAACCGGCAAAATTCTGAATTGTCCTGTTATATTATGTCTTAGCTTCGTAGGGATTGAAATGCTTTTCCTTCATCTCTCCTCTTTCCTAATTTATTCATAAAATCATTTCTTTGATTTGCTTATAATGTTTTACTGCTAAGATATACAAATTATTCATAAGATTTATGCAATTAAAAATTCAAATTTTATTAAAAAATGGATGAGGGCAACTTTCATGACACTACATAATGAGTAAGTTACTTTTGATTCCTGATAAATTCAGAAAAATATAATCGGCGGTGACTGTAGTCCGATGGAACCGAAATTGCTTTGCGTGAATAATATTTTGTAAGATAAAACTCCAGTAAAGTTCAATAAGTTTATTCGATTATTTCAGACTCATTTGTTTCGTTTATAGGCTTTCAAAGCAATACAAATTACTAGCAATACAAATTAGCTATTTGTAACTAGCTAGCGCTTTTAATTTTCACCCTGATTTCATCTGAAAACTCCGACCATAGACTCCACTTTTATATATTCGATTATTTTACTAACTTGATTTGCAGTATAAAAATTAAACTTACTGTGGAGATTTTACATTCGGGTTAATCTATAAATGTGTCTGGCGGCACATAAATACGTAATTGAATGCGTATATTTCCACCTATTCTGTTCAAACCTCACCAATCATTAAACATTAGAATCCCCATATTCATTTGACTTCCTAATTTTTTTTAAACAAAGCAAAATATCTCGTTCTTGTGCACCAATATTTCACAAAAGAGTAAGTAACCAGACTGATCTGCAACAATCGTGGCATTTCAAATATTACAGCTTTCCCACCCATTGGAAAACTTGGTTTTTAAAGTATAGTGGTTATAATTTCGATATACTTCAAAAACCAAGAAAGTGACCTAAAATCCAATTATATACACTTGTAGGATTTTTAAAGAGCAATAAATTCATACTAATTGTTTATAGTTATCACTTTTAGTTTTTAAGGTATAAGCATTACAAACTTGAAATACTTCAAATTTTCAAACTTCTTCCACTTGACAAGATGATTACTCGAAAACTATAAAAGCTTTTTTAAATATACATATAAATTTAGAAACTAAATTTCCTCATACATATTTTTTTATCACTTAATATAATTCTATCGATCTTTTATAATTTCGAAGATATTTCGAGTGAAAGTATGAAACATGGAAAAAAACTCATTTTTATGTTTCAAAGTTTAAGCCACCCCTCCCCCAAAAAATAGAGTTCGATTCAAAATCCAATTATATACACTTGTAGGGCTTTTACAGAGCTACAAATTTATGCTTATTGTTCAAAGCTAGTTCTTTTAGTTTTTGAGATGTTACTAACTTGAAAAATGAAAAAATTTCAATCTTCTTCAATTTGACAAGACGATTACTCGAGAACTATAAAAGCTTTTCTTAATAATAAATATAGATTTTGATGCTAAATTTCTTAGTACGTATTTTTGTCGTTTACTATTTATATCTTTATTTTATAGTTTAAAATGAAAACAAGAATAATAAAAACACTCGCTGGAACAGCGTTTTCAAGAAAAAAATTTTGAATATTAGAATATTGATATTATTATTATAAGTGTCCAAAAGGTTTACATTTTTCATAACACTTCGTTTTCCCTACACAGAAACCCCAAACATAGATGTTATTCCCGTAAACTTACATATAATATGATTGTTTATTTAATATTTTTGAATGCCGTTTTCTTCTTATGATTTAAAAGAAGTTTGAAAATTTGCGACATTCCGAGTGTTCATTTCCCTTTAAAATCATACATTTTGTTCACTTCACTCCATTTGTTCTAGAAATTTTGTCTCTCTAGACTCCTATACACACCCATACATACATTACACTCACGCACAGACACCCATTTAAAAATAATTGATATGGGTTAAAGGATGTCCAAAACGTATATTAATCCGTCGAAAATTCGAGTTTTCGATCCCAACATTATTTTCCAATACATCATTTGTGTGCAGGGAAATTACAAATAAAGTCCAAAATTCAGTTATGTATTATAAATTACTGCTGCATTATGCATGCATGTATGCATGTAGAAAGAAATGTAAGGCATTACATTTTCTAAACCGCTAATTAAAACTCTAAATTTAGATGAGAATAAAATTTGATAGTGTGAGATCAGAAATAGATCTCACACTTTGATGAGACAAGCTTATGTAATTTATTGTGCACAAAACGGCAAACAATACTGTCAGTCTGGATGGCGTCGAGTTTTACAACACGGGAACCCAAAAGGTCACAAAATCATAAATTTAGGGGCGCTAAGACAACGGGGGGGGGGAGGGGGGGAGCGGACCCTTACGAGGATGTGAATCATGCCATTGGATAAATATTAACCAATGGAAAATGGGCTTGTTGCGTCACATTAAGAAGGAAGGAATTATTAAGGAAACATTAAGAAAATTTTTATTATATATTTGTATTTTATATTTATATATATGAAGGGCGGCCCCAAACAGTCTTGCCCACACACGAAAATATCCTTGAACCGGCCCTGACTGTGGAATGGAAAAATAGAGATCTAAAACCAAGACTGGCCATCCTCGTGGGAAACGATCATACCTTGTGGTCCAAAAAACTTCCAGCTATACGTTTTGCCCTCAACACTGCAAAATGTGACACTACTACTCATACTGCAGCTTTCTTACAGATCGGAAGAGAACTTAGGACTCTGGCCGACGTCCAGCATGACATACGAACAGTGATCCATAATGACAACTTCGTTGCCGAAATTACGCAATATTTGTGAAGATTTGCAGATATGAGTGCCGAGATAAAGCATTTGGTAGAATAGAAATAGGATCGGAGGAAGAAATATGCTGATAAAGGTAAAAGAGGAGCTCTGTCGTATGCGCCTGGGGACGAAGTGTGGGTAACCTACCATCCGATAAGCAATAAAGCCAGCCAGAAAACCAAGAAGTTTGCACCTCGGCGAGACGGACCCTTTGTCATACTAACTCAGCATTCTCCAACGAGTTATGAAGTGGCTGATCCAAGTTCCACCGATATACCAGTTGGGACTTACCACACATCTGCCCTCCGACCTTGCTCCTTGCCTCTCGACACCGTAGCCACGCCAATCACCCCCTTGCAAAAGAGGGCCCGACCCCGAAAGACAAAAATATACCAGAACAGCCCTAGTTCCCCATCTACCACTTCTGGCTTCTCATCGAGTCAACTTCGTGGACAGGGGGGGGGGGGGGGAGACTGTAATGAGTGAGCTGCCAGCGCAGCAACACCTGGGAAAGAAGAAAATAAAGAAAGAGAGAGACGGAGGAATGGACGTCGGCTGAAGTCCACCAGTTTTGTTGTGTGAAACTTCTTAGCTTTTGTAATATTTGTGAATAGTTTAATACTGTCATTAAACTTCAAATTGTGTACAAGTGTATCCGTGTCAATCCTGTACAACTAGCGAATATAAACTTTTTTTAATTTAAATGGTGAAACTGTGCTTATATATACCAGAATAAGGTATTAATGCTGGTTTACGTAGACGACATAATTTTATTTGCTGAACAACAAAAGGATATGGACCATACTGTTTCACTTTTGAGTAAAGAATTTGATATCAAAGAATTAGGAAAAGTCAAAAGACTTTTGGGTGTGGAATTTAAGGAGATAGAAAACAAATTTCATATACATCAAGGTGATTACATTGACAAAATTTGTCAAATGTTTAAAAGGTTCAAATATGTAGTTTCCTCACTACCTATTGCAAAGGGAAGCATTTTAAGCAAGATTGATTACCCAATGAATGATGGTGAATTAACACAAATGCAGGATTTCCCATACAGAAGCTTGATTGGAAGTCTAGCCTATCTGTCCAGTAGAACTAGACCAGACATATGCTACGCTGACTCAGATTTTGCAGCCAATAGAGATGACAGAGTGTCACTTGGTGGTATGTTGTTCCTGATTGACAAAGTACCAATTTCTTGGCGTACATTTAAGCACAAGTGTGTTAGTCTGTCAACGATGGAAGCTGAATATGTTTCATTGGCAGAGGCCGCTAAAGAAATGATCTGGATGCAAAACGTTATTGAGAAATGAAAAAAGCTAGGGTTAAAATTTAACAAAAATAATTGTATAATATTTTGTGACAACCAGGCTGCAATAAATTTTTCAAATTCCCCAATTGAGAATAGTAGAACTAAGCACATAGATATAAAATATCACTTTTTAAGGAACTTAGTTGTAAATGAGTCTTTTAAAATTAACTTTGTCAATACTAAAGATAACGTAGCAGATTACTTCACAAAACCAATGACTAAAGATAGGGTCTTAAAATTTAGTAATGATATCTTTAAAATGTAAATTTAACTGTTTAAATAAAAGAGATTTTTCTTTAAATTTTTTACACATTTTCCAAAGTATAAATGGTTAGGGTATCTTATGATTTACTCCTCTCTCATTGATACAAATGAAATGTATCTTGAGTATATATTTTTATGTGACAATGAACTGTTACTTTTCTCAAATTACACTTGAAAAATATATATCCATTTTTTACTACACGCATAATGCGATTTTGCTTATGTGAATAAAATGTGTGTTTGATCTCTAGGAGGTACATTATTGATATAAAATCACATGAATCATAAAATTTTTTTAATCTGTGCTTATCTCATATGTATGTTTACCTTCTGTATCTTCTTTTATTACCCTTGCCATTGTATTTGGTATTTATAGTGTATACTAGTCATGGGCTAAGATAATAAAACTTAAATTTTTTTTTTCTTAAATTCAAATTTTCTTGACTTGAATTTGATGTTTGGACTTAAATTTTTAATCTTAAATGTTAAATTTAATAGTTATACCTAAATTTTCTAGAGCTTAAATTTTGATATCTTTAGATTTTTAAATTTTAAACTTAATGTTTCTATAAATTTTCAATGTAGTAAAGAAATAGTTTTCTTTAGTATGAGCTAGTACTTAAGAAGGGCAATAGTATGGTGATACTCAGTTTCTTTTACTATATTGTCTTTAATCATGTACTTTAAAAGAATGCTTATGATCTGCATAATAGAGAAGTGTACTTGTTTAGTTATTGCCATTTTGAGAAATAGAAAAAGGCTGTTCACTTTCTAGAATGTTATAAGTGTTATAAAAATTTATAATGTATTAAATTTTATGTATGCATACATTATGTTTTTAGGATACTAAGGACCTTGACATTTTTGGTCTTGATTCTTAGAGTAATTTTTTTTTGGATGATAGCATGGGTGCCGAGAGTTGGTGTTTTGCATGAAGAGGCCGATTGTTGGAAACTTGGTTTTGTTTACGTTGCGATTCTCACTTCGCGAGAACGTGACGTCATTATCCTAAATGATTTTTCCGTTCTCGTGAAACAATCGCGATGTGAACAAACTGGGCTTTTCATGCAAATCACCTTCTCGCCGCTCACGCATCCTGCTTCGCATATCCAGGGGGCGTTGCCATGTTAAGCAAATCGACTTTAAGTGAGATCGACATAGATGGTTGGATCCAGATCACTTTGATCGATCGGATCACGGATAGATCACTCAGACAGACGTGACCGTCAGACCTTGTAAAGATTGTTGCCTAATTTAGAGTCTAGTTCGGAGATGTCGAATGTTTCGATAATGTTTATCGTAAAGGCGGATGTTTTATCCAAGTAATGGTGGATCTTATGTTTGTCGTAAAGGCGGATGTTCGATCCAAGTAATGGTGGATCTTATGTTTGTCGTAAAGGCGGATGTTCGATCCAAGTAATGGTGGATCTTATGTTTGTCGTAAAGGCGGATCTTTGATCCAAGTAATGGTGGATCTTATGTTTGTCGTAAAGGCGGATCTTTGATCCAAGTAATGGTGGATCTTATGTTTGTCGTAAAGGCGGATGTTTGATCCAAGTAATGGTGGATCTTATGTTTATCGTAAAGGCGGATGTTCGATCCAAGTAATGGTGGATCTTATGTTTATCGTAAAGGCGGATGTTTGATCCAAGTAATGGTGGATCTTATGTTTCTCGTAAAGGCGGATGTTTGATCCAAGTAATGGTGGATCTTATGTTTGTCGTAAAGGCGGATGTTTGATCCAAGTAATGGTGGATCTTATGTTTGTCGTAAAGGCGGATGTTTGATCCAAGTAATGGTGGATCTTATGTTTGTCGTAAAGGCGGATGTTTGATCCAAGTAATGGTGGATCTTATGTTTGTCGTAAAGGCGGATGTTTGATCCAAGTAATGGTGGATCTTATGTTTATCGTAAAGGCGGATGTTTGATCCAAGTAATGGTGGATCTTATGTTTGTCGTAAAGGCGGATGTTTGATCCAAGTAATGGTGGATCTTATGCTTGTCGTAAAGGCGGATGTTTGATCCAAGTAATGGTGGATCTTATGTTTGTCGTAAAGGCGGATGTTTGATCCAAGTAATGGTGGATCTTATGTTTATCGTAAAGGCGGATATTTGATCCAAGTAATGGTGGATCTTATGTTTGTCGTAAAGGCGGATGTTTGATCCAAGTAATGGTGGATCTTATGTTTATCGTAAAGGCGGATGTTTGATCCAAGTAATGGTGGATCTTATGTTTGTCGTAAAGGCGGATGTTTGATCCAAGTAATGGTGGATCTTATGTTTGTCGTAAAGGCGGATGTTTGATCCAAGTAATGGTGGATCTTATGTTTTTATGGTTCTCAGTCAACGAGGCCAAGTTGTTCCGTGTTGTGGACTCAGTGCAATGTTAATCCGTGAAGTTTAAAGTTTTTGCCATAGCGTGTGACCAGCTATTGGTGGCATCGGGAAATGCACGAAGTTTACGAAGTAAGTCTAAAAAGCTTTTGTTCTACTTACCTGCGTATTTCAAAGGATTGCTTAAACCTCGAATGTGTCTGAGCTTGGAACTATACTGAAATCTTACGCTTGGGAGCTCAAATACTTGTACATAGTATGCTTGTTTTGTGTTACAATGTCTGAAGTTCATGTAAGCAAACGCAATAGATTCGTTTCATAATAAAAAGTGATTTCACTTAAATTGGAACTGCTTTTTCTACATCTCTACAATTAGTTTTTATTAATTTACAATTGCCTTTGACATTGTTACTACTGCTACTCTGCTTAATACCTTCATGGTTACTTTAAATTTTTCATGACCAATCTACAACACTAATGGGCCTAATCAACGTCATGAATATACCAGTGAAGTCGTTCAACTCAAATTTTTAATTTGCTCCCGCAGCTTATTAACTTCAACAAGATACATTCTAATCCGTTTATATTAGAATATTATGTACCTTGTATACCAGAAGAATGCCAATCATATGTTGTTGTTGAGACCCAGACCGTCCGACCTACCAGAAAGGTGTAAGTTATTGCCAATTGTAAGTCTTTATAAACGTCGTTTCTTTATAAACGAGGGGGCTCCCCCACCCTCCCAAACTAATAGATCGAATTTCACAAAATTTGGTAGATAAGTCACTTGTGGGTTACCCTGGTGCTAATTGGATTTTGGTACGATTTGGAAAAAATAACCTACCTTTTCTTGCAAAATGACCCGAAACCCCCCCCAAAATCTAATATAAAAAACACACGTATGCTCAAATATATTAATTAAATGTTTGTTTTATACACAATTTTTAACAATGAAAAGAATAAGACCAACTCCATTACATGAGGGCTAGCCATTCTCGAGATATTTCAGTTGTTTCGCATTTACGCTGGGCTACCGTTGAAAAAATGTCCAGTTACCAACTCAGAACGAAAATTGAACTAAAAATGCTAATTCAGTGTCATTTTTAAAAATAATTGTGGACGTAATTTTCTGTAATTAAACTCAATATAATGAATTATTGAAGAAATAGGGAACGTGAATATGAGTCTGCAGGAAAAGTCATGTGCTGCCCACATCAGATTTTTTAATGTGCAACACGAATACTTTAAATTTTCACTGTCATACATATATTCTTACTTTACCTGCAATACATGGTAATATATATGGAAAATATTGAAATCGTGCCGAAAATCACAATTCGAGTTTTCGACGGATCGACACGTTTTGAGACCTCTAGAACGTGAAAAAAAAAAAAATATATATATGATGTGGGCAGCACATGACTTTTTCTGCAGACTTATATCGACGTTCTCTTAATTTTAATTAAATTTAATTCACTTTTAATTCAATTTTCCTTCTCATTTGATAACTGGACTTATTTTCAAAGGTGCCGTAGAGAAAATACGAAAAAACTAAAATATCTCGAGAATGCCTAGTCCCAGTGTAATGGGGTTGGTCTTATTCATTTTTTCTTTAAAAATTACATATTAAACAAGCATTTAATGGATATATTTGATTATACGTAGTTTTTTATTTTAAATTCTGCCGATTTTTGAAGGGCATTTTGCAAAAAAGGCAGATTATTTTTTTCTGAATCCTACCAAAATGTAATCAGCACCAGGGTGACCCACAAGTGACTTATCTACCAAATTTTGTGAAATTCGGTCCATTAGTTTTACAGCTAGAGTGAATACAAGCTTTTGCGGGCCATTTCGCAAAAAAAGGCGGGTTCTTTCATCCCGAATCGTATCCAAAACTAATCAGCTCCAGACTCGCCCACAAGTGACTTACCTACCAAATTTTATGAAATTCGGTCAATCAGTTTTTTAGTTGGAGTGAATACAAAATCTACACAAACAGACACACAGACGTCACGCTAAAAATGGTTTTTTTTGTATTCTAGAGGTCTTGAAACGTGTAGATCCGTCGAAAACTCGAGTTGCGATTTTCGACATGATTCCAATACTTTCCCTATACATTACCATGTATTGCAGGGAAAGTAATATATTTTAAGCATGTGTGTGTATGCAAATATTGTATCCACTCTAACTGAAAAACTAATTGAGTGAATTTCATAAAATTTGATAAGTCTCTTGTGGGTGACCCTGGTGCTGATTAGATTTTGGTACGATTCGGGATATACAGATCCTGCCCTTTTTACTTTCCCTTCAATACATGGTAATGTATAGGGAAGGTATTGGAATCATGTCGAAAATCGCAACTCGAGTTCTTGACGGATTTACACGTTTCGAGATCTCTAGAATACAAAAAACTATTTTTAGCGTGACGTCTGTGTATGTGTGTTTCTGTGTGTATGTCTGTGTGCATGTGCAATGTATGTATCCATTCTAACTCAAAAACTAATGGACCGAATTTCATAAAATTTGGTAGGTGACCCTGCTGCTGATTAGTTTTTGGTACGATTCGTAAAAACAGAACTCGACTTCTTTTGCGAAATGGTCCGCAAAAATGTCATTTATCCGCTCTAGCTAAAACACTAATTGATCAAATTTCACAAAATTTCGTAGATAAGTTACTTGTGGGATACTCTAGTGTTGATTAGATTTTGGTACGATTCGGAAAAGAACAATTCGCCTTTTTTAACAAAATGACCCGCAAAAATTTCATGTATCCACCCTAGCTAAAATACTAATTGACTAAATTTATCAAAATTTGGTAGATAAGTTGCTTGTGAGATACTCTGGTGCTGATTAGATTATGGTATAATTCTGAAAACAACAACTTGCCTTTTTTTACTAAATGAGCCACAAAAATTGACAAATTCTAAAAAAAAAAAAAATAAGACTACATATGCTCAAATGTATCAATTAAATTCTTGTTTTATATGCAATTTTTGACGAGGAAAAGAATATAACATTCTCCATTATGCTTTAGGTCTAACAGTTTTCAAGATATTTGAGATTTCTTGCATTTTTATTATTTCTGAAAAATGTCCAATTACCAAATAAAAACAAAAATTGAATTAAAAATGCAAATTTAATATTATTTGGTGCAATTAAACTCAATCTAAGGAATTATATTAATGAAATAAAGAAAATATGAATTTGAGTCTGTAGGAAAAGTCATGTGCTGCCCACATCAGATTTTTACTTTCCCTGCAATACATGGTAATGTATAGGGAAAGTATTGGAGCCATGCCGAAAATAGCAACTTGAGTTTTCGATGGATCTACACGTTTCGATACCTCGGTAATACGAAAAGGCTATTTTTAGCATGACGTCTCTGTGTGTATCTGTCTCTCTGTGCAGATTTTGTATCCACTCTAACTAAAAAACTAATGGACCGAATTTCATAAAATTTGGTAGTTAAGTCACTTGTGGGCAAATCTGGTGCTGATTAGTTTTAGGTGCAATTCGGAATAAAAGAACCCGTCTTTTTTTGCGAAATGGGCCACAAAAATTGCCCGTATCCACTCTAGCTGAAAAACCAATGGACCGAATTTCACAAAAATCTGTTGACAAGTCGGCTGTGGGTTACCCTGGTGCTGATTATATTTTGGCACAATTTGAAAAAAAATAGCCTGTTTTTTCTTGTGATATGGCCCCCAAAAATCGTCAAAATCTAAACTAAAAAATCTGATGTGGGCAGCACATGAGTTTCCCTGCAGACTTATATACACGTTCTCTTTATTTTAATTAAATTTAATTCACTTTTCATTCAATTTTCATTCTCATTTGATAACTGGACTTATTTTCAAAGGTAGCATGGAGAAAATACGAAAAAAACTAATATATCTCGAGAACAGCTAGTCCTAGTGTAATGGGGTTGGTCTTATTCTTTTCTTCGTTAAAAATTGCGTATTAAACAAGCATTTAATAGATATATTTGAGCATACGCAGCTTTTTAGTTTAGATTTTGCTATTTTTGCGGGCCATTCTGCAAAAAAAGGCAGGTTATTTTTTTCTGAATCGTACCAAAATCTAATCAGCACCAGGGTGACCTATACGTAACTCATCTACCGAATTTTGTGAAATTCGGTCCATTAGTTTCTCAGCTAGAGTGGATACAAGCTTTTGCGGGCCATTTCGCAAGAAAAAAGGTGGGTTCTTTTATTCCGGATCGTACCCAAAACTAATCAGCACCAGACCCGCCCACAAATGACTTACCTACAAAATTTTGTGAAATTTGGTGTATTAGTTTTTTAGTTAGAGTGAATACAAAATCTGCACAGACAGACACACAGACGTCACGCTAAAAATGGTTTTTTCGTATTCTAGAGGTCTTGAAACGTGTAGATCCGTCGAAAACTCGAGTTGCGATTTTCGGCATGATTCCAATACTTTCCCTATACATTACCATGTATTGCAAGGAAAGTAATATATTTTAAGCATAATGTGTGTGTATGCAAATATTGTATCCACTCTAACTGAAAAATAACCTGCATTTTATTGCAAAATGGCGAACAAAAATCGTGCAAATCTAAACTAAAGAACTACGTATGCTCAAATATATCCATTAAATGCTTGTTTAATACGTCATTTTTAACGATGAAAGGAATAAGACCAACCCCATTATACTAGGACTAGCCGTTCTCGAGATATTTTAGTTTTTTCGTATTTTCTCTACGCCACCTTTGCAAATAAGTCCAGTTACCAAATGAGAACGAAAATTGAATTAAAAGTGAATTAAATTTAATTAAAATAAAGATAACGTGGATATAAGTTTGCAGGGAAAGTCATGTGCTGTCTACATCAGTTTTTTTTTTTTTTTTTTTTTTGTGAAATGGCCCCCTAAAAATTGCCTGTATCCACTCTAGCCGAAAACCTAACAGACCAAATTTCACAAAACTTGGTAGATAAATCCCTTATAGGTTAACCTAGTGATGATTAGATTTTGGTACAATTCGGCAAAAAAGAACCTGCCTTTTATGCGAAATGTTCCGCAAAAATCGTTAAATTTAAAAATAAAAGACTACATATATATCAAGTAACTGCTTATTTTATGCGTAATTTTTTACGACGAAAAAAATAAGATGAATTCTATTCCTCTAGGACTAGCCGTTCTTGAGATATTTTAGTCTTATCACAATTTCGCTAGGCCACCTTTGAAAATAAGTCCAGTTACCAAATGAAAATGAAAATTGAATTCAAAGTGTAAATTCAGTGTCATTTAAAATGATTATGGTTGTTATTTTGTGCAATTAAACTCGATTTATTGAAGATATAAACATAATGCGAGTATGAGGCTGCAAGGAAAATCATGTGCTGCCCACATCAAAATTTTTTACTCCCCTTTTTCTAATCAATGCGAGGATCCTATGTCTTTATTGAGTTGGAATTATCCCTGGAAGCAGAAATATTTTTCAAATAAAGAACATTTTTTGTTGTCCTCTTCTCTTTTTCCTAGTGAATATAAAAGGAAAATGGTATTTTTCTCTTTATGCGTAGGATTTTTTACCACTTCAATTGTATATTACTTCCCCTGCAATACATGGTAATGTATAGGGAAAGTATTGGAATCGTCTCAAAAATCATAACTTGATTTTTCGAATGATTTACACGTTTTGGGACCTCTAGAAGACGAAAAAGCTATTTTTAGCGTGACTCTGTCGAAAGCCCAGACCAACCGACTCGTCCAAAGACTTGACTCTGTATATTTGCCTGCGTGTTTATCTGTGCAATGTATGTATCCACTCTAACTCAAAAACCAATGGACTGCTGATTAGATTTTAGTACAATTAGGAAATTAAGAACTTGCCTTTTTTTACGAAATGGCCCGCAATAATCGCCAAAATCAAAAATAAAAGACTACGTATGCTCAAATGTATCAATTAAATGCTTGTTTTATACGTAATTTTTGACGAGGAAAAGAATAAGATTAACCCCATTACTCTAGGGCTAACCGTTATCTAGATATCTTAGCGTTTTCGCATTTTTGTTACAAAATATGTCCAGTTACTCAATAGAAACAGAAATGGAATTAAAATTGCAAATGCTGTTTTATTTTGTGCAATTAAACTGAATTTAATGAATTATTCAAAAAATAAAGAGAACGCACATATGTGTCTGTAGGGAAAGTCATGTGCTGCCCACATCAGATTTTTTGTATTTGTTTTTAATTTTCTAGCGTCCTAGAGTAATGGGATTGGTCCTATTCCTTTCATCGTCAAAAAGTACATATAAAACAATCATTTAATTGCATTTGAGCATGCATAATCTTTTATTAACATTTTACAACATAGTTGAAAAGTGTTTATGACTTTGTTCAGTTTGTCTGTCTGTCTGTCTGTTAGCACGATAACTGCCGTAAAAATGACTTTATCAAAATGAAATTTTAGTATGTTTTTCAGACGGTCTGTGGGACCTATGGGAATATAAATGAATAATATCACCCAATTAGGTTTGGATTGAACCCGGTTTAAAAAAAAATGAAATACATTGAACCCTATGGGACTAATTTTTCAAACATTTTTAAGCGAATTTAAAATTCACAGATTGCTTCGAAAGTTTTAGGAAATATTCAAATTATCCCATAAAATATATAGAAAAAATTTCAGTGAAATATGTTAGGTAGTTTTTTAAATAAAAATTATTTAATATAAGGAGAAAAACAAATTCAATTAAATTCTGATTTTTGCTATATCCTCCAGAAAGATAAATGAGATATATTATATAATAAATATCTTTCCAGGAGTTTCATTGTTTTATATATTAGAAAGGTTTCACATTTTAAAATAAATATAGTAGATAACAATTTTTCAAATTTTTAAATAAAATAATTATATAACAATTAATTTTTCAAATTTTTAAATTATTATAGTATTATGATGAATGAAACCATTGGAAACATGTTTATGAATGAAATGCTGCTTTTATATAGAGGCGATTTATATTTCGATGCATCATTTGAATAAAGTTCATTTGTTTTCGATGAAGCTTTAAAATATAATAAATTATTGTAGTATTATGATAATTTTAAAAATATTACCGAGGAATGTATCGCATTTTAGAGATGTTTAAATCAGGCAATTTATATTTCAATGCCGTCATTTGAATGAAGTTCGTTTCCTTCGATGAAGTTTTCAAATATAATAAATTAATGTAGCATTGTGATAATTTTAAAAATATTACCGAGGAATGTATCACATTTCAGAGATGTTTAAATAAAATTGCATTGAAGTTGGAAAGTGTTTCATAATCAATGCTTTATGCATGATTGATCTTTCTTGTTTTAGATTTTGAAGATTTTTGTGGGCCATTTCGTTAAAAAAGCAAGTTCTTTTTCCGAATCGTACCAAAATCTAATCAGCATCAGGGTAACCCACAAGTGACTTACCTGTAAAATTTTATTAAATTTAGTTAGTTTTTGAGTTAGGGTGTATGCATACATTGCACAGACAGACATACACAAGAACGTCATGCTATAAATATTTGTTTCGTGTTCTAGAGGTCCAAAACATGTATAGATCAGTCGAACACTCGAGTTGCGATCATTGACACGATTCTAGTACTTTACCTATATATTATATACCATATATTGTAGGAAAAATAAAAAATCTAATGTGAGCAGCACATGACTTTGCCTACAAATTAAAATTCACTTTCTTCTTACTTTCCCTGCAATACATGAAAGATATTGGAATCATATCAAAAATCGCTATTCGAATTTTCAACAGATCTACAAGTTTTGAGACCCCTAGAATACGAAAAAAAAAACATTTTTAGCGTAACGTCTGTGTGTGTGTCTGTCTGTGCAATGTATGTATCTACTCTCACTGTAAAAGTAATTGACCAAATTTCAAAAATTATTCAAGGTAAATTACTTGTGGTGATCCTGGTGCTAATTAGATTTTGATATGATTTGGGAAAAAAGAACCTGCCTCCTTTTGAGAAATGACAACAAAAATCGCATGCATCCACTATAGCTAAAAATACTAACTTATCAAATTTCACAAAATTTGTTAGATAAATCACTTGTAGGTTACCCTGGTAAAATTTGGGGAAACAGTACCATTTTTTTTTTTTTTTTTTTTTTGCAAAATGCCACGCAAAAATCATTAAAATATAAAATAAAAGTTCACATATTCTCAAATATATCAATTAAATGTTGGTTTTGCAAGTAATTTTTGGTGATAAAAAGAATAAGACCAACCCCATTATTCTAGCATTAGCCGTTTTCCAGATATTATAGTTTTTTCGCGTGTTTGCTACGCCGCCTTTGAAAATATGTCCAGATACTACACACAAAAAAAAACCAAAATCGGATTAAAAGTGTAAATTCGGTGTTGTTTTTACAATTAAATTCAATTTAATGAATTATTAAATAAATAAGGAGAAGATGAATTAAAGTTTATAGGGAAATTCATGTGCTGCTCACATCAATTTTTTTTTAACTTTCTCTGCAATACATCGTAATATATAGGGAAGTATTGAAATCATGTCGAAAATCCCAACTCGAGTTTTCGACGGATCTACACATTTTGAGACCTCTAGAACAAGTAAACATTATTTTTAGCGTGACGTCTGTGTGTGTGTCTGTCTGTCTGTGCAGATATTGTATCCACTAAGTAAAAAACTAATGGACCGAATTTCATAAAATTTGGTAGGTAAGTCACTTGTGAGCGATTTTGTATTGTGTGTACAGATTTTGTATTCACTCTAACTCAAAATTTAATTGACCGAATTTCATTAAATTTTATAGGTGAATTATTTGTGGGTGACCATGGTTCTGATTAGATTTTGATACAATTCAGGATAAAAGAACCTTTTGTTTTTTTTGCCAAAGTTCCAGCAAAAAATGTTTGTAAATGTGTAATTGTAATTATTGAAAGTCCTTATTTTTTTTTTTAATTCATACAAAAATGGGGGGAGGAGAGAAGTTCGTCCTAACTGAGTTTTAAATCAATAGGGTTTCACTAATCACCGAGTGCGATAGTTGTATTAAATTATTTCTAAAACGCTTCATTCGTTTATGAGATATCGCGGCCACAGGCTCACACAGATTACTTCAAATACGTTCGATTCGAGTTCAGGGATGCCTGAAACGTACACTTCCATCAAAAACGCGTATTTGAATTTTAGACCATGTCACAGTGCTTTGGAAATAATTTGGTACGATTCTCACACTCGATGATTAGTGGAACTTTATTGATTTAGTTGTTAGGATCCCTTCCCCCCCTCAATATTATTCCCTGTGTATTATATATTATGTATATAGGGAAAGTAAAAACATATTGTGATGAACTAAAAAGGAAAATAATGGATACTTTTTTCCAACTTTTTCTGACTGTTCAAATTGGCTTCTACACCAGTGGAAACACTTTTGCTGAATACACTTTCCGAAGCATTTCCTGTTTTCATATTCTGTATAGTTCCTTTTTGAACTACTTTTGGATGGCTGTTTGACATGCTTGGACTTTTCACTTTGTGATTCGGCTTTTCGCTTAAGAGGCTGTTCCTTAGTTACCTTAGGAATTTTAAATGCAGCAATACGTGGTGAAAATAGCTGTTTCACATTCAAACTTTTTGCAGATTCTTCTTTGAAATAAAATAAAACTCCATCCCATTGGTCAAGAAGACACCCAAGACGCCCAAAGAAAGCCACGTGTTACACAGTGCTTGAGAATTTTTTCAGACTCAGCATTGTGCAAATCTTGAAAAACCTTTAAGCATTGTTTACGCTTTGAACTTTTCTTCAGGTAATAGAATATATCTACTAGAAGTTCATCAAAAGAAATTGGCATAGCTGCTGATCCCTTTTCAGCAGCTAAAGCACATAGGTGGCACATGCAGCCCCAAACTATCAAATTTGGTTTTTTTTTTTTTCAAAAATGACCCAATACCTTTCTTTTTACCAATCATCACATATGCATTATCACAGGATAATGCCAAGCAATTCTGCCATGGAATGGTAAAACAATCAAGTTCATCTTTCACCAACTTAGCAATATTCTCCCCTGTACTATCACCTACCAAACATGGCAACGATAAAAATTTGCAGCACACTTGTTCAGTTTCTTTTTCGAAAAACATTACAATGATTGGATATAGCTGATTATCTGCATCATTGCTACCATCAGTAGCAATTGTAAAAGGGCCAGTTTTTAAAGCATTTATCATGCCTCTGGTGCTTTCTGAAGCTATTTCTTTAATTATGTGGGATGTTTTAATTCTTCCACAGGAATAATTTTTAGCTTTCAAAGAATTTGGGAACATTGCTGAAAATAGCTTGGAAGCATGGTCGGCAGCGGCAATAGTAACATTATGTTCTAGCAAGAAACTTGCAAACAACACTTCTGCACGAATTGTCTGTATATCAGTACTTGAAGCAGGCATAAAGTTCAACTTTGAAGCTTGCTTCACAACTTTAATTTGTGAACTATGCTTCATACCTTTAACATAGACGACAATGTCTGTTTTACTGCCATGAGTTATGCTTATATCCGTGTTGTATATGAAGCAAAAAGCAAATGCTTAACCTTTTCAAGATTTTGTTATAAAATCAAATTCTGCTGAATACCGTTCCGAGATATTTTTGAGTCTGACAAATTTTTGCCATTATGAATGTCAATGAAATGTAAGTATTAATAAGAAGATTAAACACACATACCTTAATTCCGTGTAATTTATACACGATGACGGAAAAAAATTATTCAAAATTCACAAAGAAAAAACGTGATTAAGTAGCGAACTAAAAATACACTTTTCGGAGATTGTAAAAACCAAACAAAGGCCAATAGCTCGGACGAAAAAACGTGGTCACTAATCGCATCGACAACAGAGCTAAAAAATACGTTACAAAAACTATGCAGCCAGTATTTCCAGTCACGTTCGTAGTTCAAACTAGAGAGCCTCTTTTAAACAAAGATCAGCGTTGTTGCCAGTTTCATAGATTGCCCACTAAAATGAGCTATTTTTCATGATAAATAGCTATTTTCTTTGCTTAGTTTTTCTGACGTCAGAAACCAGTTGTTCGGCATGTTTTAACTTTTATGGTCGCAGAGGGGGAAAAATGGGGTAAAACAGGAATATTTTCAAAAATTCAGATTTTGTGGAAAAAATTCAGATTTTTGGAACAGGCGTAAAAATTCGGAATGAATCCGGAAAAGTCGGCAGCTATGAACTTGATAAAAAGTATCGACAAAAGAACAGAAAAATTCTCTTGTTTATAGAGCTGTTTCAGCTGACGTTATGCCGCCAAGCTGCCACCTAGCAACTGTTGCTGGTAGACATACATTGCATGTTTTTCGGTTGAGTTTGTAAATATACTCATGTGTATAGCGTTCTAAAAATTTATTTTTGTTATTATGCCTATCGTCTGTAGTGTTTTCATATCCGGAAATCGTTTTGATAGAAACTGTAAATATTTTTTAAGATTCATTGCTGGATTAATTAGAAGAGATGAATCTAAAAAACGTCTTAGTGAAGAGTGCCGAGAGAAGTGGCTGTCAGCTATCAAAAGAGCTGAACTTCTTTAAAATATAAAAAGCTGATGTGAGCAGCACGGCTTTCCCTGCAGTCTCATATTCAAGTCACACAAAATAATACCCATAATTATTTTAAATTACACTGAATTTGTATTTTCAATTAAATTTTCGTTTTCATTTAATAACTGGGCCTATTTTCAAAGGTGGAGTAGCGAAAAAACGAACCATACCAAACTCTGAATCATACCAAAATCTAATCAGCACCAGGGTAACCTAAAAGTGACTTATCGACTAACTTTTGTGAAATTTGGTCTATTAGTTTTTCAGATAGAGGGAATATAGACAATCTTTACAGCCATTATGCAAAAAAAAGACAGGTTCTTTTTATCCCAATTTGTACCAAAATCTAATCAGCACCAGGGTAACCCACAAGTGACTTATCTACCACATTCTGTGAAATTCGGTCTATTAGTTTTCCAGCTAGAGTGGATACAGGTAATTTTTGACAGCCATTTTGCAAAAAAAAAAGACAAGTTCTTTTATTACGAATCGTACTAAAATCTAATCAGTACTAGGGTCATCCACAAGTGACTTACCCTTAAAATTTTATGAAATTTGATCCATTAGTTTTTGAGTTAGAGTAGATATAAATATTGCAGAGATAGACACACAGAACCACAGATACACACGCAGACGTTACCCTAAAAATAGATTTTTCATATTCTAGAGGTCCCAAAACGTGTAGATACATCAAAAACTCTGCGATTTTCAACATGATTACAATACTTTCCATGCATTACAGGTTAAGTAAAAATGACTAAGAGTAGGTGAATATTACTTTATTTCAGGTAATTATTTACTCTTTTTATCGCCACTCCATTTATTAAAAGGAAATTAAGAATTGTTTCTTCTTTAAAGTAATGATGAATGTCTATGTTGCCAACTGCACTTATATCATTGACAAGCATTTTAAGTAATATGAAATGAAAATAAGCGTGTGTTTGAAATTTTGAAGTGTTGTGCATTGAATACGTATTAAGTTTTACACTTTTACACATTGAATATGGATCTTTATTCAATTGATGCAATCTTTAAAACATCTTTATATCGATCATCCATATTCTGAAAATATTTAGATAACATAAATATTACTTAATGTTTAAATAAATATTCTTGACGAAACGTACGGCGTGTATACCAATGGGCGATCCATGGATTGTATGTCTACCAGCAAGCGTTGCCCAGGCTCGTTACTAAGGGAATGCCACGCGGTTGAAACAGCTCTATTGACAACTGCACTGTGCATAACTCTATTCCACATATGGACAATGTAAAGGTTACTTTTTTCCTACCAAATATGACTTTAGTTGTGCAACCGATGGACCAGGGCATCATCGTTCAAAACCTCTTGACAGATTTTTTCAAGGACAAAAACAAAAAAAAGTAATAAGTGACCTTGATGCAGCAGGGTTGTGTCACAATGCATGGTCTCAAGTAACGGAAACAACAATAGGAAATTGTTTTTGAAAGGCAGGATTTACCAATAAAACTGACCCAGCTGAGTTCAGAAAATGTCCCTCCACCGGACGCATGGGGTAACAATATGGGCGTGACATTCGAAGAATATGTCAATTTGTACGAAAACGTGGAAGTTTGTGGAGAACTGTCAGATCAAGACATTTTATCAGAAGTGTTAAATAAGATGAGTGCAGTGGAGTACGATATCGAGGATGATATACAGGAGGAAAAAGAAGAGACGCCAATCCCTACATCGTCGTAGGCGCTTTTTCATCTAGGCGTGTTTCGTCGGTACATTGAAGGACAAACAAATGTTAGTAAAGCTGTTTCCCGTTCACTAAACATGCTTGATGATTTTGCTAACCTTAAACGACTGAACTCTACAAAACAATCAGACATTGCACAATTTTTTCTAAAACTATAATTTTCTGTATTGAATGTAATACGTACCTGTATGTAGCTTACGTAAATCTTATTTTGTTTACATACATATAGTGTTTAAGTCCTTCATACCATGATATTTCTCAATAAATATTTACTTATTGACAGAATAACCTTTTCAAGCATTCAGTGGATCTGAAACTAAAGTTAAAAGATGTAACTTTTTAAAATCAAAGTTTTGGATAATTCGAATTTTTTTAGTGGTCCCTTCAGCTTCGAATTATTCAAGTTGCAATATATATATATATTAATCATTCCTTATAGTGTATTTAATTTGTATATTAATGATTTTATTCTTTTTATTTCACTATAGTCGAGACAGACAAAACACCTTGATAAATGCATGTACTCAATATTCAGGAACACATGGCCTGAATTTGAGTAAATCAAAAAAATTAGAAAAAGTTTGTGTGAAGTTGTTAGTAAGTATTGAGTTAATGTTTCGTATTGGCTTTTTTCTAAAGATAAATGGTTAAATTTTTTCTCTATTTTTACAATTTTAGAATATAATTAAAATTTTAATATATGGACTATACTGCTCATTCTGGATGCTATCAATATTGATAATTGTCAATTTAAAGTTGCGTAAAGTATAAGTTAATTGGGTACTTCAAAGTAGTTTTCCATGTTGTCATTTGGAAAAGCGTCCAATGTACAATTCAACATTAAAAATATTGTTCAGTAGGCAGAGATTGCCCTAGAATTTTCGCAGAATAATAAAAATACTCCCTGACTTATTTTAAAGGAGTATTTTACTTTCCAGAGGAGTAATTTTTAACAAATAAGCATGGAAATGAAATTACCCTCAGATTTAAAGATATTATACAAAGAAGATTTAAGAAATAAATGCTCTCATTGTGTGTACTTGTCTGAAAAAAAAATTACATTATATTATTGATAGAGTCAAAAATTTTTGTAAATTTTATTGTTAAACCAGCTATATTTTCTTAAATTTAACTAATTTAAATTGCAGTTATTAAGATTACTATATTTAAATTAAAGGTTGAAACAAATGTTAATTTTTAATTTAAATTCTAAAGATGTAAATTTAGATGCAAATACATCAAATTCCATTTTATATTTTTGGAATGATTGCATTTCTAAGTACCCAAATCATTGTTTTAATATCATTGTTCAAAAACTGGCTTTCATTTCATCAATAATGAGTTTGAAAAATAGTTTCTGTATAAAACACAAAATAGCATAAATTTTAGCCGATGAAAACACATTGCGAAAGTGAATAATATTTTTACAATAAAATTCAATATATGAAGGAATGTGTACACATGCAGTTTTACACAAAAACTCATACTTTCATTTTATTGATAATAAGTTTGAAAAACGACTATTATACAATACATAATAATTATAAAAATTTAGTAGATGCAAACGGATTGCATAAGCAAAAAATACTTTCACAAATATACAAAATTTATTACACAATTATACAGATTTAGTTTGTTTTTCGTGGTACTGATGCAAAATAGCCTTTCATTTCATTAATGATATGTGGGAAAAATATTTTTTTCTATATAACAGGAAATTATTATAAAAATTTTAGTAGATTAAATAATTTCAAAAGTGGAACAAAGGTTGGTTGATTAAGTTCAATCAGTTGATTAAGATTTCAGTAGTGAAGAAGGAAAATATTAGTAGTTAAGACATGTTCAGTTGTCAAATTTAGAAATAAAATATATATGCTCACATAACGCAAAAATGCATATACATTATTTGAACATATGCATAATTATGCATTAATATAAATTAATATTTATATAAATTACATTATATTTATACTTACATAAGTTTTTCATCCAGTGTAAATTACTTTATATTGAAAACAACCATTTACGGTTGGTAAAAGTATTCACTAAAGATAATAATAAATATTGTAAAAAAAAAAAACTGATGTGTGCAGCACATAACTTTCTTTATATAATGCAATGAATTTACTACTTTTACAGTTAAAAAAATGTTAATTCTTATAGTAGATACTTATATTCTTTCCAAGATATTGAATTTTCTCCAATTAGTCATCATTTTCATTGATTTAGCATCATTTTTATCAATTTGGTGACATTTACGTTAATTATGGCAACATTTAAAAAAGTCACAAAATTGGCGATATTCCGCCAAAATCTCGCCAAGCGTTATGGATGGAGAAATAAGTTATTCTTACAGCAGATAAATGATTATTGGCGTTCAAATATAAAATTATTACTCAAAGTATCTTTTCTTGTGAATGGAACAAGTTAGATCCACGAGAATGATGTCACCAAATTTATCGCATGATATTACATATGTAAAGTGAACATGTTTCTCAACAATTAATATTTTTTTTTTTGATAATTTGAAAAATGTGCAATATCTTGAGAACGGTTAATGCTAGCGTTCTAAAAATTAAGTTAATTACGTAAGAAATGTCTATTTGTGTAAATTTATTAAAAGTTTTGATTTTTGATTATTTTTTCAAAATTGCACTCGAAAATTTAGGGAGGTTCTGAACATTTGATTGTGTTTAAAAACAATACGCTTCCAGTATTCACGGATTGTGATTTTTGTACCAAATTTCATTCGTACCGCTCTATACGTTCGCGAGATTCACAACTCACTGACACATACACAGACAGACATCTCCTCAAAAGTCTTCGATTCATGAACAGGGATGCTTGAAATGTGCTCTCCCATCGAAAACTCCCTGTCACAATACTTTCCTTATACATTATATATAAGGAAAGTAATAAAATATATTAGTGTTAAAAGATGTGAATATATCAATTTTAATCGCTGTCAAAAATGGTTGCTTTTTATTTGCCTAAATTATTGTTTTAATGCCACTTTTTGGAAAATATCCCTTTACAGGGTTTATACATATTTTCCAAAATAGGAAAAGATGTATTATGCGGACCTAAATAATTAACCAGAATATGAAAATATGCTAGTTAAGGCCATGGAATGTGCAATATTTCAAAGATGAGAGGGGTAGAAAAGACACTAAATATACTCTCGACAATTAACAAATACAAACTGAATTGAGTAATCGCATTCTTTATGCAAATATAATATAAAGAGTAACCGTAATAATTAACCATAATATAAACATAAGCTAGTTTAGTCAATCTAATGTAAAATATTTTGAAGATGGAGATCGATGGAAAAAGATACTAATAGACTCTTGGCGATTCACATGAACATAAATTGAATTACGCAATCACACCATTTGTGCGAAAACAATTAAAACAAAATAACTGTTCAGACATAGCAATCGCGATCTTAATTTACATTATACGTGGCTAAATCCACTTTATAGACAGCAGTTTTCCGGTATCTCTGCTCTTGGTCAAAGCAGCGGCAATTTTGCGAGTGTGATTTTCACAATCGGGCGGAAACGGATTACCATAGGAATGAGAAAACTCTGATCTCAAAATGAGCGTGTTTTCAAATTCATAACATTTTCGGGAAATTCGTAACCGATTTCTGTTTTCATGACTTTTTCTGAACTTCTGTAAACATCGTGATTGGTGATTTTATTTTTCAAAACCAATGCGTAAAATACTCCTTACTTAATTTTCAAGTGTATTCTCCTGTTTTATATCATGAAATACATGCATAAAGGAGTTATCTCGATACTCTGACCATAGGTCTTATACATAATTTTTTAATTGTGAAAGAAGCAAATTCATTGTATATGGAAATGGAAAGTCAGGTGCTGCCCATATCAGATTTTATTTATTTTGTGTTAATTTTCGTTTTTAAATAATTATTTTTTTATTTCATAGGAACTGAATTTTGATCTCGAAAAGGAGAAAAACACTACAAAAGATCTAAGAAATGAAATCCATGTAAGTACAATATTCGAGAATCCATATTTCTAAAAATTGTTAACTTATTTAAAAATTGTTATTTTGGCACTACAAAATTGTTGCTAAATGTTCTATATAGATATTATTAGTTATGAACCTGTTGGATTTTGCATACGGTCATAAGGACAGATAGATGAACTTCGGAGTGGGATAGTGCAGTGGTTAAGGAACGGGGATTGCACTCGGAGGACCTGAGTTCGAGTCCTAGCTCTGCCTAAACTGACCCTGTGTTTGTTGAGGTAATCGCATACCACATCTGATCTATAACTGTAACCGTTTTGTTATGTTTTGTAATTCGTGTTTTGGCAACGCCAGTTGAAGTTCTGGCTGTAATGTTGTTGTTTAAGTTTTGATAAGAAATGAATATGTTGTGTCAGTTTCATCAGCCTCTGGAAGTATATTATTTATACTTGATTTTTCTAACAGCAGTGTGTGGTTCCGATATCGAACCCGTACTTGATTTCAAGAAAAACTAAGTTTCGTTTTCAACTTACTGGAGTTTCGCTTTCGAATTGTAGGCATGGCTATCTCGGAAGATAGAGTTAAATACGGCATGGAGCCGTTTAGCGGTAAAAAGCTTTTCACTGTGTTGTCGTCGTTTTGGGGCTGTTTTTGCTGCAAAAGACTTAGATAAGTTCTTGAATTCTGAAGCTGATGAAACGAGAGGAACAGAAATGAAAGATTCCAAAAGGGCATATGCTTTGCTATTGACTCTGTTAAATGACAAAGTACTGGTAGATATGAATAGCGAAAAATCAGCATGCCAGATTTGGAATAAATTGAAAACGACATATACAAAAGATGGAGTGGTAAGTCAAATTCTTGATAAAAAAAGACTTGCAACAATTAAAAAAAGACGCGATTGCACTATGCAGGAACATATCGATGAACTTCTAGGTGTTGTTAATGATTTACGATTGAGTGGTGTAGGTGTTAAAGATATAGATGTTGTTGTGTATTTATTGATGTCACTTCCTTCTGAGATTGATGCAATGAAGGCTGGTATCGAGAATCAGCCAAGTGACAACCTAAACATTGATTTTATTACTCGGAGACTTGTTGATGCAGAGGCTTTAATGTTAGATAAACTTACATTTAAGGTAAATTCTTCTGGAAAAAGTGTTCCATTAACGGATAATATTTCTTTTTCTGCATCGAAAAGAAACATTATTTGCTATCTGTGCAAAGGTAAAGGGCATTTTGCTAAAGAATGTAGAAGGAAACCAACCTGTTATAACTACCAATGGCCGTACCGTGCTGAAAACACCAGTTCTCATTAGATCACCGAAGTCAAGCAGCATCGGCGGCGGTTAGTACTTGGGTGGGTGACCATCTAGGAACATCGTGTGCTGTTGGCACATTTCGGGTGTGGTAGCCCGGTGGTTTGCGCACTGGATTTGCACGCTGCCACAACTGCCGCCGTGTTCACGCAGAGTATGATCACGTTAAACATGTGGGTCCATAAGTCCTTCGAAGAGGTTAGTGGTAGGGGAAGGAGGATATGGTCCCTGTGAATGCCTCCCTCACTGGGTTCCGGTCTAAATTGGGTGGCACTTACCGGCCGTCCAAACAGTTACCTTACACCTTTCTGGTAGGTCGGACGGTCTGGGTCTCAACAACAACCTGTTATAACTGTGGACGCACAGGTCATTTAAAAAAAATTGCAAGAGTAAACAAAAGGTCGAATTCAGAAAAGAATCAGCTGCAGTAACTTTTGCAGTTGGCGAACTTCAAAAGAACTGTTTCTTGATGGATTCGGGAGTTACATCAGACATGACTAGCAGACGTGATTGGTTCAGTGATTTTAAATCCTTTTCTGGAACTGTTGCTTGTGCTTTTAAGACGGATATGCTAGAAATAGTTGGCATAGGAACTGTCACTGGAATTTTACAAGGAAGAGAAATTACTTTCACAAATATGTTATTTGTGCCAAATCTAAATGGAGAACTTATTTCTGTGAAAAACATACAAGCTGCTGGTTACACTGTCATATTCAAAGATAACAAAGCTATTGTAGAGAAAGGTGATGTGCGTTTTGTGATTGCTGAACTGAATAACAAAGGACAATATGTAAGTGAATTTTCACATATTGAAGCTGCAACATATGTTGTTAAAAATGACGCAAATTTATAGCATCGGAGAATGGGACATTCATCAAATAAGGTTATACAAGAAATGGGTCTTCCAACAACAGATGACTTTTGTAAAGAATGTATCATGGCAAAGCAGTCAAATGAGTCATTAGGAAAAGGCCCTCGACAATGTGAAAGTGTACCAATGAAAATGATTCATACTGATATCTGTGGTCCTATTGATCCTCCAACTAGTGCTGGTGAAAAATATTTCATGACTATAATTGATGACTATTCTAGATTCTGTGAAGTGTATTTACTGAAACACAAGAATGATATAGTTGAGATATTGAGTTCGTTCAAGAAAAATTCTGATGTCTATAAAATCAGATGTGACAATGCTAAGGAATGCACAGGAAAACTTGTTCATGATTGCAGAAAAGCTGGTATTTTGATAGATCCTGCACCGCCTTACACGCCACCCTTAAATGGAGTTGCTGAGAGAGCAAACAGATACTTACTGGAAAAATCTCGAGCCTTGATCTATGAAGCAAAACTGCCAAAGGAATTTTGGGGTTATGCCGTGCAAACTGCTGCATACCTAAAAAACCGAATACCCAGTCAAAGCATTGATAAATGCATACTATATAAACTTAGGTATAGGACACAACCTGATCTTGATAACATCAAAGTCTTTGGATGTGATGCTTATATGCGAATCCCTGATAGTCAAAGGAAGAAACTGGATCCCAAATCTAAAAAGATGATTTTTGTCGGCTATTCCAGTATGGGCTATCGTCTTCTCGATCCAGATGCGAAACGTGTTGTTATATCTCGTAACGTGAAATTTGATGAAGGAAAGAAAGTGTGCATTACAGACAAGTTGCATAATAATGCTGATCTAGATAAGCTAGAAGATATTCCCATACAGAGTAAACTAAACTGTCTATCAAATGATGATGAAACTGATATATCAACAGAAGAAAGAGAAGAAAAGTCAAGACCAAAAAGAGATGTTAAACTACCTTCTAAGCTAAATGATTATTATGTGTATGAAGCTCTAACAATAAGTTTGGCTTCAGTATCCCATGAGGACTTAGAAAAACTACCTGCAGAAATCCAGCCTTCCTGGAGAAAAGCAATGGATGAAGAAATGAATTCTATAAATAGAAATGGTGTCTGGGAGTTGGTAGATTTGCCGAAAGATGAAAAACCAATATCCTGTACATGGGTTTTATACAAGAAGAAAAATGGTACTTACAAAGCAAGACTTGTTGCTCGTGGTTTTCTGCAAAGACAAGGAATTGACTACTAATTGAGACCTGTGGTCCAGTCATTAGCTTGTTATCACTTCGACTGGTGTTGGCCATCATGTTTCAAAAGGAACTGAAGGACTTTGCATTAGATGTCAAAACAGCTTTCTTAAATGGTGAACTGCACGAAGCAATTTTCATGGGACAACCAATGGGATATAATGATAATAGTGGACTGAGTATACAAGCTTCTTAAAAGTCTATATGGACTAAAGCAAGCTCCTAGACAGTGGTTTCAAAAATTCATTGATTTCATTCTTCGATTAAATTTTCAGCAGCATAACATTGAACAGTATATCTTTGTGAAACATACCAATAACAGTGAAATCATTATGGTTTTGTATGTTGACGATCTACTAATTGCAGGCTCTAATGAGTCTGAGGTCAAAGTTATAATTGATCTTTTAATGAATGAATTTGAAATGTCTAAAGCTGAAGTTGCTAATGAATTTCTTGGCATATGTTTGAATTTTTCATCTGATAGCCTTTTTTTGAGTCAAGAGGAATACATTAATAGAATTTTGGAAAGATTCAAAATGACTGATTGCAAGCCTTGTGACACTCCACTTACTCCAAAGTCAACAGCATCAAATTTTGAAAATGGGGAAAATTTCCATGGTCCTTATCATGAACTGTAATTGGAGCATTGTTGTATTTGGCTATGACCACACGTCCAGATATATTGTATCCTGTAAACTGCATAAGTCAAATACAAGAAAAAACAACTTATGCTGCTCGGTCTGGTTTAAAAAGAGTATTGTGTTATCTGAAAGGCATTTCTGGACTAAAATTAATGTTTCAAAAACCTAAAACCTGTCATCCTACTATTTGTTTTTGTAGATGCAGATTTAGGGGGCTGATGCACGAGACAGAAAGTCTGTCTCGGGGTATATTATTATATTTAATGATTGTCCTGTAACTTGGTGTGTTAAAAAGCAAACTTCTATTGCACTTTCTTCAAATGAGGCAAAAATTTTGGCTTTAGGAAAAACTGTTCAGGATATCATTTTATTGTATAATTCTGTTAAAGAAATCTTGGGCTATATTGATATAAATATTACTATTTTTGAAGACAACCAGTCAGCTATGAAGGCAATATTAAGTGAAAATCATTGTGGTAGATAAAAGCACTTGGACATTAAATTGAAATATATTCAGAAAATCATAAGTTTGTACAATATTAATCTTGAATATGTAGCAAGTGAAAATCAGTTAGCAGACATGTTTACTAAAACAACTTAGGTTTTCCCAAACCTAAACTATGTGATTTAAGGTCTAGATGTGGTGTTGTGAGCGATTAAGGGAGGGTGTTGAGGTAATTGCACACCACATCTGATCTATAACTGTAGCTGTTTTGTTATGTTTTGTAATTCTTGTTTTGGCAACGTCAGTTGAAGTTCTGGCTGTAATATTGTTGTTTAAGTTTTGAAATGTTGGAGTGTATGTTTTGATAAGAAATAAATATGTTGTGTTAGTTTCATCGGCCTCTGGAAGTATAATATTTATACTTGATTTTTCTAACAGTGTTCACGCAGAGTACGGGCTCGTTTAATATGCTGGCTTAAAAGTTCTTACAAGAAGTTAATGGTAGAGGAAGGACACGGTCTCTGTGGATGTCGCCCCTACTGGGTTCTGGTTTAAATTGGGTGGCACTATCCCTGCCATCCAAACAGATCGTCCTACTGAATATTTGCAGCTAATATAGCAACATATAAAATTATATACTTGCAGTGTAATCAGACTCTGTATTTTATTTATAATCCGAGTCATTATAACACATGCCATTTAAATACAATAGCTTCTGCTCCATCCATATGGAACAGAAACAATTTTTATTTCACGTTTGATCAAAGTCTTCGAAAACACTACTTCGGAATATGAGATTTTAGAATCTCCAATATCAGCGAAGGCGGAGTTCACAACATACAAAATATTTGATTACCTAAATTAAACACCAGTATTCTCAGCACAGGCAAAGTATTACTAGAAGCGAGTACATGTTAAGTGACACGAATAGAATCTTAGGCTAATGCAACACAATAAAATATCGCCTAATACAAATTTGATGTATTGAATGATCAATTGATCAAGATATTTTTTATGATTAATAAAATTTTTCATTAGAGACCATTCCTATTATTTTTATGGAAGGGAGGATCAGCCCCATTACTTTTTTAACCTTTCCTAAGTACAAATTTATGCATTTAGCTCTGCTTCCACCAGTAGCTTGTCAACATCTCATGATCCTTCTTTAAATCTCTGGATGTGTTTACACAGAATGATCATGCACTTAGAAATAGAGCCTGCCATTTCTTTTAAATGCTCTGCAAAAATCCATAAAATCTTAAATTAGAGACTAAATAATATTTTAAATATAATAATTAAGCGTTTGTTTTATACATTACTGTTCATGATTAAAAGAATAAAATCAACCCCATATACAATAAACGGATTCTGATATATTTTCTGCTACTTGGTGTCATTTTAAAATACACTAAATTGCCAAATTACATAACAATTATAATAATTTTTAACTGCAAATTGAATGCGAAAAAACTAAAATATCTCGAGAACGGTTAGCCTTAGTGTAGTGGAGTTGGTCTTATTCTTTTCATTATTAAAAATTATGTATAAAACAAGCCTTTAATTGATATATTTGAACATACGTAGTATTTTATTTTAGATTTTGCGAGTTTTGCGGGTCATTTCTAAAAAAAAGGCAGGTTACTTTTTTCCGAATCATACCAAAATATAATCAGTACCAGGGTAACCCACAAGTGACTTATCTATCAAATTTTGTGAAATTTGATCTATTAGTTTTCCAGTTAGAGTGGATACAGGCAATTTTTGCAGGTCATTTTGCAAAAAAAAAAGTTGATTGTTTTTTCCCGAATCGTACCAAAAACTAATCAGCACCAGGGTCACACACAAGTGGCTTACCAACCAAATTTTATGAAATTCAGTCCATTAGTCTTTGAATTAAGAGTGAATACATACATCGCACAGACAGACACACACACAGACGTCATGCTAAAAATAGTGTTTTCGTGTTCTAGAGATCCTGAAATGTGTAGATCTGTCGAAAACTTGAGTTGCGATTTTCAGCATAATTCCAATACTTTCCCTATACTTTCCCATGTATTGTAGGAAAAGTAAAAGGTATTCTGGTACCTAATTATTGAGTTTAAGACAATAACAAATTTTAATTTTCGGGTTTTTTCGAATTTGGGCAAGTCGTACCTTATGATATTCTCATGTGTTGACAGCCTTGTTCTTCTTTAATCATGAGCAGGTAACACTTAATACTTGCATTTTCCCCACTTTGGGAATCTATTATTTTAGAGTCTGTGACATTCTGGATATATAGTAAGTTACACTAAAGCATCTTCTGCCTTCTGTTACGTGACAGACTCGCCCTTGTGGGAGGGTTACATTGTACGGTACCAATTTCATATTGTACTTTGTGCTCTTTTCGTCACAATATCATCCGGAAAAGTGCCTCCAAATGTACAATTTAATGTTAAACTGTAGACGTCATTTCTCACTGTGAAAAGAGTAAATTCATTTCCTTATTTCAGGAAGGTCATGATGTGCTTCCCGTATATTTTATTTATTTCATGTTAATTTTCGTTTTTAATTTTTTCTTTCTTTTATTTTATAGCAACTTAAGAATCGTGCAGAATCATTGATGTCACAGACGGAGAAATTGAATAGAAAGCTGTCTAATAAAAAGATTAATGAATTGATTCTGAAAACGAGACTACAACACAAAAACAGGGAACTTTCTAATTTAAGACGTGAACTATCACGTCTTAAAAATAACTAATTTTTTACAATTTTCTACTAATATTGTTGTACTATATTATTTAGTGATATTGAACTAATGTTATTATTATTCATATTAGAACTTTTAACCAAATTGTTAAGACACAGAAGTAGGTACTCTTAATATAGTTGTTTTGTGCAATAAATAGCTATATATATATGATTTGTTATCAATAAACCTCTAATCAGTTCTAAAATGCAATTTATTTTAAAATTTACACTATTAGAATTCTTTGGCTGGTCCAAAGTTTTCGTTAGAATTTATGTTTTATTCTAATAACTAATGTAGAGTTCTGTTTATAATTATTTTTACTTCTTCTCCAATTGCCAATTTGTGGAGCAAATTCTTTTTTTTAAATTAATTTAATGAACTTGTTTTAATGTGGAGTTAAGTTAATGAAGTAAAGTTTAATGTTGAATCTATATGCATGTTTAAAAGTTCAGAAATGTTGAGAAATATGTTTGATTTTATAGAAATGTTTAGTAAAATGAATATTTGATTTTTCACATATTGATAAGGAATTTGATTTTTTTTTTTTTATGTGATTTATATGGCTCATGTTACAAATGTAGTTGTAATTTTGATTTTTTTTTCTCTCCTTCGTTTCGCGGATTTTGGTCTTGTTTTAACTAAAATTTTTCATTTTTCAAATAAAAATTTTTTTTGCAACGTTCGAAGGAGTTGTTGGGTTACTTTTGGCTATTTAACAATTTCAGGAGTTTTATTTTTATTCTAAAAGTGTTCAGGGGTCTTATTTACATAGTCATTCTTTTTTAATTATCCATTTTCCAATTGTTTAGGATTTTAATATTCTTCTGTTCCAAATAGGTTATTGTGTTAAAAATGGCGAAAGTTTGTTCTTTTTATGTTTTAGCAATTTAAAATTTGTGATTCCATTTATTGTCCTTTTTTTCTCCCTTTGATTTGATTTTAAATTTGTTGTCAGTTAAAAATTCGTTGATTTATCGCGATTTTTCAGTTTTGTTCTATTCTCAGCTTTTTAAATATTTCAGAATCGTCTATTTTTAAATTATTGCCGAATTCATATATTCCAAACCGTTTCACTTCATTTCTTTTTAATTTTCGTCTGCTTTAAAATTTCTGTTCTTTTCTTTAAAATTTTGAGTTTTTGATTGGTTAACCGTAATATTAAAATCGTCTGTCATTAATTTTTTTATTGTTCATCGATAATTTTGTTTACAGTGTGTGGCAACGATGTTTATGAGTATATATATAAACTCACACTCTTTTTCGCTCTCTTCTCTTAGATTGGAACTAAAATGTAGTCCTATTAAGTTGTTGCTAAGTCTGTGATATGTTTTTCCCAAGATGAAATCGGCAGTCCTTTGGCGCATTTTATTTGATTTTGCTCTCTGATGTTGTTTTTGTCTGGAAGCTGTGAGAGCAGAGCGTTTGTTGCGTCTAAACACACAGAATGAAAAGTTGTTGCTAATTAGTTTCCTGTCATCTAAATTTTGATCCAAGAAATTCCGATTTGTTTACTATGCCTGCCGAGAGGGTTTTGCCGGCCAGCTAAGTGTTTGTTTCTTCCTGGCTATGCCGCTCTTATTATTAAGAACAGGAGTGTCATTTTTGGTGAAAAACACCGGACATATGCTATGCATTCAGTTCTGATGTCAATGGTCCAGTGCAGCTGTGTTGTTGTTGTTGAAACCCAGACCGTCCGACCTACCAGAAAGGTGTAAGGTAACTGTTTGGACGGTCGGGAAGTGCCACCCAATTCAGACCGGAACCCAGTGGGGGAGGCATCCACAGGGACCGTACCCTCCTTCCCCTACCACCAACCTCTCGGAAGGACTTTCGGACCCACATGTTTAACGTGATCGTACTCCGCATGAACACGGCGGCAGTTTTGGCAGTGGCTGGAATCGAACCCGGGCCTACCGAGTGCAACTCCAGCGCGCTAACCAATGGGCTACCGCGCCCCTAGTGCAGCTGTGTGGAGAAATTATTTCATTGTTATTAAACGTCCTGTTTGGAATATCCCCTTGGAAAATGGATCCGGCCAAAGATTTTCTTTACTTCTGATGGACATAATTCTCCTATGCCATGATTTACCTTTCAGGAGGTGTTCTTTAGGATCTTTGGTGATATTTCTCTAGAAGATCCTCTCCTGCAGATCTCTGCTGTTTTCCCTTTGGAGCTTTTGGTGAAACCTTTCTTATTTCTATTTCTCAATAGTTAAAATATGTTTTTATTTTAATTGTTTTCAGTTTTAGTTGAATAAGACCCCTTGACCTATATATTTTAGGTCTTCAGAACCTGAGGTTTTCTTTAATTTTTAGTTGAAATTTTTTTTTCTTCTAAGTTTCCCTTTTTGGCTAACTTATTCTAAATTCTAGTTTGCAAATAATTCCATAATTTTAGCATAACTTGATTTAAACATTAAATGCAGTTTTCTTTAACTTTTAGTATTCTAATGTTTTTGTTACTACTTTACGAAAGGCCAATGTATAATTTCAATTTATTTATGATGTTTAAGGGTCATTCCACAGTATTTGGCTGGACTTCACTTGACACAGCCACGGGTGATGCGTGTGCTCTTTTGTGCTCTTCGGTCTCCTGCTCTGGCAGCGTGATTTCTACGGTTACATTGGTGTATGTTATATCGTTGTGTGTAGTTTTTCCCCTGCTTCAATATGTTACCTCAACTTTGTCTTTACCCCTTATGGATGGTGAGATATCGTCTTTTATAAATTTAAAACATTCTATCGTTCAGTACTTTCGTTTCGCCATTGCTTAACATTGGCTGGAACTCTGCAAAATGGCTATTTTGCTGTTTTAAAACTACATTTTTAAATAGTTAAAACTGTTCAAATTTAAAAAAATTTTATATCATAATGTACTTTGTTCTTTTGTTATTGATTATTGAAATGTTATTTTTTCCGGGGAACAGTGTTTATATATGAATCTAGTGTTTTTTTTTTATGTATCTTTTTATGTTTTCAATATGTATTATGCTTCCCCCCCTTCCGCGTTGTCGTGCAGAGCGTTCCACTTTTTACCCTTCCACCCTTGTTCTCATAATGTATTGGTCCTGCCCCTTCGGTTTCTGCATTGTCCTCTTCTTCAATTTAGATTTATATTCTTATTCATATTCTTTTTTTAATATTTAATTATATTAGCACTATAACCTCGCCCTTTGGTACATAGAGTTTGTTTCCTTATACCTCTATGCTGTATAAATTTCATTTGTCTGGCCCCCTGGATTTAGAGGTTTTTGTGTGGCAACGGTAAAGTTTTTTCCAGTTATGTTACAACTTATCCCTTCTGCAGTTAAAGTTTGTTTGTTATTTTATACTTGAAATATTTTATTGAACGCTTGGCTCCATGGATTCAAATAATCTTTTGTGGCAACACTCGAGTTTCTTCGTCCTTTTTTGGCCCCGCCCTGCTTCTTACTGATATCCCCTTTTCTTTTACGCCTTATTCGCTTCCTTTTCAATGTTTTTGACCCGGTCTTTTTTCTACACTACTCAGAATCTTTTAAGCTTTCTATTTATGTGGTGCTTGTTCATGTTAACCATCCTCAATTTTAATTTTGACTTATCTTTGAGCCTTTCTGGCTTTCGACTCGCTGATTTCTATTATTGATCACTTCAGATTCCTACTATAAGTCTTCTGACATGCTCTATTTACCTTACTCTGACAACGTGATATATATATATTTACTTTGTACATCGAGATGTTGTATATACGCTTTTTGACCTTTGTTTCAGAATTTATCAATTTTATTCATTAATGTACATTTACTGCATAACCATTGTATATTGCTATTACTATATCTAATCACAACAATGGATCTGAACATTTCCCTACCAACCATCCCTTCATTTGACTCAATGACGAACTTTCCTCCCCTACCGGTATCTACTTCAACTTTACCAGTTTATGTCACCGCTGCTGATTCTAATAGTGCTGCAACATCGGGCTCTTCTTCGGTAACTGCTGCCTCAACATATAGCACACAATCCTTACCAACTTATAAAAATTTGCAACCAGTTGTGAAATTAACGCATCTTAACACATCTAGTGCTTCTTCGCAGTCCTACTCCGGTGCTATTCGCTCATCTTCAGGCTATTACCCTGCTCTACCTGCTCGCACTAATCACTCGAGTCATCTATATCAAGTTTTCTCGGGGTCTAATCGCCCTCTTCACCGTATGCAGCCCTTGGATTCCTCTCTCACTCCTGCCATCCTCCGTCCGGTCATGCCTTTCTACGGTCTTGAACCTCCTTCCCGTGCTGTTTCTTCGCTCCCTGGGACTTCCTCTTCATCTCCTCCTGCTCCCGTTGCCGCTCCTCCCGCTGCTCCTCCTGTTGCTGCTGCTGGACCTCCGGTGTTACCTCCTTCCTTGCCTGCGGATCCTTCCTCTGCTGCTGCTCCTCATCCCCTGGACAGCTCTTCTCCTTCTGCCTCGGTGCCGGCTCCCTTGGTAGACTCTCCCGGGCCTGTCTCCTCTTTGCCCTGCAGCCAGTCTTCTCCTGCTGCTACTCCTGGCTCCGTTCCGATTAATGACTTCCTGCCTGCCTTCCTGAATCCTGCTCTCCCCAGCGACTTGTGTCCTGAAGGTACAGCCTCCGTTGCTGATACCTTTGACTCGTTTGATCTCACTAATGCTGACAATACTGAACTCATCGCCCAACTGACTCAAAATTTTACAAGACTTTATAATTATATTTTAAAGAACGTCAGGACCAATCAGACACAGAGGAACTATCTCAGTGACAAATTTACTAAACTTGATAACATATGCTCCACTCTTAACAACAACATCCAGAATGCTCCTCCTCCTTCCCCATCTCCTGTTTGCAACTGCAGGGATGAATTTCTGGGACTCCGTGATGACTTTTCACGCGACCTTCGGGAGTTCAAAACTGCGACCATGATCATGATTAAGGATATCAAGAACTCTCAATGACAACCTTCCTACTCTAGTTAACAAATCTATGAAAGACTCTCTTCCTGCACTTATTTCCTCCGTCAAACCTGTTTCTTCTGGTGGACCCTCAGCGTCCCCTGCTCCGGCCCAGACATATTCCAACGTTCTCTTACAGGGGAAAGACAGGTCAAAGAACAATGAACAATTAAAAAAAGACCTCTTTTCGCTTCCCCGCCCAAAGGGCCTCAACGTTAAGAACATCACTGCTCTGCCTAATGGCACTATAAAACTTTCCTGCATCAACCCTACTGGAGCCAACCTCTTGCCTATTTTGGAGCAGTCAGCGATCAAACAAAAGTTCAACTACAAGATGGAGCCCCCCAGGCGGGAGGCTCTCATTCTCTTTAACATTCCCCCTCCTTATAAAGAGGAAAACGTTAAAGCTCTAATTTCATCAAATTGCCCTTCAATCAAGTCGGGCGACATTGCAATTCTGAAAAGCTTCGTGAACCCTCGTGGTTCGGTAAACTGGGTCATTCTGGTGGACATTAACAATGCAAAACTTTTAAAAGACACCAGAAAGTTATTTTTTCACTTCAACTACTACTTCATTAAAAAATACATCAACTTAAAAATTTGCTTTAAGTGTCAAGAATATGGCCATGTAGCCAATTACTGTACCTTTCCTACTGGAAACTGTGGTAGATGTTGCAGCAAAACACACGATCAACGTGCCTGCAAGGAACTTATTCCAAAATGCGTGAATTGCTCCACGGCCATTGTTGCTGCACTTGATAGGGGAGAGACACTTAACTGGAACATTCATCATACAGCGCACGATAAAAACTCTTGCAATGCTTATATTCAAGAGGTTCGGCGTATAAAACAGCTCCAAAGCGAACAATAGTTCTCACCATCCATGAGTTTTGTAAATTTTGTATATAGACATTATTTTTGCTTTATTATTCATGTTTTCCCCACCCTGAGCACTGCCATTGATTCACCAATCAAATGGTTCTAAAAATCCTTCAGTTCAATTCTAATCATTCTCTGCCCGCGCACAGCAACCTGTTACAGTTTTCTCTGGAAAACTCTTTTGACATCATATGTCTACAAGAACCGTACGCCACTAAGGATGGTATTTTCCGTCCTCCTTCTAATTTTTCCCAATTTTCCTCCCTTTCGGATAAAGCTGTCATTATTGTGACTAATCCCACACTCTCACCTAATCTAAAATTTCGCTCCCTTTCAATAATTATAATTGAAATTATATTACCGAACAATATAATACTTAATATAGCATCATTATATTTCCCCCCCCCCCCCACGCTGAAATCAATGACCTCGTGTCTGAATTTTCTAACCTTGACCTCTTCAACCCTAACTTTCTCATCCTTGGTGATTTTAACGCCCGTGCTCAGTCGTGGGGATATAACTTCACTGATCGTAGGGGTACTTGTATTATGGATTTTTGTTTAGAGAATAACTTGATTGTCTTGAATGATGCCTCCAGGGGTCCAACTTTCGTTTCTCATTCTGGCAGGGGATTCCCTGACCTCTCACTTGTCACCTTTAACTTTTTGGACTCCGTTCAAGACTGGGAAGTCCTCTCGGACGATACCTTAAGCGACCATAAATATATTTCCCTTACCCTTAACATTGCCCCCCCCCCCCACTTTGTCGTCCTTCTTTTTTAAAACTAATTATAATTTGAGCAAATTTCTTCATAATTTTAAACCCCTTTTAAAAGAGTTCAATGCCTCCTTAGACTCTGTTCTCGACTCCACCATGCTGGATAACTTTATTAATAATTTTATCCAAAAAACCCAAGAATGTGCTCTAAAAAATATTAGGAAAAAGAAAACAGCTAAACATTTTAAACTCAGCTGGTGGAGCCGAGATCTTGCTAAGTTCAGGAATTTTGTAAACGCCCTTTACAAAAGAATAAAATCGCTCGAGAGGAACTCCGCCTCTCTTGAACTTCTTTCCCAGGCCAAAATTAAATACAGACAGAACAGAGCAAAATATAAACTGCTAATATATAAAGCTAAATCTAATGCCTTGAAATCTCATTGTAGCAGTTGCTCTGAAAAATTCGGTTCTCTCTTTAAATATACATTTCAGAAACAAAAGAAATTTAACAATATTAATTTACACTTCCAGGATAACCCTAATCTAGAATACAATGAGAAAATACAACGTTTGTTGGACCACTGCTTCCCTGAAGACCCTTCATTCAATGCATTCCCTGTTCTTGACATTCCTTTGGGGGTTTAGGTTCGGTTTCGGATGTGGAGCTCTCTCTGGGCTTTAACCATCTCAAATCAGGAAAGGCCCCTGGCCAAGACAACTTAGATTATAACATTTGGAAAAACCTTTACAAATTTTATCCCTCCCTTTTTTCCAAAATTATTAATTTAATATTTAAATTTTGTAAATTTCCTGAACCTTTAAAAAATGCAAAGATTTTATTCATACTCAAACCTGGCAAGGACCCAACCTCTTGCAATTCATACAGACCTATATGTCTCCTTCCCACCTTTGGGAAAATTATAGAAAGGTTATTTATTAACAAACTCAACCTTTGGTTAAAGGCGAGCGAGGCTCTTCATCCACTTCAGTTCGGTTTCAGGGAGCTGCTCAGCTGTGAAGATGCTGCTCACGCTTTGGTTTCCCGTATCGGAGCTCTTCGACCTTCGCGGCTTGTTTCCTTGGCCACGGTCGACATCAGCGGTGCATTTGACACCCTAAATTGGAACATTTTACCTTCTACCCTTGACACTTTAAACCTTCCCCCACAATTCAAAATTTTCATCTATTCTTATTTAAATTCTAGATCTATCTCCTTTACCTACAACAATTTTTCGTTTACAAAATTTTTATCCAAGGGTGCCCCGCAAGGATCTGTTTTATCCCCTACCCTATGGAACATATATTTTAATAAAATCTTAAACTTAAACAATGACTTGCACTATTTTCAGGCTTTTGCTGATGATCTGGCCGTGGTCACCTCGGGGAACGACATTCGCACTGTTGTTAACAATACTAATTCTGCTCTGTCCCTTGTCGCTTCCACCCTCTCCTCTCTCAGACTTTCGGCCTCAGTTGAAAAATCTGCTTGCATAATTTTTAATAGATCTAAAAAAAAAACGGAGATTCTACCCACCCATTAAATTTTTAAACAAAAAAATAAAAATTTCTAGATCACTCAAATTTCTAGGAATGATTATTGATGATAATCTTAGATGGAGCCCCCATATCTTACACCTTAAAGAGAAATGTTTCAAGCTCTATTCTACCTTTGGAAGGATTTCAGGAAATAATTGGGGGGTTAACAAATCTTTTCTTAAAACTTGGTACTTAACTGTCATCGAAAAAATAATTACTTACGGTTCGGGGATCTGGGGCGGGAAACTTACTGGGGATCAGATTTCTAAACTTACCTCTTTACAAAGGATCTTTTTATTAAAAATATCTTCCGGCTTCAGAACATCTTCAAACATTTCTCTCTACTCTATAACAGGAATTCCCCCCTACACTGTGTTATCAAATCTCAGTATTTAAAATATCATTTTTGGAAGCATAAAATTAACCTTTTCCCGGATTCTTCCCTCCCGTCCCCGCACCTCTTTGATAGTAATTTCTCCCTTTCGGGACTTCCCCCTTCCCTTCGCTCCCTGTTTTTCCCTTCCTGTGATCCTTTAATTTCATCTAACATCAACATATATACTGATGGATCTAAGATTAACGAAAATGTCGGATGCGCGATTTGCATCTTTGAGGGTGATTCCTTGGTCGAGGTGCTTCGATACAAATTGAACTCCGGGAATACAGTTTTCCAAGCGGAATTGGCTGCCCTGAGCACAGCCTTTTCGTGGGCAATTAGCAAGAACATCAAGGTCAACATTTATACGGACAGCCTTTCCGCCATTCTGGCATTGAACTCCCCAAAAATTAAATCAAAATATTTAAATGACATTAAATCAAAAATTTCTCCTTTCATCTCTTTTTTCAACCTTTCGTGGGTTAAGGCCCACGCTAACATTCGGGGTAACGAGGTCGCTGATGAGAATGCCAAACTTGGCACTTCTTCTGGTATACCGCTCTCTGTACCCTTTCCCCACTCCTACTTGAAAAATCTTTGTAAAAATTATCTCTTAAAAACTTGGCAAACACTTTTAAATGAATACATCTCTCCCCGGACTCATGACCCATCCAGAATTTTAACTTACCTTCCCTCAGTCAATCCTAACCTACAAATTTACAACAAATATTTAATTTACTTTCTTACGGGTCATGGTCCTTTTATGGATTACTTATACTTTTTCAAACACAAGGAAACATCCTCTTGTTCTTGTGGTACCTTTGGAGATGTGGATCATTATGTATTCTCGGGCCCGCACTCCTCGGCATTCCACCTTGTCAAGCCTTCTCCTGCTCATCAGTCGGCCTGGTTCTCTGGTGTTAGGAACAACCCTACCCTTCTCGAAAAATTAAAAAACTGTATTCTTGTTGCGAGAGAGATCTCGAATAAAATTTCATAACCTTTTCGTGAGCTTTCTCCCTGCTTTTGCGATCAGTGTAGTTCCGCACTGTTCCCCTGGTCTCGGCCTGCTCTTTTGTCATATTATTTTTTTTATTACTATTTTAGAATGTATATTGTTGTATTGAAAATATTGCTATATTGAAATCATATATCTTTCTTGTTAGCCTCCCTTGTTTGGCCTTTTGCGCCATCTATTGTACAAAATACTGTCAAATGATATATAGTCAGCACTTGTGGCATTGCAATGTTATTTTCTTAGAATATACACTATATGCTGCAATTTGTACTGCAGCGAGACTTTGTCCGTTTTCTTTGTTGTTTGCTGGTATTGTCTGTGTGCCTTTGTTGTCTGTTTGTCCTGCTGTTTTTCTTTCCTGCTGTTTCTTAATGTAAATTGGATCTGGACCCAGGACTTCCTGTCTGTCCTGTGATTTTGTTATTTCATTTGTAACCCTTTTTTAAGACTTAATTAAACGCTCAGTTCGGGGTTTCTCGGTGAGTGTCGGCTTCGGCTAACTTCGGATAACTGCTCCCGGCCACACATTTCGCTGCAGTAAACCCTAGGGTCTGCCGTGTGGTCTGGGATTTTAGCCCTGTTCTCTCTTTGTCCCCCCCTTTTGTAACTTCTCCTGGTTGTTTTATTTCCATTTATTCATTTATTTATTTTTTTTAAGTAAATTTAAAAAATTTTTAAATATCCCTCCAGGGTCTCTTTGGTAAACCTGTGCAGCCTTATTGCTTTGTACTTTAAATTTTCACTGTTACTTTTTGCTTAAACCTGTTGTTTTTCTTATGTGTTCTTTTATGTTTTTGTGTTTTTTGTATCTTTGCTTGTCTTGTTGTAACTTATTGTGTTGTGATTCAATTTTAATATGTGTTGTAATTACTTGAATCAAAAATAAAGTTCCCGGCCACACACTTAGCTACAGTAAACCTTCGGGTCTGTCGTGTGGTCTGGGTTTCCAACACTCCAACAGTATTTGGCTGGGGCCCGGTAGCCCATTGGTTAGCGCGCTGGAGTTGCACTCGTTAGGCCCGGGTTCGATTCCAGCCACTGCCAAAACTGCCGCCGTGTTCATGCGGAGTACGATCACGTTAAACATGTGGGTCCGAAAGTCCTTCCGAGAGGTTGGTGGTAGGGGAAGGAGGGTACGGTCCCTGTGGATGCCTCCCCCACTGGGTTCCGGTCTAAATTGGGTGGCACTTTCCGACCGTCCAAACAGTTACCTTACACCTTTCTGGTAGGTCGGACGGTCTGGGTTTCAACAACAACAGTATTTGGCTTCACAAGTTTGAAAAAAAAAAATTTATAAAAAATTAAGTGTAATACATCATTTTAAAGCTTGAAATCCCTTCTATTAAAGTTTATCAACAGAAAATCTATATTTTTAACCAAACAAAAATTAGAGCGTTTTGTTTGCAGCCATATAGAAAAATTTGTTACGTACGGGACATTATATTTTTAACTATAACTCAAAAAATATTTTATTTTATTTCAAAGTTCCTATGTTTCATTAAACCCTTTTAATAGTAGCATTATATGAAATAAAAAGAAAAAAGTTAAAAAAATATTTTATCATAAACTTTCAATGATTACTTTCTTTTTGTCCCGTACGAAACAATCTTGAGCTTATTTTTAATTTTTTAACTAATAATACTGATGACAACTGAACAGTTTTTTTTTTCCTCTTCAACTGGTGAACTAGCTTCCTAAATTATTCAATTAAAATATTGTATCTTTTTATTTAGAAGCTGGGAATGATAAATAAAAATCTGTTACGTACAGGACAAATCTGTTACGTACGGGACAAAATGCAGAATTTTGATTTAAAACTTATCAAAAATTTAAATTTTAGACTATAACTTTTATCAATGGAAATGAATTGAAGGAAAAATGAAGAAAGAACTAATTGTTTACTATTTACTTCAGGCAAAGGAAGAATTAATCAGCCTTTTGAACCCTTTTGCTTTGCATGTTTATACTGCACAAAAACAACTTGCAGAGTTTAAATACCTCAAAAAACCCTACAGGTTGGGCATATAATTATTAAGACTTTGCGGAAAATTTTACGCTAAAACAGTAAGGGGAAATTATGGCAGCTCACTGGAACTCAACCCAAGTAACATTATTTACCTGTATTGTATATTATAGAAATAATGAAACTCTCAAACTAGAACATAAAAACTATGTTGTTGTTTCTGACAACCTTAATCATACAAAAGATGCAGTATTTGCATTCAATTCTGCAATAATTGAAGATTTGAAACAAACAGTGGCATTTAGTCACATCCATTTCTGGTCGGATGGATGTGGTGCCCAGTTTAAGAATCGGTACAACATGCAAAATTTAATGCTTCACATGCATTACCATGGGGTTAGTGCATATTGGAACTTTTTTGGAACTGCACACGGAAAAGGTGTAGTGGATGGTTTAGGAGCTGTAGCTAAGAGAAACGTTTGGTTAAGTATATTGCGCAAGCAGTACGTAATAAATACAGCAATGGAGTTTTCTAAAGTCGCAGAAAAAGAGGCACCCTGTATAAATGTTAAATACATAAGTGGAGAGGACATTCAGATATACATAACTAAGTTTGCATTAATTGAAAAATGGGAAGGTGCTACTTCGATATCAGGTATACATAGCATGCATTTTGCCCAACCAATAGACTTGGATAGTCTGGACCTTTGGAAGCATTCTTGTTTTTCTGATAAAAAGGATCCTGATGAAGAGATAAAGATTTTATGCCCTGTAGAAGATAAAGAGCCTAGCTCAGATGCATGTACTGAGTTACTGAAAAAATCAGATTGGGTATCGGTGATGTACGATGATTATTGGTGGTCAGGAGTTAATATCTCTATCTATCCTTTATGAAACCTTTAGGCAAAAACAAGTTTTCCTGGCCACACATCCCAGAAAAGGATAAAATCCTCAAAAAAAAAAAATATTTTGACTAAACTCGAAAAAGCACCAAGTCTAATTAATAGCCGGGGACATTTTTCTTTGCCAATGGAGGAAGTGAAAAAAATTGAAGACATTATTGATGTTCTGGGACTTGTAAAAAACATGCATTTTATTTTTAAATGTTTACCATTTTTTCAAATGGAGCTATGCATGGAAAATCCTAATTTATATAATAGCAATTAAAATATTTCAGAAATCATTAATTATTTTTATTTCCCTAATTAAACATAAGTTTGAATACATTAATAGAGCTAGTAAATTCATTAAATTAACATTTGTATACATTTTAGTTCACAACTCCTTATAGTACTGTTACTTCAAATCATAGGTCCCGTACGTAACAAACAGGCTTGTCCCGTACGTAACAGAAGTAATTAGCTTTCATTAATTAATGACACAATTTTAAAAAGTAATTTTAAAATTAATTAATAAAATGTATATTTCTGCTTCTACTCATTAAATTTATTTGTGAAAATATTTAATAAATTCAGAGCAAAATCGAAATTGCTGGAGGTACTTTTAAAATAATTTTTTGTGATGTCCCGTACGTAACAAAACTTTATTAATTTAAAAAAAAAAAACTATTGGCTCCAACAAAAAGAAACTTCACAGGAATCTAGATGAAGTAGTATATAATACATTAAAAATAATTGCAAACTTTCTCATTTATATTTTGACATTGAAAAATGTACAAATATCTCAAAATTTTGCTGTGAAATGTCCCGTACGTAACACATGAATACTGTGGAATGACCCTTAATTTAATTTGTTTAGTTAATGAGATGTTTTAAAAAATTGTGTAAGATGTTTTGAAAATTCTTTAAAAGTGAAGATTAAAATTTTAATAAATATTTGATTTTTGAAAACTTAAACTTTGTGTTCTTTCTCTTTTTTTTAAAGTGTTCTTATTTTATGTAGTTACATATTTGTACATTTAGGGTGACTGGTCAGTCAGCACACTTTTAGTTTATTTCAGAAAGTTTTTCGAATTTCAGATGATTTTCAAATTTCAGGACCTTACAAGTTTTTATTGCATTTAAAAATTATAGAATGTTTTATGTTTTTTTTCTACCCGACACACATAATATATAGCTCACATAAAAAATTGTTAAAAATTTAACGAAAAACTATAAGGTCTACTCCATAAAAGATTTAAAGGGTCTTTATACGTATGCAATTAAACATGAACATACTACATCACTCAATAAGTCTCCGGTCTAACTAAGTAAAAGAATTTTTTTTTAGAAATTCGACTTTATTCATCAACATACTCACCTTCAAGAGTGATATATTCATTCCAACGCTCCTCTAACTTTTAGATGCCTTTTTTGTAGAACGATTTGTCTTTGCTCTCAAAATAGGCATCAGTTTCGGCAATCACTTCTTCATTTGAGCCAAATTTCTTTTCCTGGAGCATCTTTTTGATGTTTGCAAAACGCCAGTAGTCGCTGGGGACCAGATCTGGAGAGTACAGTGGGTAAGGAAGCAATTCAAAGCATAATTCATATAATTTAGCCATCGTTTTCATCGACTTGTGATATGAGGCATGTCTTGTTTGTGGTCTGGTGTGAGTAAACGTGGCACCCACTTCGAAAGCAACTTACGCATGCTCAAATTTTCGTGTAAAATTTTAAACACACTACCTTCTGATATCTCTAAGATGTCGGCTATCTCACGCAACTTCACTTAACGGTCTTTCAAAACTATTTTGTGGACTTTTTTTATGTTTTCCAGAACAACTGCCGATTTTGGGCGACCAGAGCGTTCAGCATCATCGGTGTTTGTACGACGGCGTTTAAATTCAGCATACTAGTCAATAATAGTTGATTTCCCTGGTGCAGTCTCCAAAACGCTTATCAAGCCACTGTTTGGCTTTAACAGTATTTTTCCCCCATCAAATAACAATGTTTAATCAACACACGAAATTCTTTTTTATCCATTGTTTTGAAAATTACAAAACTGGGGTCACTAAAACCACTGTAACCTATAAACTAATTGTCAGAATGTCATGAAATTTCGACATGTGTCGTTTGAAGGTTGGTACTATCCAGAAATCATATAGGTCTGTCAACAGTGTTGCCATATATGTGTCAGACCGGAGAATTATTGAGTGAGGTGTTACTAGAGAATCAATGAATTGAAACACATAATGTAATAAAATAATAACGTTAGAACCTGACAAATACAAATTGCTGACTGAAAACAAGAAATAAATTCAACATAAAATTCCTCCTCATAAAAATGGCTCATTATATTTAAGGTAATAAAAAAAAGGTAATGAAAAATACAAGATCAAAAATTTATAGGATCAAAGAAATTAACGGATTAATAACTTTTGACGGATACTTAAACACAATTATATTTTTATATTTTGGGAAAAATTACCATGTTATATATAATGCTGTATTTAAAAGCCCATAACACAACTTCTAGACCAAAAATTTGCTCTGTTCTTGTGATATTACGAGTTTTTGATCCAAAATGGAGAAAACCCAAAATAATAAATATTTTAACTATATCTTATGACAAAATGATTTTTAAATACAGTTAACCAATAATTATTGGACACTATTTTTTAGAAGTTATGAGTCATTCTTGAGATATTAGATATTTTACTTTTCCAACGAGTGCATGATATCTAACGAAATATTAACAATTTACATGAGATTTCTTATGCATATTTTTTAATTAGTAACTGTAATAAGTATATTAACTTTAGTGAGCTCTAATAGTAAACAAGCACTAGATTGTGTTATTTTTTTCAACAAAATCAAGATTTGTTAATCTGTAGAGAATGTCATATGCTAAACACATAATTTTTTATTTTTTTTGTTTCATTTATTTATTTGAAAGAAGAAACGCCAGATTTGAAAAACATTCTGAATCAGGATTATTATGTCGAAAGCCCAGACCACCCGACTCGCCCTAGGGCACAAGCAGCAAGTTGAGTGGCCGATGAAGAGTCTAAAATAAAAATCCTTTTTCTGGAGGTATTTTCCTTCCTCTTCCAAGGAGTCCCCTAAAGACACTCCAAACTAGACACCTCATTATGGACACCCTCAGCCAAGTCTGGAGGGTATTCCACCATAATTCCACTTCCCGTGTGGTATATCACATTCCTGATATTGAATCTAGGGATTTCCTAGACAAACTCAGAAGGGTACTCTGTAATAGTGCTACCCTCTTTGCATACACAGCTGGTAATGGTCTGGACTTTAAATTTATTTCTTGCAATCTCATAATGTGCTCCAAACATTTTATTTGTCATGATATTATTTAAATAGTTTTTTAAACTTTTAATTTTGCCCTAGTTATTTCCTTTTTATATATAGCAAATTAATGTCTGTATTTTGCTCTTTTGACTTTCCTGTTTACTTCATCTTGTTTCTTCTGAAATAAGTGCCTGAATGCTTTGGTCCTGCTTTTTAGAGGTCTAAATTTTATTTTCCTACCAGATTGCATTATGTTTTAATTATTTATTTATTCTCCTCTTATTTCTTGTGAAGATTTTCACTAATTCTTTTATATTTTCTATGTAGGAATCCAAATATTCGGACTTGATTTTTAGCATACTCTTCCTGTTTACTAAATCCATGATTTCAATTTTAACTTGATTCCAGGTCAGATTATTGATCCTTCACCTTATACTTCCTCTCTTATTGATTACTAGCCGCCTTTGGTAACCAGCCTGTTCACTACCCTTGAAAATTCTGACCGCAGCAAACTCATTGGCACGACCTACCAGAAAGGCACGACCTACCGCGCCTTCCGCGACAATCTCCATAACTTTCTTTTTATTCACCCAATTTAGACTGGAACCCAGTGGGGGAGGCATCCACAGGGACCATACCCTCCTTCTCCTACCACCAACCTCTCGGAAGGACTTACGCTCCCACATGTTTAACATGATCGTACTCCGCGTGAACACGGTAGCAGTTTTTTGGCAGTGGCAGGAATTGAACCCGGGCCTATCTAGTGAAATTCCCGTACGCTAACGACTGGGCTACCGCGCCTTCCATGACAATCTCCATAACTTTCTTTTTATTTACCCAATTTGGACCGGAACCCAATGGGGGAGGCATGCACAGGGACTGCACCCTCCTTCCCCTACCACCAACCTCTCGGAAGGACTTATCAATCCATATGTTTAACGTGATCGTACTCCCCGTCAATGTTAGAAAAACTTGGGTTGTAAACAAGCATGTACAAGAATCGGTAGATGTACGGTCTAAAATCCCAAAGATACTTCGTTATGATTGGCTAATCGCTTTCAGATCACTTGTTAAGAAGTTTTACCCCCATGGTCTGTGGTCCTGCAAATTGAGACGTCAACTTCCGGTTTATGCTAATTTCTACTTCAACTGATTAGAGATTAGCATACTCCGGAAGGAAAACATTAACTACGACTTCAATGATACTGGGCTATTTAAGCTAATGCTTGTATCAGTTGATTATTCTCTATTTTCTATATCTCTATCTATCTTTCTTCGTCTTCATGATATAACATCATGATTACGTTCGATTGGTATCTTCATGTAAGCCAGTTATGACAATATTAATGGACGATGTTTGTTAGGCCTGAACTGCTGTTAAGTCTACTGCAATTTTTCAAGACTTGTGTTTAAAGTATTCAAGAATTTGCAAATATCTTTTCCAAGTAATGGAAAGTGATATAGTCTTATGTAATTTTAATGTTTTGAGTTCGTGAAAAATAAATTTCATTTTTTTTTCGTGTTGACTATTTTCTGCTTACATCCGCTATAACACTCTGCTAACATCTGGCTTTTTTTTCGAATGGATAAAATCCAACAAATTTCATGTTTTTTGTAGGCAAGCCTAAACAACTTAGGGGGAAACTTGATATGAGGGCACAAGAGGGCATTATGATAGGATACACACTGAAACCTCGGGGTATAGGATATGGCTCTTGAATAAAGGGAAAATAGTGGAAACTAAAAATGTTAGATTTAATGAAAAGTGCAATGCAGAGGAGGGCGGTCTGGGACCCAGTGTAAATCAGAATCCTAAAGAAAATTTTACTTTTTTATCTCATGAACCCACCTATCCAGACTCGTCTGACGAGGAGTATGTGGAGAGGGAAAAAGACAATTCATCAGAGGAAGATCAAGACATTACTGAAAATAATGAGGAAACGGGGTCCTCTGGTGATGATCGTCAAGTTCCCGATCCAGATACTACTTGGATCAGAAAAGTCATTCCGAGAATGACTGGAACAAGAAAAGATGTTTATTACTATTATAAAGGAAAGGGACCTAGATTGAGATGACTAAAAGATATAGAAAATTTTTGTGAGAAAAATAAAATAAAATTTGATAAAAAGTTTTTCAATTTTAAGGGGGATCAAGGGACATCATGGGATCGGCCAGAAGCCAACATTGTAGAGAACCAAATTCCTAGGAACTACAAGGAAACGGTTGGCTCACCCCAATCCAAAGAATGGAATACAGCCATGGCAGACGAATTAGGTGTCATGAATTAAAGAGGTGTCTGGGACTTAGTGCCTGCACCTGTTTCTGACAAAGTAATCGGTTGGGTGTATACAGTCAAAAGAGATGAAAGGGGTGAAGTTAGCAGGTATAAAACTGGACTTGTAGCTCAGGGATTTAACCAGGAAAAGGGACAAACTTACAAAGAAATGTTTAGCCCAGTAATTAACTTTACAATCGTTAGGATGTTTTTTACTATTTTTGTGTGTTTATTAGGGTGGTTCCATACACAGCTTGACATAAAATGTGCATATGCCAATCTCAGTGAAAAAATATTCATGAAACAGGCCCCAGGATTTTTTGACAAAAACAAAAGTGGATATGTATGTCAGCTAAATAAAGCGATTTATGGCTTGCACCACAGCGGTAGAGAATGGTATCGTGAATTAGACCAGGTTCTTAGAAAACTCAATTTCATAAAGTTTAAGTGGTGCAATTGTGCATATAATTCTAATAATAAGGCTTTATTGATTGTTTACGTTGATGACATAATATTATTTGCCAAAAATCAAATGAATTTAAATTCTGTAACTTCATTACTAAAAACTAAATTTGACATTAAAATGTTAGAAAAAACAAAATGTTATTAGGTATTGAATTTGAGGAAAAACATGATAAACATTTCATCCATCAAAATCAATACATCACAAAAATTTGTGACAAATTCTCAAAGTTTAAATATCCTATTTCTAGTTTACCCATAGCTAAAGGTATAGTTTTAAGCAAAACAGATTGTCCAGCAAATCATGCAGAAATCGAACAAATGAAGAATATACCTTACAGAAACTTATTAGGTTGTTTATCATTTCTTGCCAGCAGAACTAGACCTGATATTAGCTATGCCGTAAACATCTTATCCCAATTTCAGGAAAACCCAGTTATTAAACACTGGGGTGTTTTACTTAAACTTCTAGGGTATGTAGATAAAACAAGGGATTTTAAACTAAACTTATCAAATATTCAATCTGTAAATTTAAATTGTTTTACTGATTCTGACTTTGCAACTAATCGGGATGATAGAGTATCAATGGGAGGCATGATATTTTTTGTAGATAGGGTACCTATTTCATGGAGGACATTTAAGCACAAATGTGTAAGTTTATCTACAATGGAGGCTGAAATATCTCATTAACCAAATCGGCAAAGGAAATGGCATGGGTACAGAACATATTACTTGAATGTACTAAACTTAGCATTAAGTTAGGAAATAGTATAATATTCTGTGATAACCAAGCAGCCATAAACTTTTCCAATTCGCCCACTGAGAATCATAGAACCAAACACATTGATGTTAAATATTATTTCTTAAAAAATCTAGTTGAAAACAAGCTCTTTGAGATTAAATTTTTAAATAGCAAAAATAACAAAGCTGACAGTTTTACGAAACCTATCACCAAAGAAGCAATCTCTAAATTCTGTGAAATCTTTAGAATTTAAGCATCTTAAGAAGTTTTAATGTGAAATCAAATGTAAACAAGTCAAATTCATTCTAAATTGCATAGTTGTATTTTTCAAAAATTAACTTCAACACTCTTTCAAAACCCGCATTGCGTAGTTTAGTTACCAATGTGTTTATACTGTGTGAAGAAGATTTTAAAGTTTTTGATACATACTAAAAGTAACTTATACATTTTTTTAATCTCTCATGTAGTAGCTTAGATACTTATGAGTTTAAACTATGTAGCGAAGTATTTAAAAGTTTAAAATTTTCAATATAATATACAAACTTTTTACATTCCCTCAACATGTAGTTTAGATACTGTTGAGTTTATACTGCGTGGCGAAGTATATAAGATTTGAAAATTTTTATCTCCTGTATTTGACAGAGAGATATTTTTAAATTTGTTTTCTCATGTAAATTGTATCATGATGTATTTTAACCTTTTTAAACTTTGTCTTGAAAATATAATTATACACTGAAATTTATACATGATATTTTGAAACTCTATAATGTAGCATATGTTCAACTGAAATTTAAATTTTGATTACTACTTGTATTTATGTGATTAGATAACTTAATCTGCAGGAGGGGGCCGCTTGTTAGAAAAACTTCGGTTGTAAACAAGCACGTACGTGAATCGGTAGATGTATAGTCTAAAATCCAAAAGATACTTCATTATGATTGGCTAATCGCTTTCGGATCGCTTGTTAAGAAGTTTTACCCCCATGGTCTGTGGTCCTGCAAATTGAGACGTCAACTTCCGGTTTATGCTAATTTCTACTTCAATTGATTACAGATTAGCATACTCCAGAAGGAAAACATTAACTACGACTTCAATGATACGGGGCTATTTAAGCTAATACTTGTATCAGTTGATTATTCTCTATTTTCTTTATCTCTAACTATCTCGCTTCGTCTTTGTGATATAACATCATGATTACGTTTGATCGGTATCTTCATGTACGCCAGTTATGACAATACTAATTGACGATGTTTGTTAGGCCTGAACTGCTGTTAAGTCTACTGTAATTTTTCAAGACTTGTGTTTAAAGTATTCAACAATTTGCAAATATCTTTTCCAAGTTATGGAAAGTGATATAGTCTTATGTTATTTTAATGTTTTGAGTTCGTGAAAAATACATTTCATTTTTTTTTTCACGTTGACTATTTTCTACTTACATCCGCTACGACACTATGCTAACATCTGGTTTTTTTTTTAATGGATAAAATTCAACAAATTTCAAGTAACCAGCACACTGGGCTACCGCGCCCTCCGCCATAACTTTCTTTTTTTTCACCCAATTTGGACCGGAACCCAGTGGGGAAGGCATCTACAGGGACCATACCCTTCCACCAACTTCTCAGACGGACTTATCGACCCATATATTTAACGTGATCGTACTCCCCGTCAGTGGCGGGAATCGAACCCAGGCCTACCGAGTGCAATTCTCGCGCGCTAATTTAAATTTTATAATGACCATATGTTAAGCTCTTAATTCCACCATCCTCATTCCATCATTTAAAATATCAATAAAATTAAAATATCCATTTAAAATATCTATAAATTAAAATATCTATTTAAAATCAAAAAATCATCCATATCGTTCCACCAATCCATAAATATAATAATTTCAAATACATCACCACAATTCAATCATTTAAATTATTTTAAATATCCATTTAAAATATCATATAAATATAATAATTTCACCCGATGTATACAACACTTATGCTAGGCTCTTAATTCCTTTAAAACCGAAAGCACGGTCTCCATGGAGACGGGGAAGAAACTACTGCGGTTTGGGGGGGGGGGGAGAACTGAGCGGATTGCCGAGAAATTTAAAATCATGACGTCTTTAAAATTGCGATCCTGAGGGCAATTTTTTTCTTCATTTCTGGACCAGATTAGACTTGTAAGAATGCCAGATCTCTGACATTTCTAAAAATGTAAATTATTAGTTGAAATTATGAGTACTTTTCACTGCAAGAATTTAAAAACCAAAAATCGTTTTTTTAAGCCAAAAGTGACTTTTATTTTAAAATCTTTAAAAACTATTAGAAATCGACATTGAAATTTGAAATTGATATATTTTTATTCCCAATTGTCTACTCTTTCCGATGGTGTGAATTGTTTTTTTCTGGATCGTGGAGAAAAAAGGTCAAAAAGGGATCGAAATCGCATGAAACATTAAATAACTAAAAAAATAATTGAAATTTTAAAAATCGTGTTTCATGTGTCCCCCCTCCCGATCTCTGATTGCCAAATTTAGTAGTTCTCCAACGCGAGGTCACTGAACGTATAGTGTATAAGACACACAGACAGACATTGCCTTTTATTATTTACAAGAAACGAATGGTTTGTTTTAGTTTAATGACGTTAAACTAAAACAAAACACTAATAATTAAATTTTAAGATTATTTAAGTTTGTATATATTTTTTAAAAGCTTCTTTGTTTTTAATTAAAACATGAAACAAAATTATAAAGACCCATAATAACAACAGCCCATTGTTAAAATAAACTCTAAACTGAATCAATATCCTTTTGTAAAAAAAGATCCTAGCCAAAGCTCTGTAAACTGATACACAAATAATAAAGTAAACAAAAATCTAAATATAATTCTAGAATAGAATTAGAAAATATGTTAAATCAGAAACCCTGTTTAAATAAGAACAATTTTAAAACATAAAACAATATAAATAAAATACACTATAAAGGTGTAAATACACTTAATACATAATGTTATAAAAAAAAAAAAGAATGTTCTTAAAAGAACAATAAATTCGTATCTGAGAAAGAGAAGTTTACCATATCCATTTTTAAAAAAATAATAAATGCATTTAAAATGAAAAGTAATTTATTTTGAAAATAATAATTTATTCCAATAAAATGGATGAATAATTTATTCCAATGAAATAGAATAATAGATGGTTTGTTTTAGTTTAATAACGCTAACACTAATAATTAAATTGAAAAGTAACTTATTTCGAGTATCGAATATATTCGATGATTTCGCTATTGCTTATAATTCAGAACCGTTACGAGCGCTTATTCACTGCAAAGTCACTCCCGGGAAAATACACCACGTGATATATTAGTGATACGTCAGGCCCGAATTTCATCTGACCTTGTGGCGGCAGTTGAATGATGAGAGGTCTTTGTTTTCTGCATGCGGAAATTTATAGTTCAATTAGTCTATGCGCGATTTTGATATTGAAAACACACACACACACACACAGATATATATATATATATATATATATATATATATATATATATATATATATATATATATATATATATATATATATATAATTTAAATTTTATTTTATTATTATTAATTTTTATTACTTTTTTCTATTATATTATTTATTTATTTTCTATTTAAAGTCTTTTCAAGGCTATCAAACTACTAGTATTACGAGTTACTTCTGCTTTTATTAGATGAGAGAGTGTCAAAAATATTGCACTATCAAGAACATAGTGTGGTAATTGTAGGAGGGAGTCGACCTTGTGGTCAAACTAAAGTATGAGACGGAAAAAATTGACGTGCTTAATGTTCATATTTGTGATCTTAAACGTCCAGGGGGAAGGGTAAGCGACCCTCTTACACTCCCCTGTGGGCGCCCATGGCAGTCCTCTACGGGCTCCCATTGCATGAGCTCTCTGCTTAATGCCCTCAGGACAGAACCTAACGGAGCCGAAGTTTCGATTTCCTCGGGGTAGTAAACAGTCTTTCCAGACCCTCCAAAAGTCTCTGTGATATAAGAGGCTGAAACATTGCCCACTTGCCATGGGATTGGACGCGACAGCTAAGTGGTTAGCGCGCGGGAATTTCTATGGGAGTTCATAGCAAGAACGCGCATAGAACTAATTCCAGGGGTGACAAACTCAAGGATGAGGCGTTCCATATTGACTTGCTTGTAATCTACATTTATATCTTTAAATGTACACGGTATGATAAGTTCCATCAAGCGTTCTCTTATGGGCGCCCATAGCAAGGACACCCGTAGAACTAATTTCATCGGCGATAAACTCAAGGATGAGGCGTTCAATATCGACTGGATTGAGACTTACATGTCTAACTTTGAATGTCTATGGGAAGGCAAGTGTCATCCTTTGCCTCCACTATGGACGCCCATATAACATTTTTCAGGAGGGAACTCAAGGATGAAGCGTTCATATATCGCTAGCTTGTAACATACATTTGTAACCTTGAATATCCAGTTCAGCTTAAGTGATCCCTTGCAGTCCTCTATAGGCTCCCAGCGCATGAGATACCAGCTTATATATTAGTGCCCTCAGGACAGAACCTAACGGATCCAAAGTTTCGATTTCCTCAGGGGTAGTAAACAGTCTTAGACCCTCCAAAAGTCTCTGTGACATAAAAAGCTGAAACACTGTACACCTGCCATGCAGTGAGGTACGGCAGCCCAGTGGTTAGCGCGCGGGAATTGATTGCACTCAGTAGGCCCGGGTTCGATTCCTGCCACTGCCAAAATTGCCGCCGTGTTCACGTGGAGTACGATCACGTTAAACATGTGAGTCTGTAAATCCTTCTGAGAGGTTGGTGATAGGGGAAGGAGAGTACGGTCCCTGTGGATGCCTCCTCCACTGGGTTCCGGTTTAAATTGGGTGGCACTGCTCGGTCGTCCAAACAGATACCTTACATCTTTCTGGTAGATCGGACAGTCTGGGTCTCAACAACAACACTTGCCATGGGCGCCCATAGGGATGTTGAAAGTCACGAATATCAAACTAATGAATACTTACTGTACGTCTCGTCCGTGAGATTGTCCCTGCTGGAAAAAGTTCTATTGGCGTCCTTACCATGGGCGCCCATAGGGGAGCATAAGGGAGCACTAGCCTTCCCGTGAACATCAAGGTCCCAAATGTTGGTGTCAAGCTAGTATATATCGTGCGTCTCATCCTTGTTATGCTCTTGGAAGAAACTCTATGGACGTCCTTGCCATGGGAGCCCATACAAATTTTGAAAGCCACAAACGTAGGCATCAAGGTAATCGATATTGTACATTTCGTCCTTGAGTTCACCCCGTTTTAATAAGTTTTATGGCCTCCTTTGCTATGGGCGCCCATAGCAAGAGCACCCATATAACTTTTACAGGCGGAAAACTGAAGGGTGAGACATACATCGACTAGCTTGATATCTACATCTGTGAACTTGAACGTCGACGGGATAGCAAGTTCCCCCTCAAGACCCCCTAGGGGCGCCCATGCCAAGAGCGTTTATAGAACTTATTCCAGCGAGGCCACATTCAAGGGCGACAATATCGACTAGCTTGACACCCTGTGGGCAACACCTTATTATCAGCATCTCGTATGGGCGCCCATGGCAAAGGCGTTAATAGAAATTTTTCAAGGAGGGTATACTGAAATATACAATGTCTACTAATTTGGTACCTACATTTGTGACCTTGAACGTTTACGGGAAGACAAGTGCTTCCTTACATCTATGGACGCCCCCTTACGTATGGATGCTCCCTTACGTCAATGGATGCCCATGGCAAGGACGTCAATAGAACTTTTTCCAGCGGGGACAATCTCAAGGACGAGACTTACAGTATGATATTCGTGACTTTCAACATCCCCTATGGGCGCCCATGGCAAGTGTGCAATGTTTCAATATGTTACAGAGACACTTGGAGGGTCTGGAAAGACTGTTTACCGTCCTTGAGGAAATCGAAACTTCGGCTCCGTTAGGTTCTGTCCTGAGGGCAATAGTATAAGCAGGGAGCCCATAGAGCACGGCAAGAGAGCATCACTTAATCCCAACAGGATATTCAAGGTTACAAATGTAGGTTACCAGCTAGTCGATATTGAATGCGTCGTCCTTGAGCTCCCTCCTGGAAAATGTTACATGGGCGCCTATAGTGAAAGGAAAGGGTGACACTTGCCGTCCCATAGACGTTCAAGGTTAGACATGCAAGTCTCAATTTGGTCGATGTGGAACGCCTCATCCTTGAGTTTGTCGCCGATGGAATTAATTCTATGGGTGTCGTTGCCATGGCACCCATAAGGAAATGCAAGATAAAACTTGCCCTACTGTGTACGTTTAAGGTTACAAATGTAGATTACAATCAAGTCGATATGAACCGCCTCATCCTTGAATTTGTCACCGATGGAATTAATTCTATGGATGTCCTTGCCATGGGCGCCCATAAGGGAATGCAAGGAAAAACTTGCCCTACTGTGGACGTTTAAGGTTGCAAATGTAGTTTTCAAGCTAGTAGATATTGAACTCCTCATCCTTGATTTTGCCCTATTGGAAAATGTTACATGGGCGCCCATAGTGGAGGGCAAGTAGGACACTTGCCCTCTCATAGATGACTCATTAGACTTGTTAGCTAATCGATGTTGAACGCCTCAACCTTCAGTTTGTCACCATGAAAAAAGTTCTATGGGCGCCCATAGGAGAGGGAAAGAGGTGCACTTGTTCTCCCCTAGGACATTTAAGATCACAAATGTAGATTTCAAGCTAGTCGATATTGTAGGTATAATCATATAGTTTGCACCCCCTAGAAAAATTCTATTTCCACTTTGCCATGGGCGTCCATAGGGGAGCGCAAGGGGGCATTTACCCTGCCTTGGAAGTTTAAAGGTCACAAATGTAAACATCAAGCTAGTCAATTTTTTACGTTTCATACTTTAGTTTGACCACCGCAGGAAAAAGTATTTTTAGCATTCTTTAATCCTACTTCTTTCAATCAAGGTTGACTCCCTCCTGCAATTACCACACTATGTTTTTGATCGTACAATATTTTTGACATATATATTTTATGATATATATTTTTTTGACATTATATATATATATATTATAAATATTTTTTACATTAATATTTGACGTTATAAATATTTCTGACACACACACATATATATATATATATATATATATATATATGGCTATATATATATGTGTGTGTATTTTCAATATCAAAATCACGCATAAACTAATTGAACTGTACATTTCCTCATGAAGAAAACAAAAAACTCTATTCATTCACCGCGGCCACATATCTACGGACGTTACACAAAAAGACAAAAAGAAACAATCAATCGGAAGAGCTGAGTCTGCTAGTATGTTGAAATTCGCGCCTGATGTATGTATCACGTGATATTCTGGCGGGAGTGACTTTGTAGTGAATAAGCGCTCGTGAACCGTTACGTCCCCACTCACCACCTTCGCTTCTTCTGCAGGCATGTAGTCAGAAAAGAACTCTGGAGTGGAAGAGAGGAGGGAGAGACAATTTTTGACGAAAACGTTTGGGCAATTTTTAAATAAATAGGTTTAAAATAAAAGATTTATAATTAATCCATAATTACATATTTTAAATGATTATACATCTCATAATACATTTAGAAATATATTAAATGGCAAAGTATTAATGATAATTTCATTTTCTTCTCTTTGGTTCATTTTGTCTTATTTTCTAGGTTGCTCTGGATTTTTCTGTAAATTTTCTCATCTTTATCGCTGATTATTACAGTAATATCATCAACTTAGATATAAATTTCCTCTTCTTTTTTTATACTTTCCTTCAAATGATTCATGCAAATATTAAAAAGAAACGGGGAGATCATGCACCCCTGTGGAACTCCTAGATTGCAATCAGCCAGTTTGATGCAATAACCTTTCCATTTAACTTGGATTTTCCTGTTCATTAAAAAGTTTTGTATCCACTTGCGAATGTAATTGGAGCAACGCAGAGCAGGGCGATTCTTAATAAGGATTCATCTGTCCGCGTTGTCATATGCACTTTTGATGTCATAAGCTATGGTCACCACAAATTTATTTTCCTATCTATGATTCGTAATTGAAAGCAAACGTCCTTTAGACTTTGAGTAGCATCAACACCTCTTCGGAAACCGTACATACTATCATTGGCCACTTTTATTTTTAATGGCCCACCATTCAAGCCAATTTAATATGACTCTCTCAGCAATTTTAGCAATCAAGGAGGTCGCCGCAACTGGACGGTAGTTTTCGACCTAGTATTTGATTTTACCTGGTTTAATAACAGGGTACACCGTTGCTGTCTTCCAATCATTAGGTATCTCGTTTTTTTTTTTTTTTTTTTTTTTTTTTTTTTAGAGTTATTAATGATATAGTCGACGAGATAGTTTTTTTTATAGGGTTATTAATGATATAGTCCAATCATTAGGTATCTCGTTTTTTTATATATATATATATAGAGAGAGAGAGAGTTATTAATGATATTAATGATATAATGATGACGGTTATTAATGATATAGTAGTAGACAGTTGATAGAAAATTTCCCGGGAGATTGAGAATTTCATTTTTGCAGATTTGATCCTGTTCCGGCGTTTTGTTTTTAGTCTGTTTAATTGCAAGATCGATTTCTTGGGTAATGACTATTGGTATCTCTTCTTTACACTTTGATTTCATGATATTCTATGCTTCTGTTATCACTATACCTTTTTCAAGAATGTTTCTGCTTGTTCTTTTTTTGCAATAATTTCGATTCCTGTTTTGCCAGGTTTTAAGGTTGTTAAATTTTTTATTATAGCCGCTTGGAAATATCTTCTATTTCTTGTACCAATAATTTATCTTTTATTCTCTTATTATTTTCCGGTACCTTGCATTTTTTCCTCCTTATATTCGGCCCAAGCTTCTCATTAGCTATTTTGCTGGCCCTTTGAGCCATTGCTCTATATTTCGCACATTTTATATTCCACCAAGGGGCGGTTTGTCTATAATTGGTTATTTTCATAGTGTTCATGCTTTCCCCTCTCTTCTTGCATCTTTGATTCTGCTTTTCAACTTATTTATTTCTTCAATAGTTTGATCTTTTTCATTGGAACTATAATTTTCTAGAATGTTAATGTATTTTTTTCCAGTTTGTAAATTTTGTTTTTTAACTTTTCCCCCCTTATCATGTATTTCTGTGATGATCGGGTAGTGATCACTTCCGTTGCAGTCTTCTATATTATTCCATTCACATAAGTGGAGTAATTCAGTGGATATAATCGTGACATCTAGTCCTGATTTGATTTTATTACACCTAGTATAAGTTGGCTTGTCTTGACATCTAGTCCTGATTTGATTTTATTACACCTAGTATAAGTTGGCTTGTCTTGACATCTAGTCCTGATTTGATTTTATTACACCTAGTATAAGTTGGCTTATCTTGACATCTAGTCCTGATTTTATTTTATTACATCTAGTATAAGTTGGCTTGCCTTTGTTCAAGATATGGCTGTTGTTTTCTATTGACCATTCTAGTAATTTGGTACCCGCTTGGTTTTGGTCCTGATTTCCCAAGTCTTTGAATTTTGCATTGAGGTCACCACAGAGGATAACGTTTTTGGTTTAAGTTGACTGAAGGATTTTAATCTTATCTGTAGTTAGAGAACCCGGTGTTTTGTAGGCATTAATTAAATTTTTTTTTTTTTTCTTTCCCGTGTACATTTCTCTAGTTTGAATTTCCAAGTCTGGGTCGGTATCACAGTTTTCCACGTCTTAATAAGTGCTATATTTCTCAGTAGCGATGATTAGACAGCCACCTTTTTTATTTCCATTTCTCTTTTTTGGGGTTGTATTGTGCTGGGCGATATTTGCTTTAGATTGCAGCTATGTCTCCAGCGCAATGACATCAGGCTTGAAGTCTTCAATAATTTTGAGGAGATTGTTCTGATTCACTTTGAATCCCCTTATATTCCACTGCAGCAATCTCATGACAAGCGACTAAGAATTTTGCCTCGGTCTTTTTATTTTCTTGTGTTGGCCCTTGCTTTGAAGCTATGGGTGTTCCTTATTTTGTTTTGGTAGGTTTCTTCAGACTTCAGTCTCTTTGGGGATTAGTTTCCTGTTTTTTTTTTTTGGCGTTTTCCCTTGTTCAATGTTCTGGGATATCAGATCGTGTTCTTGCATTTCCCCTTTTTGCTTATGTATTTCTTGTATTTTGTATTCCAGAGAATTTTTTTTCATGTATTTCTTTTTCCACTTCCTTTTTTTTTTTGTCTGTCAGCTATATTGTTTTCCGAGTCTTCTATCTTTTTCAAGAGTATTTCGTTTGATTTTTTATATTCCTTTACGTCTTCTTCTTGGTAGGTTTTTCACTTCTTGTGCTATATTTAGTATTGTTTCTATGATATTTTCCTTCTTGGCCTTCCTATTTGTAGTTTCACTATCTGTTTTTTCTGGAAAAATTTATGTTCCACTCGACTTTTAACGGAATTTGAGTAAATTCTCGCTTATTTACTTTTTCTCTCCTGTTTTTTTTTTTTTTGCTTCTCTTATTTTTTATTTTTTTAATTTAAATACTGGGCAATTCTTGTCTAATGCATCATGTTCTCCTTCGCATCTAATGCATTTCTTCTTTGGTTCTTGACAGCGCTCTATTTTGTGTTCTTGTCCACAATTTTAGCATTTTAGGTTTTCTCTGCAGTTGTTAGCAAAGTGTCCAATTCTGAGGCACTTTTTACACACTTTGGGGTTTTCCCAGTACACTTCGGTTCTGTAGCGATTAAACAGAATGTCGACGTATTTCCTTTTGTTTTGTCCTATTTATGTTATTAATACTGTCGTCAATTTTGTTTCTCCCTGTTTTTTTTTTGTAAATCTAATTATCTAGTACCAAGGTATGTTTTTTTTTTTCAATTCCTCTTCTATTTCTATTGCAGTGTATTCCGTATTGACTTCTTTTATGATGCGTTTTTCTAATAGACCGTTTTTTGCTATTCTACTATCACTTTCTACTCCGGCTATGTTTTGCAGTTTTAGAAATTCTGTCACGTCCTTTTCTTGATGTACTGTCCATGTCAAGAGGACTGGGAAGAAGATTATTTTCGTCCACCATCATGCTTCTTCGATGTTTGTACAGATGGCCCAGCAATTTGATACTGCGGAGTTCAGACGTCACCCCCCGAGAGTAGAAGCCGAAGCACAATCCCCCCAAAATAGAGCATGTCATCGTCTGTTGGCTCAAATCTGGCCTTCGAATTTGGCCTAACCTTTTCTGGAAAATTCTCCCCCCAGCAGCCCACACAAAGAAGGAAGTTATTGAATAGCTGGCTTGTGTGGCTCGTGGTGGATGGAACAGTCAATGGATTTTTTTTCTTTAAACACTAGTCCAATATTATGTTTTGTGTGTAGAAGACCCAGACCGTCCGACTCATCCAAAGGACACGAGCAACCAATTGGACGGCCGGGATATATTTTGTGTGTGTAATTTCTTATGCAAAATCCGTATCAAATCAGGAAAATACCTTATTACTTTTATCGCCATGCATTGGATATAAATAATACCGAAATACAGAGTGTGATATTCCTTAGAAGTGCTTATCATTTTTTGCTTCTTCTCATGTCATTTTAAATACATGCCATTTAAAATATTTAAATTATATTATTCCTTCTTGTCTAAATTTCTTTTCAATTAAAGCTAACTGGATTCTAAATTGTTTTGTTGTTAATTATAACGTCAACAAACTTTTTTAGAGTTTTCTTAGCTAGTTTTAAAATTTTATTGTTGTCACATTAATTAAGAAAACTGCCCAGGCACTTGTAAAATTAGGCTTTGTTAAACAATTGTGAAGTATTTAAAATCAATGTTTAAAATGTATATTTCATCAGGTTAGCTTGTGTCATTCATTGCATTTGCCTAGTGTACTTAATTTGTTGTCATAAATTATTCAGTTTCCTGCAAATATTTTAAAATTATTTTAATAATGTTGTTAGTTTTGGGATATTTTATAATAGACTAGCAGTATGACCGTTCGTCATACTGATTATATAATACAAGAAACTTAAAATTCAGAATTTGTAGTGAAGTTTTAATATTTGGAGTCTTTATTTTTTAAATTTTATAATAATTCAAACGGAAAGAAAATAGGTGAGTTCTACCGTGCTGAGATAATAAACAGACAGATAGATGCATAACTTACAATTTTATGTATACTGTTAATAGCAGATATGCCCGACATTGCTCATGATTTAAAATATGTGCAAATTCCTGCAGTATTTTAAATGACATTGCTACTGAAAACATTCTATTAATATATTTCATTTCATTCTCCTTTCACTTAATTCTTCTAAATTTAATTCTCCTTTCTGTGTTTTCTTTACAAAATTATCTTCACAAGCAGATCTGAAGAACAAAACATCCTGATCTCGTTTGCAAACAAATTATAAAATATATATGAAATTGGATCAATATATACTAAAATGAAAGCGCTAAAATGGTATTATCACTTTTATTCTGTTTCAACATTTGGCTAAGCACAATATATAAGTTAATTGATTAAACGCAATATATGAATTAATTAACTAAATACAATATATGAATTAATTGACTCAACACATCATGAGTTTTGTGGAAAATAAAGCATATGAGGTATTAAATTGAAAACGTTATTAATTCCCGTAATATTTAAACCCGAAAGCTGTAATTGATGTAATCTAGCTAAAGATGAAATTCCGATCTTTATAAAATTTTCTTTTATATCAATTTCTTTATTATTTAAATCGGAAAAAATTTAATAATTATCGTCTGCCTAATAAACACATTTGATTTAATTGCGTTGCTAAGCATCATGACATAAGTTTCTTAATAAATTTGCGGAATTTAACATCTGCATAATGCTGTTTCTGTAGAAGGTTTAATTGTGGGATTTTTATTCATATTTCGACAATTCCTGGTTCTAGAAACTTGAAACATGGACTAAATTTTAAGTTTGGCTATTTCAAGGCTACACACAAAATTTTCATGAAATTCGATGTAGCTGTTCTACCGTGATGATGAGATAGATAAACACACAGACAGATAAGTGTATTTTCAATTTTATTTACATAGATAAAAAAATTTCATTCTCTTTTTAAGATATTGCCAATAGTAAGAAATCGTAGCAAAAAAAATGCTAAAGTTATGAAAGTAAAATTATAATGTAAAATGTAATATTTCATACATCAAATAGCATATTTTAACCGTTTGACAAGTAATTGCATGTAAAAGATTTAGCATCTTAATAAATTGCAGGTATATTTTTCATTATTTGTTATGGCAAGCTGAAATTTTAAAAGAATGGGTTAAGAAGTTATTTGTGTTTAGGTTGTACACATTTATTGCTGTAGTGAATAAACTGTTATTGTGTTATTAAAAATTGTTAAAATTGCTTGGAGAAAAGTAAAGTAAGCAATTTACAATTTCAAGTTACCATTGCATATTTTATTATATTAGTTAACGTTACTTTAATAATACAAAGCTGATTTAATTTTTCTTACATTTTCAATTCAATGGAATTATAAATGAAATATTAATGCCAAAAAGTTCTATTATGCAGCTTTATTAAATTTGCAAAGCCCCTGAGGTATTTCAAACTCTATAAGCAAAATCTTATATCTTAAGCAAAATTGTTTACTATTTATTAATGTGTGGTAGTAAAAAAAGGAATATAAGATGTACTATATTAGAAAACCTGAACATCTACAAATTATAGTGCATAGGCTAATGAATGACATTCAACTAGTATTTTATCTTAATTATAAATCATTTTACAATTTACAATAACAAAATATAAATAAAATAAAATAAAAATAAATAAATAAATGGACATATTGAAAGTTAAATTTTGAGATTATTTTATGATATTGAAAGAAAAGCATAGTATTCAGTAATCATTTTAGTTTCAGCATACTCTAGCTGTAAGTGAATGCACTAAAAATTATTTAGTGGAATAAATATCGTCTAAATAAACGCATTTGTTTTATGCAATGTGGTATAATTTTCTTTAAATAATTTTTTGGAAGATAAACGCTTGCATAATGAATTTTTTCGCATGATTTAATGTTGTGTTTTTTTATTAATAACTCGAGAACCTTTGAGATATTTGAACATGGGTGGAGTTAGCTACAGTGAAACAGAAGATAACCATACTAAATTTGAAAAAATGTAGATTTTTATACGGAACAGAGACAAACATTTCATTTTATAAAAAATAAATTTATCTAATAGTAGCGTGACATGGGGAAAGTTGGAGTCATAACCCAGTCTTTACTATTGTTGGAAAAATTACTTACATTCTCCATAGGTACCACAATGAAAAACAAAATTCAGTACTGTAATTTCCTATTCAGTCGTTGTCTTCGTTAACGAGATCCAGGCTATGCATATAGTCTAAATAACTCCTTAACATTTACAGAATTTTTTTAAAGTTGTATGAAATGTAGCCGCTATTATAAAATTCTTCCCATGAACCCCCTAAAGCAGCTTTGTGATCCGCTGGAGGAGTATAAAGCTTTTATAGGGTCTTGAAACACATGTAGATGTAGGACACCCCTCTGTTCTATAAATTAGTATTTCAAGATCCAAGAATCAGGAATCTTCAAAGATCTATCGTATAAATAAGCACATGTGCTATCAAAGAGAAATAGTTACGTATTCGTCAAATAGAGAGCAGCAGTATACAAGCAACAGATTATTAAATGATTAATTTTCTTTATTGTAGAAGTTCTCTTTGCACGGATTTGTGCACATAAAAGAATTGTTAATGACAAAGACATTTCACGTATTTTTATATTTAGATCACAAGATGCAGCCAACGTTGCTCTGGATTTAAAATCCAAACCTCTGATTAAAAGTATACACGGTGAATTTTGTCGGCCGTCCAAACAATTGCTCATGTCTTAGGACGAGTCGGACAGTCTGGGTCTTCCACAGTGAATTTTGCGTGTTTCTTTTGCGGAACCAATTCAAAAACCTCATGTGTAGGAAAACACAGTACAAAACTCTATTGAAAATCAATATAAACACGCAAGAAAATAAATATACCACTCACTAGCTTTACTTTTCTCAATTATTAAAATTTCAATTTATGATTCACATAGAAAAATTCTGTATATCTAAAAAGTCAGAATCAATATAATTTAGCAATTCTTCAAATCAAATTTGCTTTATGTACGTAATTCAAATTTCATAGTCCCACTTAAAAATTCATCAGATACGAGGGTCACACGGAAATTTTTTAGATACGGCTAAGTGGTACAAGTTAAACTTACCGACTCTTAGAAGTGTTCAAAATACTCCCCTCCAACATCAATGCACTTTTGTAGGCGAATTTTGCAAAGATGATATGCTTCGAGCCATCCATTTCTTGGAATCTATGAAAAATATGCTTTTACAGCTTCATCAATCTCATCTTTGAATGAAAACGACGCCCAGGTATTTTTTTTTTTATTATTAAAAAATAGCTAAAAGTTACACATAGCAAGATGAAGGGCGCGGTAGCCCATTGGTTAGCGCGCTGGAGTTGCACTCGGTAGGCCAGGGTTCGATTCCAGCCACTGCCAAAACTGCCGCCGTGTTCACGCGGAGTACGATCACGTTAAACATGTGGGTCCGTAAGTCCTTCCGAGAGGTTGGTGGTAGGGGAAGGAGGGTACGGTCACTGTGGATGCCTCCCCCACTGGGTTCCGGTCTAAATTGGGTGGCACTTCCCGGCCGTCCAAACAGTTACCTTACACCTTTCTGGTAGGTCGGACGGTCTGGGTCTCAACAACAACAACAACATAGCAAGATGAGTCAGTCAAGTCGAGTATAGCCTGGGTCTTCAACATAGCAAGATCAGGAGAATAGGATGGATGATCTATCACTTTGATGTTTTATTGTTCAAGAAATCCGACTGCCATTCTTGTTGAACGAGAAGATGCATTGTCATGGTGAAGCATGAGTGCCTTAACATTCACTTCCTGAAGAATTTATGGAAGGCACTTAGTGGTGTACCAGTTAGTTATAACTGTCTTCTGTCCTTCTAGCTTTATGGCTTTGATCAGACCTGTACTTCTGTTAGAACACGGCATACATTACTTTTTCATTGCTCGTTGTCTTTTCACCATTGTTGGTTCGGGGTCATCTTCCGAGACCCATACTTTACTTTCTTGACGCGTTGGAACGTCAAAAAAAGGTATGCATGTTTCATCACCAGTTATGATTTTAGAAATAATGCGGTGTCCACCATCATTAAATAATTTTATGGTTTCTTTACTGATTCTGACACGCTTAGCTTTTTGGTGTTCTGTTAAATTATGGGGGACCCAACGACAAACTAATTCTTTCATATGCAGTTCTTCATGAATGATTTTATGTATAGCTGTATATCCAATGTTAAGTTACTTCTGTACCATTTGGTAGGTACAGCGATTATCATCGATTAACATTTTTCGAATGGCCGACACATTTTCTGGGACTACAGCTGACAAAGGTCTTCCTGTGTGTTCTTCATCCATGGGAATATTTCGACCTCTTCTGAACTCTGTTGCAAACTATCTTAATACAGTGGTACGATATGGAGCATCATTTCCATATACTAATTGTAGACATTGAAAACATTCTTCTTGATTTAGCCCCACTTTAAAATCACAGAAAACCGTAGCTCGATAATGCTCTCGCGTCAACTTCATTTGCTTTTCTTTCAAAATTTATTCTAGAATAGCTAAATTGTAATTGTTGCCACAAATTATCGTCTGCGGACATAAAAGAATTCAAATTTAGATATCCGATCAATAATAATTTTTTTTCTAGCGCATATCGTCTGCCCCTGTCTCAAAAATTTCAGTGTGACCCTCATATTTAAAAATAATAGCGTAATTAAAAAATAAAAATTTTATTCGAATGATAAGATATTCACATTCACATAGAAAAATTCGTCATCAGAAATGTCAGAATAAACATAATTTAGTGGTTCTCTAAACTAAATTTGTTATTAACTATCAAAGTCATAAGGTGCGTAAGTCAAATTTAGGGTCCAGTTTAAAAATTTATCGGATATTTACAGATACGGTACTTAACTTTACTCCTTCAAGAAATCTCGTAGATCTTTGACACATCTTCATGAGTCTACAGGGTGTCCCAAAAAGATTGAAATGCGTTTTAATTCTTTACCTGTTGGAGATAAGTGGGCAATGTAAATTTCAAAAATATTGAAAGTATGAAATAGTCCTCCCATTCATTTTCAAAAAGTTGCACTTTTCAAATTTTTATACGACTCCCTTAGACAAATTTGGTCAATCAGAAAATTTTCATTTTTAATGCAAGAAGTTCATTAAAAAACCTCACATCTGTATCTTTAAAATCAACTGAATTATGATAAAGGAAATAATCTGACTTATGCCATTTTTCCTTACCATATGAAAGGCTGTTTCATCAGTGAAAATAGGGATCATAAATAAATTGATGATGGAAATTGTTTAGATAAAATAAAAGTACTTAATTTTTGAAAAAGTACTTAGTTATTGAAAAGTACTTCAGAATCCATGATTGCATCGTTAGCCTAAGCGGAATTCGCAAAAATGTCTCCTATGTATTATCATCTAGTTTTTTGTGATATGTCACAAATTTACATTTCTAATTTGATATATATGGTTCCCATTCACAATGTTCAATTAAATATAACTCGCTCAATTTTAAAGATACAGATATGCGTTTTTTTTAATAATCTTGTTGCATTAAAAATAAAAAATTTCTAACCATATATATTAGGTTTTCCAATGCTTTCTTGATATAACTATTATAGCCAGTTACATCTATCCCTATTTGTGGGTCTGTATTAATTTCCACTTCCGTTTTTCCTTCTCTCACAGTTCAATATTGGCCGAGTGTTTCACATGACCCCTACAACCATCTAAATAGGGGCAGCGACTGAAAGAACTTCTAGTTCCACAAAGATGGAAAATGGACGATACAAACAAAGTTCGTAACAACGAGATACTAGGATCACGAGCACTGATGCTAACTGAAAGGCCATACCAAAGCACAGACTCTGGGACCAGACTTGAACCAGATCAACAATCAAATGAAAAAATGAAACACTTAAAAACAGAAAATTCTTTCTTCAAGCTCATAAAATAATGAATTTGAAAATTTAAAATTATAACACCAAAGTGTACCTATTGGAATCCTCCAAATTTCACAGTTGTACGACGCTTAGATTTCCTGTTAGAGACTGCACATACAGATATTCCTTTATTACGTACTAGAAACTGTACCCGAAGTTGCCGGGATTTAAAGCAGTATTTAATTAAATTCACATATTTCGAGGAGATGTATTAGAAAAGCCCTCCACCCCCAAACGTGGAACAGTTCCCGTGGGTTTAGCCTGCTGGGTTCATTAAAAAAAAAAAAAAATCTGAGACATACTTCAGATAAAAAAATCTGATGTGGGCAGCACATGACTTTCCCTGCAGACTTATATTCACGTTCTCTTTATTTTAACTAAATTTATTTCACTTTTAATTCAATTTCCGTTCTCATGCGGTAACCGGGCTTATTTTCAAAGGTAGCGTAGGGAAAGTACGAAAAACTAAAATATCTCGAGGACGGCTAGTCCTAGTGTAATGGGGTTGGTCTTATTCTTTTCGTCGTTAAAAATTACGTATTAAACAAGCATTTAATGGATATATTTCAACATACGTAGTTCTTTAGTATAGATTTTGACGATTTTAGCGGGCCATTTTGCAAAAAAAGGCGGGTTATTTTTTACCGAATCATACCAAAATCTAATCAGCACCAGGGTGACCCACATGTGACTCATCTACCGAATTTTGTGAAATTCGGTCCATTAGTTTTTCAGCTAGAGTGGATACAAGCTTTTGCGGGCCATTTCGCAAAAAAAGGCGGGTTCCTTTATTCCGAATCGTACCCAAAACTAATCAGCACCAGCCCCGCCCACAAGTGACTTTCCTACCAAATTTTGTGAAATTCGGTCCATTAGTTTTTTAATTAGAGTGGATACAAAATCTGCACAGACAGACACACAGACACACAGACAGACACACAGACACACACACACACAGACGTCACGCTAAAAATAGTTTTTTCGTATAGTTTTTTGCTGATTAGATTTTGGTACGATTCGGAAAAAAATAACCTGCCTTTTTTTGCAAAATGGCCCGCAAAAATCGTCAAAATCTAAACTAAAGAATTAGGTATACTCAAATATATCCATTAAATGCTCGTTTAATACGTATTTTTTAACAACGAAAAGAATAAGATCAATCCCATTACACTAGGACTAGCCGTTCTCGAGATATTTTAGTTTTTCGTACTTACCCTACGCCACCTTTGAAAATAAGCCCGGTTACCAAATGAGAACGAAAATTTAATTAAAAGTGAAATAAATTTAATTAAAATAAAGAGAACTTTAATATAAGTCTGCAGGGAAAATCATGTGCTGCCCACATCAGATTTTTACTTTCCCTGGAATACATGGTAATGTATAGGGAAAGTATTGGAATCATGTCGAAAATCGCAACTCGAGTTTTCGACGAATCTACACGTTTCGAGACCTCTAGAATACGAAAAAACTATTTTTAGCGTGACATCTGTGTGTGTGTGTCTGTCTGTGCAGATTTTGTATCCACTCTAACTAAAAAACTAATTGATCGAATTTCATAAAATTTGGTAGGTAAGTCACTTGTGTACGAATCTGGTGCTGATTAGTTTTGGGTATGACTCGGGTTAAAAGAACCCGCCCTTTTTTACGAAATGGCCCGCAAAAGCTTGTATCCACTCTAACTGAAAAACTAATGGACCGAATTTCACAAAATTTAGTAGATAAGTCGCTTGTAGGCCACCCTGGTGCTGATTAGATTTTGGTATAATTCGAAAAAAAATAACCTGCCTTTTTTTGCAAAATGGCCCGCAAAAATCATCAAAATCTAAACTTAAGAACTACGTATGCTCAAATATAGCCATTAAATTCTTGTTTAATACGTAATTTTTAGCGAAGAAAAGAATAAGACCAACCCCATTACACTAGGACTAGCCGTTCTCGAGATATTTTAGTTTTTCGTATTTTTCCTACACCATTTTTGAAAATACGTCCAGTTTTCAAATGAGAACGAAAATTGAATTAAATTTAATTTAAATAAATAGAACGTGAATGCCCGTCTGCAGGGAAAGTCATGTGCTGCCCACATCAGATTTTTTTTATTATTATTGAAATGTGATCTTCACAGTGAAAAACCACAAATGGCGTTGAAAAGGTACTTGCAGCACGAAAAACGCAGGAGCTAGGCAGAGGAGACTAAGAAGAAAAGTGAAAACAACTGTGGCATCACATCAGAACACGAATTTTTGTTCCGTTGACGTCACATTCCGCACTGTGTGTTCGGCTCTGAACAGAACCAAGTCTGATGAATCTCCTTCGAAAGGAGAAGAGACTATGCAGGTTTCCGGGTTTGGTGCAAGACACCATCATAGCTGGAGTCATCGCCGCAAGAGAAAGAAAAGGTATTGTGATTTGAGTGTCGCTTGCTTTCTTGCACTTTGACTTGACCAACATGACGCTCACAGTGAAACGAGGTGAAATGGTAAAGCTCTATAACCTGAATGGGCAAAATGTCGCAGAGACATTGCAAAAATTTACTGCACAAACCATCGGATGCAACGAGGCCAGTGTTCTGTACAAGCTGTACAGGATTTGATACGCCAATTTGAAGAAACTGGTTGCACATGTGTTGAACTCGGCCTGGACGATCTTCTGTTCGTGTTGCAGAAGTGCATGAGACGATAAGCGAAGGTCGTATTGCAAGTACACGTGCGTGTTTCATGCATGCTGGATTTACAGAATTCTACGGTCCGCAGGATTCTGCGCTCTGTTCTCTACATGTTTCCGTATCGGTTCCAGAGTGCCCAGTTGTTGCAAGCAGTTGACAACCAACTACGCTTAGATTTTGCCAATGAATACCTCATCTGGTATGACGATGATAACAGATGGCCTTTAAGCATTCTGTGGACGGACAAGGCACATAATGGTAAATGTGAATGCCTTTACTGGTAATGTGAATTCGAAAAACTGCATGCACTGGGCAGACCAAAATCCCCATGTGGTCTCACTTCCGTTACACCAAGCAAAAGTGACTGTGTGGTGCAGGATAACAAGCACCTTCATCCTAGGCACTTACTTTTTTGAAGAGGTTACTGGCGCAGGTATATGCACGTGTACAGTAACGAGTGGTCGCTATGAAGCAATTTTGACAAATTACGTCATTTCTGAATTGCAACAGCGAAATGTTTTATCCGACGTCATGTGGATGCCAGATGGCGTAGTGGAGTCTTCTGTGAAACGTTTGACACAACAGTTTGGTGACAGAATAATCTCCCACCATTTCATGTTTCCGTGGCCACCCAGGCTCCCCAATCCAACTCCAATGGATTTCTGGCAGTGTGGATACATGAAATCCAAAGTGTATGCAGGCAATCCGCAAACTTTATTTGATTTGAAAGATGCCATCACACGTGTGATTCAACAGATTCCTCTTGCCTACCATATTCTTCTTGCTTGGTACGTGCTTTAGTGCTATCTACCATCTGTCACACGCAAAGTGTCTTTGTGCGTGAAGGTGGGTAAGTGGAAAATTTGTGAAACACAACAAAATGTTTTGCTTTTCGTCGCTGGTCTGTCCTTATTAGTTGTTTTCACTTTTTTCGTAGTCTCTGCCTAGTTTGTGTGCTGCAGGTACTGCAGGCTGTTTTTTGTGCTGCAGGCAGGCCCGGTTTAAGGCGTGGGCGGCGTGGGCAATTGCCCACGGCGGCCGAATTAGGGGCGGCCATTTGGAAGTAAAATTAGGTGTAGTAAGAATGACTTTTGCGGGCGCATTGAAAAAAAATTGAAATTAAACCAACTCTGTGCCCTTTTAATATAAATGAAATTGATGTAACTTTTTATATATATATAGAATCGTTTTCTCTCCTGTAATTAGGTCTTTTTTGCAGTAATGTATAGTTCACCTGGAAAATACGTGTGCTCAAACACTTGGGAGATTATTAAATTTTATACAGTTTGCAGCTGGGTGAAGCCTGAAATCACTAAGGGAGAATTTGTTTACCCCAAATACCGGCTACGAAAAAGCCCGAGGACTGTTCTCACGATTTGCTCCTAGTTTCAAATTCAAATTGTAAACACATGGATGCTGTCTCTATCGCACTTATAAAAGGTTGTAAATTTGGAAGGGGCAGAAAGAAAGGGTATTTTTATGTCATAAAATATGTTGACAGCCGACTGGAGCCCCGAAGCGTCCCATAAGAATAGTTGTTCTTTTGGTCATTTGCCGAAGATCATTTAGCTTGGCTGGAGGACAGCTGAAGCATTTTCCCACAGAGTATTCTGTACATTTTCCATTCAGATAGCACAGTGGCTAGAAGTGTTCGCGTTATATCACTGCCGTGCTGTTTATATGCCTGTCTTATTTCTTCTTTTGTTGAGAGTCTTCTAACTATTTAGGTAGTTTTTTTTCAGTTACTTAAAGTATTTTCCTAAAATTTCTTAGTTGACTGTCTTTTGCTCTTTTGCTGAATAAAGACTTATTATTAGATCAAATATTTTGGTGAGTTCAGATTATTCAATTGACCACAGAATAACATTGAAAAACAAAGAAATGTTTTCATTTTAAGTACCAAAATAATACCTATATAATACTTTTGCGGGAGCACCCAAAAATTTTTTTGAAATTAAACCAATTGACAATTTATTGTACGAGGGAGTAAAATGATCTTCATTTAATAATTTTTTCCAGTTTTGATTTACATAAAAAAAGATACAAAATGTTTTTGAGAAGTAAAATATTTCCTTATGAATATTTGCTTAAAGGTGCAAAAGTTGTTCTAAAATTGTTAGAGCTATTTTGCAAATTAACAAATTTATTCTATAGGCACAATAGCTACGAATTTGACAAATTATTTTGCTCATGCATATAAATTTCTGCCTAGATATACATTTAATAATCTGTATATATTATTTTATTTTTGTATAATTGCAATTTTAGTTATAATTATAATGTAATACACTTTTAGGTAAAGTATTAAGTAAACAGTCTCAGAATTTGTAAAATGCACATTTGATATTGTGATTTTTTTTCTACCCACACAATTTATTATCCTTATCCCTCTGTATCCTTATCCCTCTGTTTCCTTATCCCTCTGTACACCTTTAGGCGTAGCCAATAACTCAACGATCGAATGGATGGAGCTAATAGGGCGGGTTTTCGTTTTCCAATATATCTTCTATAGAAAAGTAATGTAATATTTTAGCCAATGGGGGAGATATATATATAGAATATGTAATACAGAAAGTGTAAGTCTATGACCTTGTGTACAAGACCATTTTGTGATAAATCGTTTATGATAGCATTTTTAGTTAAATAATCTGAGGCAACTTATTCGTAGTCATATAACTGCCTTTAGTACATTCAGTATGCCCCCTCCCCCATTGACTAATCAATTACATTTTTCATATAGAGGCCCTATTGGGAAAATCAATTCCTCTTACTTCCACCCAGTGGCATAGCGTCCATTGAAGCTAAAAAGTTAAGCTTTCCCTGCTTAAAATCTAGTTTAAAGAATTATTTAAACATACTTTTATTTATTATAATTTTTTAAATAACATTCGAATATATATATACTATTTAGAAAATTTTTGACACGTTTCAAAGTATTTTTCCCATTAAAACGCATATTTTAATGTTTTAGAAGCTCAAATCATCCAGCCTTCGCCGTCTATAAGAAGCTATCTGATAGATTGATGCTCTTTTCTCCTTAACAAATGAAATTTTTTTAATTTTTAATACGCCCTATTTTTATTACCCCACTCGAAAGTCATATTTTAATTTCTAACCGCCCTCCCTTTTTTTTGATGAATTTGGAATCATTTGGAAGCATTTCTTGTGTTTCTGTTGGACCCATGTATCTCTAAATTCTTTTCAAATGATTTCGTTTATTATTTTTTCCAAAATTAAAAAAATATTGCGTTTTTTACCACCTTGCCCTTCAATGATTGCAAATATGACATTTTTCCTCTTTTAATTTTGTGATGCGCTCTATCTTTTGACATAAAATAAGAATATTTTTCATTTTTAACCCCCCCCCCCCCCCCATTTTCTTCCTAATTGTTGTCCCATATTTTTCCTGCATTTTGATTAGGTTTTGTATCTTCTAACATTTTTTATATATTTTCATTCACTTGTACATTCACTCAGGGATATTTTAAACATTACATTTCTATCGTCTTCGCCCCCAGTGAATCTATAATAATAAAAAGAAGAATCTGCCTGTTTGTTTATCTACAATGCCTTGCGATATCCACCGCACTAAATTTTTTGAAAGAGTCGCATCTATACTTGAACTAATGCATCTCAATGGCCTTTTTTCAAAATTTTAATTAGATTTTTTAACGAATTTTTAAATTCCAAAATCAGATAATCTCCAGCTACCGATATGACCTAGCAGCTTTATTCGCGATTTAACAATAGCAGAACCTCCAGCCATCTATATGACTTAACAGCTACTCATAAGATTTAATAGCTACCGTAATGATCTAATGTCAAGTTCATCGCTTACAGGTCATTAATCTTTCATTCATTTATTTTTTGCATTACTGAGGTGTATTTTCTGTTAGTTTTGCGGATAGCGTACGTGGTAATTTGACGCCGGTTTAGTATTTGAAGAAAATTGAGTAGTGTTATCTGTAAATTTATTATTTACGTAGTGGGGGTTTATTTACGTTCCGGTCAACATCGGGTAATTCGTTCCAGTGATATAAGAAAACAAATTTTTAATTTGTCAAGGTGTAATATTTTCTTATAATTTGGCTAGTATTCCATTATTTTGCATCTATGTCCCTGCCGTATTTGAATCAGATTTTAGAGGGGCTACAATAGACAGTCACAAACAGCTTCGAAATAGGATTCCAGGTTTTTATCTGCGAAATCAAAAACGCAATAAATTTAAATATTTTTGCGTTTTTAATTTAATATTTAAAGATTAGCTATTTAAATAAATTGCTGATAATAACCGGCAAAATTCTGACTTTATCCGTTAAATTATATCTTAGCTTTTTAGGGATTGAAATGCTTTTTCTTCATCTTTCTCCTTTTCTAATTTATTCATGAGATCATTTGTTTGATTTGTTTATAATGTTTTACTGCTAAGATGTACAAATAATTCATAAAATTTATCCAATTACAAATTCAAATTTTATTAAAAATAATGATGAGGGACTTTCATGACACTACATAATGTGGTAAGTTACTTCTGACTCCTGATAAATTCAGAAAAATAAAATCGCCGGTGACTCCAGTCCGATGAAGCCGAAATTGTTATGCGTGAATGACATTTTGTAAGATAAAAATCCAATAATGTTCAATGAGTTTATTCGATTTTTTCAGACTCATTTATTTCGTTTACAGGCTTTCAAAGCACGCAAATTACTCGAAAACTATTTATAGGTAGCTTGCGCTTTAAGTTTTCGCCCCGATTTCATCTGGAAACTCCGACCATAGACTCCATTTTAATATATTCAATTATTTTACCAATATGATTTGCGGTGTAAAAATGAAACTCACTGACGATATTTTACATTCTAGTTAATCTATAAACTTGCCTGACGGCACATACATATGTACTTGAATACGTATATTTCCATCTATTCTGTTCAAACCTCACCAATCATTACATATCTTTAGAATTTCCAAGTTCATTTAAATTCCTACTTTTTTTTTTAACAAAACAAAATACGTGCTTATGTGCACCAATATTTCACAAAAGAGTGAGTAACTAGACAGAGCTGCAACAATCGAGGCATTTCAAATATTACTGCTTTCCCACTGATTGGGAAACCCAGGTAAAAATGCTAAAATATCGAAATTATAACCACTATACTTCAAAAACCAAGAATGTGACCCAAAATCCAATTATATATAATTGTAGAATTTTTAAGAACAATAACTTTTTGCTTATTGTTTATAGCTATCACTTTTAGCTTTTAAAGCATTGCAAGCATGAAAAACTTCTTCCACTTGACAAGACGATTACTTGAAAACTATAAAACTTTTTAAAATATACATATAGATTTAGAAACTACATTTTCTTATACATATTTCTGTTGCTTACTAATTATATCTATCTTTTATACTTTCGAGGATATTTCGAGTGAAAGTGTGAAACATAGAAAAAAAATTTTTTTTTATAGAGTTCTATCCGAAATCTAATTATATACACTTGTATGGCTTTTAAAGAGCTACAAATTCATGCTTATTGTTCAAAGCTAGATCTTTTGGTTTTTGAGATGAATCATTACAAACTTGAAAATTGGAAAATTTTCAGTCTTCTTTAATTTGGCAATACGATTACTTGAGAACTATAAAAGCTTTTTTTTATTAATAAATATTGATTTTGATATCAAATTTCCTAGTACTTATTTTTGTCGTTTATTATTTATATCTATAGTTCATAGTTCAAAATAAAAATAAGAATAAAAAACACTCGCTCGGACAAATACTTTTATGTTTTCTAGAAAAAAGTTCTAAATATTGAAATTATTTTTATAAGCGCCCAAAGGGTTTACATTTTTCGTAACGCTCCGTTTTCCCTCCACAGAAACCCCAAACATAGTAAAAACGTAAAATAAAAACCTTGTATCCACGTTCTAGAATTTATTTTACAATAATATTGGCAGTGCATTAATTAATGTAAACAGAAATATATAGCATTATTGAACAGAACAAAATCAATATGTCTTTTCTCGTGAATAGAACGCGTTATATATACGAGAATGTCGTTAATAAATTCACCGTATAAATACTCTTTTATTAACTTTATGATGCATAGTTTTTGATTCATTTATTCGAAAAAAGTGCTATAGCACGAGAACGGTTCATGCTATCATTCTAACGTAAGTTCCATTTCATTTCTAATACAAACATGTTTGTTTATTTAACATTTTTGGATGCCGTTTTTTATTTTTAATTAAAAAGAAGTTTGAAAATGTGTGACCTTCTAAATGTTCATTTTCCTTTCAAATTATAAATTTCATTCGCTTCACTCCATTCGTTCTAGAAATGTCTTTCTAGACTCCTATACACACCCATACATACATTACACTCACATACATACAGACATTCCTTTAAAAGTAATCGATTCAGGTTAAAGGATATCCAAAACGTATATTAATCCGTCGAAATTTCGAATTAAGAGTTTTCAAATCCATCATAATATTTTCCCTATACATTATTTGTATGCAGGGAAATTACAAATAAAGTTCAAAATAATTCAGTTATGTATTATGAATTAATGCTGCATTATATATGTATGTATGTAGAAAAAATGTATATCATTACATTTTCTAGATGAGAATAAAATTTGATAGATCATTGAAATAAAATAATTTTCGTAAGGTGATGGTGATCCTGTTTTAAGGCGATTGGTCCCCTTCTGATCTTGCCTATCTAAGATGCTTTGCTCTCAGTATCTTTCTCGTGTGTAATCATGAAAAAGTCCAGTCCTTTTCCACACGCCTATGGGGCATTCATCAGCAATGAGAGAGAGAAACAGTATTCGTCGCTAAAGACAACATGTCTCCACTCGGACGATGCCCATGTTGACCGAGCTCAACACCAATCCAGACGGCTCTGTCTATGTTGATGGGTCAGTGGTAGGTGCGACAACTAATCCCATCTTCTGCCAGTCGTCTCCGAATAATATACATTGATACAGAATGCATGGGGATGGAAATGCCTTCGAATGGCTGATAGCGCCACCATTGGTGTAGACGTGGCTCCTCTCCTGACTGCACGATCTTTTTGAGCAGTTGTCTGTCTCGGGGGTTCTGAGCCTCTGCGAAGGTTACATAGGTCTTCTCTGATCCATTGTTTCCATCACCGAGGAACTACCATATCGCTGCGACCAAGATGGCTATTGATAGTCTGTTGGACCAAACAGTTTCCCTTAGGCATATGATGCGACTTCTCTTTAAATCTGACAATTGTTTGTAGTGTTGTTGAGTACTTCTCAAAGGCATCGATGTGCACAACTTTCACTATCAAAGCAGAAAATCCAGTTCCAATTACCCATAAGTGAGAACATCGGCCATTTTAAATGCTGCACGATACGTCGTTCTCAATCTCATGCGCGTTGCATGAGCCTTATGACGTCATTGGCGTTGACAGTTTGATTATTTACGTAACTCTTAAAACGAAACATGCATGTCGAGTTTCGTGGATGTAGCTCAATTTTTTTATGGGTGCATATATTTTTTTGCAAGAGTATATATAAATATATATATATATATATATAAAGGGCGGCCCCAAACTGTTTTGCCCACACAAGAAAATATCCTTGAGCCGACCCTGGCTGCAGGTACCGTTTCAAATCCATTTATGGTTTTTCACTGTGAAGATCACATTCCGATAATAAAAAAAAAAGTAGGTGTTGCCATTCAAAAAATCGAAGTTGTGTTACTGTAACCCTAACTGCGAGAGCAGGACTGTTGTTTTTTCATATCATTCTTGAGAGCATACCTACATCCAAAATTTCTTTTCACTTCCTTGAACGATATGATCGCTAGGGGCTCATATATCGGCAAAGTTTTTTTTTTTTTATAATCACCCTGTATTTAGGAGCTGTTGCATAAACAAAAAAAAATTGAACATTGAATACGGCATGTCAATTTTACATTGCAATATAAAAATTGGAGAAGTTTAAAATGCATGAAAAGAATATAATTTTTAAAAATTCATTAAAATTTGTCTATTCATCATATGGAGTGTGTTCAAAGGTAATTTGAAGGATACTTTTCTTTTAATCTTTCCAATGGTGTCAAGATGAAAATGTTGATATTTTAGGTAGAGCTGAGGAATTGATTTGTGAACATTGCTCTAAAACATTAAGTAACAAAAAGACTAATTCGAAATAAAAAAAAATAACAACATTAAGGTGCATTTGCCATTTATGTATGTTGAGAAAACCTGTGTATCAAATTTAATGCTCATGCTATGCTTAGATTTTGCACTACACACACATCTTTTATTATAGGGTCATTTTCTCTAAACAGGCTTTTTTATCTTTCTTATTATATATATTTATATTGCAACCTGTTTTCTGAATTATATTTTAACATGGGTGGTTTAAACTAAAATAAAAATACGATAGTAGTGATCAGTTTGGGAAAATTAAAAATAGAAAATGTAAATTTTTATTTTCAAGACAAGTAAATACAGCATGACAGAGGAATGTCATTTAATATAAGCAGCTGCTTTGTTATTGTTAGTAAGTATATACAGGGTGTCCCAAAAACATTGAACTCTGATTTTATTCCTTAAATATTGATCTTAGACACATATAATAAATTACAAAGTTGCGTAAAAAAAGGTACAGAATTTTATGAAATCAATAAAAATTTTCAGATGATTAAATTTGAAGAAATACAAAATCTAAATTTTTATACGGCATCCGTACAAAACCATTTCCAATGAGTAAAATGTGCCGTATACAGGTAATAAGGTGATGTACAAAATTTCAGCATTTTATCATAAAAAGTCCCAGAGATATGTTTAAACAAAGTTGGTGAGGGATTAATCACAAATTAAAATGTAAATGTTTACAGCAAAAGTGCAAATGACGCAACGCAGAAATGCATCATAGGCAGATAATATCTGCCTCAATATGCTTCCAGAAAAATACCTTAAAATTTTACATGATTAATTACATAATAAAATAGCTTAGAAATGTATGCATATGCAAATATCTGCCACTGATCGGTGCGTCACACAATCGCAACAGATGCATCATCAGATGAGAAGGTTGTTTATGCTCTGCTATTGATCAATCGCTTCGCTTACGCAGGCATAGCGTGCGCAGCCCGGCAGTCTGAGCGACCCTTACTATTTTTTTTTTCAAATGGCCAGGCACTTGACTCTTCGTCATTCGCCTATATTCGGCCGGAATCGTGAACCATTTCGCCATCCTAGGACGTTGCCTAAGGTGCACCAGAGGAGGGCAGAACACATTGCGCCCACATCACACAACATCCATATCTTACATGGGACTCAAACCCACAACACTGCGGCCGATCGATCACTTGGAAACGCTCGCCTTGACCGTTCGGCCACAGTCTATGCAATCTCAATGCTAACAAAATGCATGGGAATATCAACGTACTTTTCCCAATTCTCGACATCTTTCTGGGAGATTTATTTCCCGACTGGTGCAACGAGTGTGCGAAAGAGGAAGCGTTGTACATCATGTAGGTGGACTAGGTAGGCCCAGACTTCACTCAACTGATGTAAAAATTGATATTTGTGCTTACTTTTGCATTCATCTACATAGCGTTCGTACCGCTGCTTCAGAAATGAATGTACCATGTGCAACAGTGTGGAGAAAACTGAGACGGAATAAATGGCATCCGTTTAACATCCATGGTGTGCAAGGACAGGAGCCAACATATTTGCCAACAACAGGGCCAGTCAAATTTCACCCTAGATCACCTGATTTAACACCTACGGATTTTTATTTGCGAGGTCGTTTACGCACAACTGTTTATCTGTCACCTCCCTTAAATAAAGCAGAGCTGCAATAACGCATTCAAGATGGTTGTCGGGACATCACCGAACAAGAACTTGATCTAGTGCACAGAAGTGTTATCAGGCGAATGCAGCTCTGTATTGGCATGGATGGAAAACATTTTGAACAGGCTTTGTAACCTTTGTGTAAAGTTATTATTTCTACACAGTGTAGATACTTTTGAACCAATAAATAGCAAAATTATTTATATATGTAATTTTTTTTTAATTTGTGTATGACCACTGAAACGAGATCTGTGGACATGATTTTTTCCCCTATGAGAACCCATGTCGATGCATCGAAAAGTGGTTTAAGTCAGCATTTTTGTCTTTTCATATCTCTGGGACTTTTTATGATAAAATGCTAAAATTTTGTACATCACCTTATTAGTGTATGGGGGCACATTTTACTCATTGGAAATGTTTTTGTACGGACGCCGTATAAAAATTTAAATTTTGTATTTCTTAAAATTTAATTCCCTTGAATATTTTAATCAATTTCATAAAATTCTGTACCTTTTTTTAAGCAACTTTGTAATTTATTATATATGTCTCAGATCAATATTTAAGGAATAAAAGTCAAGGTCAATGTTTTTGGGACACTCTGTATATCATTAGAAAAATAAAAAAATTTATTTTGCTTTAAATGCAATCATATTTAGAACTAACTTCTTATTTGTTTTATCTTCTGAAAAGAAAATCTAGTTTAAATGTCATTCCCTTGTCTACAAAGAAGACAGGGGAATGACAAATCATGTAATTTTACTTTCTAAGTATATGAGTTTTATTTGCATTTAAGCCTAACTTGATATTCAGTTTGCTACATTAACTAGGCATATACACTATATGATCAAAAGTATCCAGACACTTTGGATGTTAGAATATTTTTCAAATTTTTAAATAAATATTTGGCGACGTGAAGAACATGCTTGAAAGCACATTTTCAAGTAAAGTTTCGGTGATTTGTGCATTTAGGGGACCGCCAAGATATTGAAAAAGGGGAAAAATATATTTGATCACCCTGTATCATAAAAATCTGGGAATGATTTGTAACTTTCACAAAATAGTTCACTAGCTTTGTTCAATATGTATAAGCATTTTCGTTAAACAAAAACGTATATTTATGAAGATATAAACGTTTCTTTAAAGAAAAAAAAACAAATTTTGTTACATGCTTTTTGCTTACAATATCCATAGGTTTCAACCAAATTTCACGAAACTTACAGAACATTTCTCAACGTCCAAGAAAACATACAATTGAAAATTAAAGCATTGAATATATGATGAGATATAAGTACTTGAAGAATCAACAAAATTTATCGGAACAAAAATTTATCGGGCACCCCTGTTCTGAAAATGAACTAGTCCAATTTTAAGCAAAACATACAGGTGTCTGGTTAGTTTTAATCAGATCGTGTATATGTATTTAGTATATTAGTTAATTGTATTTACCCAAGCTTAACTATCTTATGATTCACAATTTAAAATGTCAATTTGTGGTAAACCCCTCATCATCCAGGTACTTTCAGAAAGTCAGAGAAAAATTGATCACTATATCGTCGATATCTTTGTGAATTTTCATGATATTCCAGTGGATTTTTTTTATAGAAGTTGCTCTACAGTATTCACTACAAAATCATGAAAGAAAACTATTGCTATGTTTCGAGCCTGCACAGTAAAAACTCAGTTTCTTCAAATGCTTATATATTCAATGCTTTAATTTTCAATTAAAGTATAATGTTTTTCTTGGACGTTGACAAATGTTCTGTAAGTTTCGTAAAATTTGATTGAAACCTATGGATACTGTAAGCAGAAGACATGTAACATTTTTTTTTTTTTTAACGAAACACTTATATCTTCATGAATATAAGTTTTTACTTTACAAAAATGCTTATACACATTGAACAAAGCTAGTTAACTATTTTGTGAAAGTTACAAATCATTTTCAGCTTTTCATGATATAGGGTGATCAAATATATGTTCACCCCTTTTTCAATATCTTGGTGGTCCTCTAAATGAACAAGTCGCCAAAACTTTACTGGAAAATGTGTATTTAAGAATGTTCTTCGCATCGCCAAAGTTACAGAATACTTCGCTAAGTATTTGTTTAGAAATTCGAAAAACATTCTAACATCCAAAGTGTCCGGATACTTTTGATCATATAGTGTCGAAAACCCAGGCCGTCCGACTCATCCGAAGACAGAGCAGCAAAAATGGGCGGGCGGCGATCATATAGTGTATATATGTTAAAAGAAATTATTTACTTTTTTATTCTGAGAATAATTAAAGACAGGCGAATGACAAGGAATAAAAATACTTAGCAAAAATGGTTCAGTTTTATAATATTTCCTTGCACAGAATGATAGCCAGAACATAGTCAAACTCTTAAAATGGTGAATATGGACTTTAGTAAAAGGAATAATACTTATTAAGGAATAATAATTATATTTTATTGTCATTATGTATAGAAAGAGGCGTTAAAATTTAAAGACAAATGAATGACAAAAAAGCTTAGGGACAGTTGTAAAACATTAATTTAAAATATTGTTCTAATGCATAGTGAATTTTTCATTACTGTTTCTATTTTAAATTGTCTAATTTAATATAAAACATCAAATTAAAAGAAAACTAGAAAATGAAGGCTTGTAAATGAAGTTGTGATTTTATTATTTGGCTGTTGGGACACAGGGGAATGACATTCAATAAAAAAAACTAAATTTTTAATTATTAAAAATATAAATTGTCTCTTTAGCTAATGGGTGCTAAATGTGAACTGCGATATAGTAAAATGATCAATGTCCAAAATCAGTCGAAAGTCATGAAAACTTTTATTAAAACACCTATAGGGTTTAATAATTTGACAACTGATGTTAATGGTATACTTTTTCATTAACAGGGATAAGCTGATGGAAGCACTGAACTGTTGCCTTCGGCTTTTTAAAGAATGTATGTTAAAGAATGTATGTTAAAGAATGTTTTTTTAAAGAATGTATACGAAGTATTTTCAAAGAATAACTTGGATGCTAAATTTGAGAAAGATGTTTTAATTTTAATTCTAATAATAATTGCAGTACAAGTAGAACAATGTACTATGAAAAAAAAGAAGAGAAAGTTGTCTATACATACGATATCAAATTGCCAAGCTTTAATTTTTTTTTTATTCTAATACACTCAGGGCTTATTGGCCATCTTTTCATGTTTTAAATAAATTTATTATATCTGTACTACAAAATATTGTACTGTAAAACAATTTTATTCATTTATTTCCCTCAAACATATCCGCAAAGTATGTTGAATTATTTAATTTTATTAAATGCAGAAATTGGTAATGTAAGATGGTTATGAAAGAGAATTATATTTTTATTTTGAAAAGGTCCCCATCAAACAACGAGTGTACCAGAATTAAAAAGTAACAGCTTGGCAATTTGATATCACATTTTTAGACACACTTTCTATCTTTTTAATAGCTATTTTTTTTTCATTTATTTTAAGCTTGGCATTTTTTTCTTACCTATTTAAAGTTTTTTAAGGGTATAGTGCTTTCTCTTAAGCAGTTCAAATTTAGGCTCAGGGTTTTGTAAACAGGTGAAATGTTACTAGAAAAATAGAAATAAAGGTATTTACATCTTTTTCTTAGAAATGGGTTTTTAATGCTAAAATATTATTTAAAAAAAAAAATCCAGAAAATTAAGAAATTAGTTTAAATTTTTATCAACAGTATTTTTTAATGTATGTAAAAGCATAGCTTTTCATTATGCTAAATTAATTTGCTGAAAATATTAACAAAGGGAACTCGAAAGTACTGTTGGTCAGAGACTTTCAAATTCTCAATCCTAATAATCTTTCAAATTGAAAAATACTTATTAAATATTGTAAAACCAGTAGTTTGCAAAATGTTAATTTTTTATTACAATATACAATTAGTAATTGAAGACAACAAAATGTAATAATAAAGAACAATGTTCTTCAACAGGAAGAAATTATAGTCATCTTTTTTCCATTAGACCATTTGGTATGACAGACATTCCTCAGTTGATCCTCAACAGTATAATATACCCATTAATGCCTACAAAAAAGCAGATAGAGATAAAAATTTGGGTTAGATATTTCCATATTTCATAAAATTCTAAATTATCAAACATAAAAACAAAAATAAACAAATATTTTCTTTCTTAAATATCAAGAAATGAAAAAACACAAGACGCATGGTGATTGGCTGTGACGTCATTCGCCCCTTTAGACCTGTGATGTAACATTCTATCATGTGTTCTGCACTAGTCCTGTGTTGTTTTTGTTGAGATATTTGCTAGGTAGTTGGTGTTTCATCTTGTTTATAATCGAATTCTAATTATTTTACAAGTTTACACTTGGTCTACATTTGTTGATTGTTTTACTTTATCATAAGCATGGATCCTAGCTTTTTTAAAGGGCAATTAGACAGTTTGTAAAAGAGCGCTTCTCTTGTGAAGTTGGTTGTTTTATTTTGTGATGGCTGAAACTCATGGTGTAAAAGTTGATAGATAAAATTTAACCTTTCACTTAAAGGTTGTGAATAATATCTACATTAGACTTATAAAAAAAAAAAAAAAAAAAAAAAAAAAAAAATTCTTCTGAATAACACACATATGGGCTTAAATTATGAGGAATGGTAAAATAAGTACCCTGCAAAAATGTTAAGTCATAGTATTAATTTCAACACACCTCTCAAAAGGCTTATTTACAAAATTGGGTATTTTTTCAATAATTATATGTAATATGTGTACTAGTGTAATTTTATTCAATTAATAATTATATATATTAACTAATCCATACTCAAAGTATAGAACAAAAAAATAAGTATAATAAAGTGAAGTGAGAGGCCAAGCAGTGAAGTGAAGTGCAAAACAAAAACAAAGCACATTTAACAGATTGCTGTACTCTAGTGGAGAAAAACAATCATCTGAACTGCATTTGTAGTTCTGTTTTCCAAAAGATTTTCTTAAATTCTACTCAGTAGTTAATAATATTAAAAGTTATTGTTTGTTAAATAGAAGTTTTGTTTATAGGAAAAATGTGTGATTCATCAATAACAGGTAAATCAAAAGTAAACATGAACACACGTTCTTCAACTATGGTATGGTTAATTAGTCACCCAATTCCCATACTTGATAAAGAACATTTTAATCAGTTGCCCACAGTCAGGCAAGTACTTTGTCGCTTATTTTATAATCTCAAAACTAATAAACAATCTCTGTCTGTAAGTTCTTCAATTATAATTGATTATCAGTTATAGCAAATGGCTATATTCCAACCACTCAAAAGCCAAATGCAGTAGCCAAACTGAAAAAAGTTTATGAAAAATGTGTCAGCATATGCAAAAACAAAAATAGGCGAATACATCGCCAAATAGAACTGGAAAGTATGTTTTTAGATCAATTAGAAAATCTATTGGGACTTTTTGAAAGATCAACTTAAACTTACTGCAAGGAATATGATTATGATTGGTGAGGACAAAATTTTCAAACAGAAAGAGAAAATGAAGCAGAAACTAAAGCTTGAAGAATATCAGAGATATGAAAAAGCTATGAAGGTGGAACGTTTAGAAATGGAAAATGAAACATATTCTAGTAGAGCCATTAATGACAAAGATAGTTTAACAACTGACTGCTGCTGTACTGATGATGAACCTGCAGCAATAAGTAAATATCATCAACAGGTTATTGAAAGAGCTAGAGGCTTTAACACAGATGCAGGACCATCTGGCATTTACAAAATTACAAAATTTCAATATTCAGACAAACGGCAAGTGGTAGATAATCCATTGTTTATTTCAAGCTTAGATAGAACCAAGACTACACCACGTGAGGCAATGTACATTGTTGCCCCAGCATTAAAAGCAGTTGGAGTTAATGTAGATGATCTGACATTGTCACCAGCCTCACTCTATAGATCCAGGAAGACAGTATGTAAGTTGATTGGAGAGAGCACCAAAGAAAAGTTCTCACCCAACACACCACTTGTTTGTCATTTTGATGGCAAGTTATTACCAGACCATGATGGAACAATAGCAGATCACATGCCAGTTGTTGTTTCAGGTTTTCAAGTTGAGAAACTGTTGGGTATTCCAAAAATACCATCAGGCACAGGTCTTGAAATGCGCAATGCAATAATTCAGCTACTTACAACTTGGGATGGGGTAGCTGAATACATTGCAGGTTTATGTTTTGACACTACAAGTGTAAATACCGGGATTCATACTGGTGCTATTTCAGTCATTCAAAAGGCATTTAATAAGCGTCTCCTGTTTTTAGCTTGCAGACACCATATTCTTGAAATAATTGCTACTGCTGTATTTCATAAATTTTTCACTTCATCGGGTCCACAAGTAGCACTTTTTGGTAGATTTCAAGAATATTGGCATTTTCTTGACCTATCCAACTATTCACCAATTGACAAAGATACACCTCACTGTGTTTTGACAAATGATAAGAAGCGTTGGCTTGAATTAAAAGGACATGATACAGTAGAATTCTTGCACGCTCAATTGAAAAATCAACCCCATCATGATTATTTAGAGTTTATAAAACTGTCTCTCATAACTCTGGGTGAAACAATCTATTTCAACAAACACAAAATTTAATCTTCCTGGTTCTTATCATCGAGCAAGGTAGATGTCGAAAGGAATTTATTGCCTGAAAATATTCTGTTTCCGTGAGCAGTTCAATTTAAGCAAGCATGAGCTGCAGAGTTTAAAACGAATCTGTCTCTTCCTGCTTACAATCTATGTGAAAGCATGGTTTTCTGCACCTAGCAGTTATAATGCTCCCAGAAACGATTTGTGCCTACTACAAACTCGCTAGTTGCGTAAACTGCATTTTTAAAGCTTAAAGGCCAACTATGGTATTTAAGTGAAGACCTTGTCACACTAGCACTTTTCTCAGACTATTTGCTAGTTGAAGAGAAAATTTCTCTTATTAAAGCCATGAAAAAGCCAGAGAAGAAGCAGAACTTAAGAAGATTAGATGGAACAAAAATTAAATCTTTCATGAACAAGACATTATCACTTTGCCTTTTTTCAGCTTTAAAGGTTGCCTGTGACTTTCTGGACACTGACCCATAAACTTGGGATAGTAGATTATATGCCTGCAAAGGAAAAGGTAGCTGCAATCAAAGTTGTCAATGACTGTGCTGAGCGAGCCGTGAAACTAGCCGCTGATTTTAAACCAATACTTACACACGACGAGGATCAACGACAGCTATTTAAACTCCCACTCAAGAAAAACTTCAAAACTAAATAATTGTTTTAATACAACATATTATTACCTTGCCTTTTCATTTTGCTTTTATACAATCTGTTTGATAATATTAACAAGTATAATAGTATATTTAGTAACATGGTGAAATCCAATAAAATAGCCTTAATTTTCAAAACTTTGAGTGCATTGAGCTGTCACTTAATATGTTCCTAAGATCTTAAAATTTTACAAGTGTACTTATGTCATGAAACCTCATAAAATTAGAAGGTATGCGAATTAGAAATAAAAAAAATTTTTTTTTGCCCATTAAGTTTGAAACAGTCTAATCTACATGGGTATCTGTGGTAGAAATCGGAGCACTACGAAAAATACAAACACTTTAGTTGCCAATATCTCCAAACTTAATAAATAAACATGTAAATAATTTGTCTTGTTTTGTCGGAAATAGGTTTTAGATTATAAATATCTAAAATAATTGTAATATTTTGAACTTTTTTTTTTAAATGACAAGAGTATGAGCAAGAGTTTTTTTTTCATTGGTTTTACTTTCACTTGAACTATAGGGGCATTTCATGAGAACAGGGAAGTTGCTATAGAATTTTCAAATTCATTGAATTTTGAAAACTGCTCAGCATTTCTACTAATACTGCAAGAAAATTATTTTTTTAGTTTATAAAAATGGTAACACAAGCTTTCCAAAATGGCTGTTCTATTGAAGCCACATGTGTTGATACAGGCTTAACTTCACATATCACTGAATGAGTAGTAAATAAACCTTAAAATCATGTAATAATTTTTTTAGGTAAGTGTACAATGTTTGATATTTACTGTCTAATAAGAATTTATATGTATTTTGAGAAACGTTTTTTGTAAAAAATGTTTAAATTATGTCATTTTACGTGTCTCATATGTGACAGAAAAGGTACAATTTTTTATTTATGTCAGAAACCCTAAATACATTTTCAATTAAACAATATATTTTAAATAAGACATGCCTATTATGTGATTGGTTGAGATTTTTTTTATTTTTTTGGTGTCTATACTAAGCAAACAACTTCAAGATGTGTCCCATACGTGACACATTGTGTTCCATGCGTGACATTGACAAAGCCATGAAGAAAGTTATTTCTTGCTATTTATATCATGAAATAAATAAAATTATTTGGAACAGCTGCTAGAATCTATAAACTGCCAGAATCTATAAACTGACAGCTAAAAAGAAAATGGATGACAAAGCGAAGGAAGTCCACAAAATTTTTGAAAGAAATCGCAAAAGATGGCAAAGAGCCAAGAAAAGTGAGCTAATTGATGCAAACCTATCACCTATTGAAGTCGATGTACCTATGGAAAGGCAGTTTGTAAGACACTGAGAACCCTCCCTGAGTCACCAAGGAAAAAATCTGATGTGGGCAACACATGACTTTCCTTATATAATGTAATGAATTTACTACTTTTACAGTAAAAAAATAGGTTTTTCTTATAGTAGATACTAATATTCTTTCCATAATATTGAATTTTCGACAATTTGTCATCATTTTGATTGATTTAGCGTCATTTTTATCCATTTGGTAGGATTTTCGTTAATTTGGCAACATTTCAAAAAGTCGCCAAGTTGGCGACATTCCACCAAATTCGTCGCCAAAATCTCGCCAAGCGTTATGGACGAAGAAATAAGTTATTCTTATAGCAGATAAATGACTATTGGCGTTCAAATACAAAAGTATTACTCAAAGTATCTTTTTTCATGAATGGAACGAGCTAGATCCAAAAGAATGATGTCACCCAATTTATCGCATGGTATTACATATGAAAAGTGAACATGTTTCTCAATAGGAAATATTTTTATTTTATTTTATATGATATGATATATTTTATGACTTTTTGACAATTTTTTTAAAAAATGTACAATATCTCGAGAACGGTTCATGTTAGCATTCTAAAATTTATGTCAATCGTTTTCTAATGAAAAATTACATAAAAAATGTCTATTTGCATAACTTTATTAGTAGTTTTGATATATTGACGATTTTTTCAAAATTTCATTCGAAAATTTAGGGGGGTTCTGAACATTCGATTGCATATAAAAACAATAGGCTTCCAGTGTTTACAGATTGTGACTTTTGTACCAAATTTGGTTTGAATCGGTCCATTCGTTCGTCACTTATCGTCTCCACAGACTCACTGACACACACACACACACTAATTCAAATATGTTTAATACGTGATCAGGGATGCTTGAAACGTGCTCTCCCGTCAAAAACTCGAATTCAAATTTTTGACCCCATCACAATACTTTCCTTATACATTCTTTCCTTATACAAGAAACTTTATTTTGTGGCTTTCAACTTTAATACTCTGTATTCCAGGCTCGCATGTTTTATTTTTGATTACACAATTTTGTGTAAAATATTTCAATGGAATGTTTTTAATAGACACAATAGGGTGATTTCTGCATGGCAACGACATTAGTTCACTTTAATGGTTGTTTATATAAAAAGGAGTGAGAGGGTGGGGCGATGGACAGCACTCTCTGAAGATATTATTGATGAATGGTCATGGGCAGTAGTTCATCACCATCACGGCAGGAACTTGTTAGACAGGAAACATGAGATTGTTAGAAGAATGTAAACAAACATTGTGATTCACAATTCTCTTGATTAAAGTTCAAATCCTAAATTCACTCATACGACTTATTTCATTCTTAGGAGTGAATTGTAACATTCTACCAGTAAGTACTTCATGCAAATTGGGTGCTCAACGAGTATACAGGAAATTTGCTGATGGAGAACAGTTTGGAAGTTAACTGAAACAGATATCTCGGTTCAATGCCATGTTCTGGTATTATATGTATTAGCTGGTGGAAGACCCAGGCCACCAGACTCACCCTAGGATATGAGCAGATGTATTAGCTGGTGAAAAATTAATCCATCTGCTCATACCCTAGGGTGAGTTGGGTGGCCTGGGTCACCCTAGAAACCAGAACATGTATTAGCTGGTGAAAAATTAAAGTTCACAATGATCGTAAGGCATTAGATAAGTTGTAGTAATGATCAGTTAAGATCTTAGCATCATGTTATGATGAGTTATTCTGTCAGAGACCACCTGTTCTTCCTCATCAATGCCTAAATTGAAGGTTCCCTTATGTCACCATAGGATGGTGGAGTACTAAAGGAATAATATGAAAACTGCAAAGAAATTGAATATTCTCTTGTCATGTTACCATAGCATAGCTGCCAACCTTGGAAAATGAAAATTAGGGAGATTTTTAAATATTTGCAATTCGTGACAAAAATCGAAAAATCGCACAGCGCGATAACAATTTCTTTTTTTACAGAAAGCATAAAAGGGAATTTTCAAGACAGAATAGGGTTTTTTCCCCTCTACTACAAAACTGCAACATAAAAAATAGACAAATATGATAAAAAATCTGTATTGTATCTATAAACACAATTTAATTTCAACGAATACAAAAGAATTAAATCATCTTTTAAAAAATAAGCACATTCGTTAAGAGTTGTTCTCATCAGAGTCTATAACAATGTTCATTACACTAAATATGATGCATAAAGAAAAATGTCATTGGTTACTGTTTAATAATCATTCACATGTCTTTGACACAGAAACACTTCTCTGCAGATAAAATATTGAATAAAAGAAATCTTTTGGTAAGTAAAAATACTGCACGTAAAAGTTCGATATAATTAAAAAATGTCAAATTCAATCATTCTTACTACTTAGTAGAAGCTCTTTTTGCTTTTTTTAAGAACTCCTTACTAAATGCTTCACTATCCCTTCACAGAGTTCATACCGATTTTTCAAAATAGAAAAATTTGTATTATGCAAAAATAATCAAAAAATTAACCTTAATAATTTGCCATAATATGAAAATAAGCTAGTTTAGTCAATCTAATATGCAACATTTAAATGATGGAGATGGATGGAAAAAGATACTAACTTACTCTCGGCAATTCACGCGAAGCAACTGAATTGCGCAATCGCATTATTTATGCGAAAATAATTAAGAAATTAACCATAAAAATTAATCAGAATATGAAAATAAGCTAGTTTAGTCAATCAAAAATGCAATATTTAGAAGATTGAGATGGATGGAAAAAGATACTATTGTACTCTCGGCGATTCATGAGAACAAACTGAATTGCGCAATCGCAGTGTTTATGCGAAATTAATGAACAAAATAACATTTTAGCGATTTATGCTCAATAACCTTTGAAGAAGTATGTTTATTACTTTCATAAAATAAGTGATCCAGATCTTAATTTACAATACACGCGACCGTAAATCTCCGTTAATTTGATTGGCATTACCCTGCATTGTATTATGGATTTGCTACGATCCCGGGAATGATAAAAATCAGTGCTAAAAATGCGGAAAATTGGTGTTTTCGAGGAATTATACCATGTCTGGTTAATTGATAAATTTCCAACAAAAAACGTCGGAGAATTTCGTTAGTAATCCGGAGGCCGGATAAGTAATGAAAAATCCGGAGTCTCCGACCAAAATCGAGAGTTGGCACGTCTGCATAGGGATTTTTTTAGGAAAATCCCTTTTGTAGGGATTTTTTCTAATTATTGTAAAAATTCGGGAGATTTAGGAATTTTTCGGGAGTTAGGGAGATTGCCTCAAAATTCGGGAGACTCCCGGAAAAATCGGGAGATTTGGCAGGTATGCCATAGGATGGTGGAGTACTAAAAGAATAATATGCCAATAGCAAAGGTATGTTGTTTAGTATATAAGAAATTTTACCTGCTTTGTTGAGTGTTGATCATCATAACCATTTTTGAGAATTGAAAGTTTAATTGTTTTAAATTGTACAGCTGCGGAAAAAAACACACCCCACCCTCTGTTAATCGAGCATCTTTCATCGTAGAGAAAATTGAAATATACCATTCGATTAGGAATAACATCCTCTACAAATTAATGTGCGTAAAATTTGCATAAGGGGCCATCTTCATATCTAAACATGCACAAACTTTGAAATTTTCAATGGCAACACTCAATTTTGACGTCACTTACAAGTTCTAGACCTCCAAATTAGTCCAAATTCAAATTTTTATGACGTTTCTATATATCCGAAGATATTCAATATTCCGGAATGTACAATTTTCGGGGATCAGCTCCATAATGACAATCGCAATTTGAAGTGCGATGTTTCATTAATTGACCACAGCACTGTTGTAAATTATTGAGCTATCCTCTTGACTTTCAGCTTTATCGCTTACCTTACAGCCAAAAGGTCGTAGATTCGATTCCTGCATGAGAGGGTGAGCATTTTCATGGCTGGGTGTGGTGTTGTCTTGTGTGTGTGTGTGTGTGTTACTAAGGCAGTGGGCCTGTAATGGGTAGGATTATGTGTGCCTCAAATAGGGCATGGTTATTAGGGGTAAAAAGCCGTACTGGATACGTTGCTAAAAACTAATGGGGCATTCACGCCAGGGTCAATAAAAGAAAGAAAAAATAAAGAAGAATGAAATGTTTATTTTCAAATGTTATTTTATAATGCTGTTCCTCGAGTCAAGTGCCGAAGCATATGCACAATATATAGTCGAAGCCTATGCATTTATAACAAACCCAACTTTCAAACATATATACCGCAGCAAAACTTTAAATAAGAATGTTATTAGATGTGATAACTCTGATTTGTAATACAGTTAAATAAATGAAAATAAATTGAGAATAAAATTATAGAATCATTTTACCTTTGAATAAGAGGTTCTTAGGTTTTTGTAATAACTATTATACTAAACCGCAATTATGCAAATTCGTCATTTGATGTAACGCTACGTGCTATGGTGTTTAGTATCATATAATTTTATAATTTGTTATTGTTTTATATAAATATTTTTTATTATAAATTATCACATTTTGTGGGCGATTTCAACTCGCAGTAGCTCCGGAACTATTAATCGACAGTAACATAAATAGATCCCATTTATAACAATACAAGTTTTCATCCTTCAATACAGTGGTAGAATTCCGTTGATTAGGTTGCATCTATACAACACTGTTTATACAAAGTTTTTATTAAAACTGGGTAAAAATAAATGCCCGTTTTCTTAAATAAAGATTAATTTACAATTAATATAACTTTTTCAAATTAGTCATTTTTTTAAACTAATATACGACCCCTAAAATCATCTTGATGCTGAATATTTAAACATTTCAAAACAACTGGAGGGAGGAAACACCTGGAATTTTACATAAACATATAAAATGTCTTTGTGAATCGATTTTTATCAAAACATGCCCAGGTTTGTATTCATATTTTTTCGATTATTGATTTCATAGTTAATATTTCATACAAACAATTATTTCCACAAAAATAAAAATCACGTAAATGTGTTTGGGTTGTTTAGTAATAACGTCATACAAATAATCAGCTTGAATTATTATAGAAGATATGAATGGAAGTCTTGGAAACTAATTTAACATTAGGAGCTCAAAACTTTACATACTCATAATTCAGAAAAGCTTCATCCAAATAACTTGAAACTTAATATCCGAGGTTAATTTTAGTGTTGTATTCGAAATATTGAGTTAAACTTGGGTGCTGCCATTGAAAATTTCAAAGTTTGTGCGCGTTTAGATATGAAGATGGCCCCTTATACAAATTTTAAGCACATAAAATTGTAGAGGATGTTATTCCGAATTGAATGGTATCTTTCAATTTTCTCCATGATGAACGATACTTGATTAACAGAGAGTGGGTGTTTTTTTCCCCCCGCAGCTGTACATAGTGCTCACCTTAATCACTGAACTTGCCTCTAATCAGCATTAATTGTATTGTTCTGACAAGAGATTATGAAGATAAACTCAAGTCTGCAAATTTTGAAAACCAACTTTGGAATTCCTTATTTAAAACCTGTGTTGACTTTTTTACTTACCCGAGTTACAGATTTACATCTCACGATATGTAAAGTTTAAAGCTTCAGTAACCTGTCCAACATAATAGCCAAGAAAATTTTATAATGAATTACTTCTACTATAAGTTTGACAAGAGAGATTATGGTGGCTATGCTGAAAATAGCTTCTATGAAGGGATTTTACTATGAAGCAAGATAATGGAACTTAATTTCATTTAAATAAAAGTATGAATTTGTATTTAAGTTTCTGGTTATCATCCATTTTTTAAATGCTTTTTTTCTCTGTCTGCAGAACTGGTAACTGTTGTTCTGCAAATAGAAAAGATTTCCCCATGCCTTGCTGTGACTATATGGCCGTTATCATTTTCTAGATATTGACGACATTAACTTAATTTTAACCTCTGCAATTATAAAGATTGATTATAAATTGCTGTTAATAACAGGTAAAATATATTAGATGATTTTTGTTAATAAAGAAAAAAATGAAATACATAGAAAATACACATGCCCAATAACAAATGGTGTTCAAATATTTAGTACTTGGGTACATGTTTATATTTAGAAATCAAAATAATGAAACTAAGGAATTGATTGAAGAATAAAAAGGAAAAACTACAGAAAAATATTTAAAAAATAACTTATTTACCACAACCATGGCATAACATTTATTTGTCTTGTTTTCAAATTCTAGAAGTTCAGTATTCAAAATATTGGCAAAGTGTAGTTTCTTGAATACCTAAAAAATGGTAAAGATATTAACAACTTGGCAAATCTACAAGTAAATATATAATCTATAATTCTTGCAAGGATAACTTGACAGTACAAATAGGGAAAATTGTGAGCCTCCACAAAGCAATCTAGTATTATGTACTAAACACTATTATAGTATAACAGACCATGCCTACTAACATTAGAGAATAAAAACCCAGTAGATAGCGCAGTGATCAATTTTTACAGTGCTCTCAAATCAGTGTGTATAACCTGTTCAATATCACTTTGGGAAAACTAGGGATTTTGTTTACATCACACAAAAAATGCATGATTTTTTCCCCAAAAAAATGATAACTCACTATACTTAAATAGTCACTCTATATGTTCAGTTCTCAAATTGTAATTTAGTTAATTATATGAATGCGGATAGAAAAATGCTTTTGGGACTCTTGCCTAGAAAATAAGGGGAAAAAATTCTATTACGAAATAGCTCATTTCGAGTATATTTTAAAGAAAATGATGCTTCATCTTTTATGTAAACTGCAAAGATGTGAAAGTACTGTTAACTAATTTGAGATATTATAGAAAATAAGATTGAAAAAGGATGGAAAATAAAGGGGAAGCACATATAGGGGACACATTATAGGGGAAATACACTTTATAAAATTAGGGTTGTCCCAATTCCCGCTGTGAACCCTGTTGTAATGAATTCCCCATAGGGAGGGAGGGGGGGGGGGGGGGGGGTTAGACCCTATAGCAGAAGTAAGGGTACACATACACCTCCGCCAGAAATCTGTGATGGGGGGAGGATAACCCCCGGGGTCAACTTACCACTTTCTGCTCTTATCTCTCTATTGATTCTTATCTCTGAGGCTGTGATACTGTTAGTAGCTTGTTTTTAGAATACGATAGTTTATCTTGCGTTACTGAACACATGTTTATTTTTGTTCGTTGGGTTAGTCTGTTTCTTTAGAATTATAGTCAAGATCATGCTTTTTAAAGTGGTAATTGAGGTGGACGATGCAGCATTCTTTGCCAACGGAGAATTCTAATTCCTTTTTAACACTATACAACATAGTTGAAAAGTGTTTCTGACTTTGTCTATCTGTCCGTTAGTACGATGACTGCCATAAAAATCACTTTATCAAAATAAAATTTTAGTATGTTGTTCAGATGGTCTGTGTGACCTATGGGAATATAAATGAATAATATCACCCAATTAATTTTGGATTGTTACCATATTTATTTTCAAATTTATTGATTCACTGTATTTTCAAATGTATTCACTTACAAATTTGAATTAGTAATTACCATATCTTTAATTTTAATTAATTTTATGTCGAAAGCAGTTTATTTTGCTTATGTTAAAACATTTATTAGATTATATTGCCGGTAGTTCCAAAATTGCTTATATGCGAAATAAATTCATTTCGGAATACCGCACTCCTTGATAATGGACACTCCCGGTTAACAGGCAAAACGGGTCCCATGAGTGTCCGCTACCAAGAGGTTCAACTGTAATTTGAAACTAAATATAGATGGAAAAGAATATTTCAAGAAGCTTTAAGGGTAAGTTAGGCATATACAAAAACAAGCCCTTTTTGCATAGAGACATGTGGTTGGTCGCAAATGCCACCATGGGGTGCTACAGATGCAGAGAAGCACAAAGAAGGGAAAATAGATAATACAGCAGAAGTGTATTAGACATAACAATTACACGTATCAATGACAACTGTTTATCATAGTATTAAAGTAGCTGTTCAAAGTTCTTGCCATCCACAGATATGCACGTCTGGCAACATCGACACATAGATTGGCGAACACGATCAATAATGCCAGAACACCAGCAGACATGTGCTCCTGCCTCAATGACTCTAGCGACAAGGTCAGTGTCAGATGTTACAGGGGTTTCATAAACAAGGTTTTTGAGGTAACCCCACAGGAAGAAATTAATGAGGGATAAGTAGGGGGGCTGTGTGTGTGGGGGGGGGGGGGGCAACTAATGAGTCCTGCAAGGCCGATCCATCACTCAGGAAAGGTCCTATTGAGATAGTCTTGCATATTCTGGCTGAAACATGCACAGCTGCGGATGGTAAGAAATTTGAATGCCTACTTGTACCTTTAAAAAAAGTAGCTGACACTACAGCTGCTTAACAAATTTCGCATTTCTCAAGTTTCTATGTGACGTACAGAAAAATCTATAGAATATAAAAATATGAAAGTTGGTACGTTTGCAGAGAAATATTAGGGGAACATACTGATATAAACCGTTTTTCGATTTAAAATTTGGTTTAGAAAATATTTGATGTTAAATCGAAAAGAGTTTTCGAGCTGTGAGATCACATCCTGGACAGATTAACAATAGGAAGACCTCCAATTGTTGATGACATGTACCTACATAGTTGAATATTTGCAGGACAGAGCCTTTCATTCTCTACAGGTGAAGATTTAAATGGTTGAGACAATTGGTGGCTCCTTTCTGATTGGTTTCTGGCAGAAACATTACAAAATGGGCGAGGACTCAGTAATTGAAGCATTAAAATCTTTAAAAGTATAGATATTTATTTCTAAACATGATTACAATGTTAGTAGTGCACTTTGAAAAATGTGACTTATCATTTATTCTGATAAATAGAGCATTTTGACACCATTGCTGTCATGAACATGAGGATTTCATTGTTATATTTCACAACAATTAAATGTTTTATTGTTGTAAATATCTCTATACTGAAAGCGTAACATATTTTATGAAACTGTATCAAGAATAAGTAGCAAAATCTACAGTTATGAAATTTTGCCGTTTCTTCCTAATACAGTAAGCTACCATTCTTAATAGCAGGCGGCACAAAAGGATTCACAATGCAGGGGTTCAGAACACCAGGAAGTAGAAGGCGAAATCTCCTAACTCACGAAATAATGTTCTGAGTTAGCGAGCATAGCAATTTGGGGGCTAAGCTTGGTGATATTATTCGTAAAGTTAAGGGTGTTGGTGAGCGTCGGCTACTAATGGGATAAAGCCCCTACAGGGACATCAGGCCTGTGACGAACTTCGATTAATGAGTGACAGTCAATGGAGGGCAGAGTGCAGGGGTTTTGCGAGCTTCAGCGAGCATGGGACACTTAGGCATGTAGGAGACACGTAGTATCGTGTGTGCCATCCGAATTGAAATAGCTCACGAAGCGAGCTCTTGGACTGGTAAATGTCAGTTAATTAGGGACAGTAAAACCTACAACTATGAAATTTTGCTCATTTTTTCCTAATACAGTAAGCTATCATTTTTAACAGCAGGTGTCACAAAAGGATTTACGATGCAGACTCAGCGAGCGCCAGGAAATAGAAGACAAAGCCTCCCAACTGACGAAGAGATATTCAGAGTTGGCAATTTGACAATAGTCAACAATCTACTAAATGCAAATTTAATTTTAAAAAATGATGAAATTTGTTTTTATAAATTCAGGAAATGTTGACAGAAAAAAAATATTTATAAAAAAGTATGTTGTTCAGAAGGTCAGTGGGACCTATGGGAATATAAATAAATAACATCACTCAATTAGTTTTGGACTGAACCCGGGTTGAAAAATGAAATACATTGAACCCTATGGGACCTAATTTTTCAAACATTTTTAAAGCGAATTTAAAATTCACAAATTGTTTTGAAAGTTTTAGGAAATATTCAAATTATCCCATAAAAAATATGAAAAAAATTTCAGCAAAATATATTCGGTTGTATTTAAAAAAAAATTAAAGTAATAATTACACCCATATTATATGAAGAGATCACGTGACCTACTTTAAAATAAAATATGGCACCCATCTTGTGTCAAAACAGTGATTTTTAAAGTTCTTTTTAATTTATATTTAGTGTTGTATGAGTCTTAAAATGATTTATTTTTGTTTCTTAATTTCTGTGCATCTACATTCTGAAATAAAGCATTTACAATATATTTGAGTTTAAATGATCATCAAACTTTGATTATTTCTACAACAAAACCTAATTTTCACTTATGGAAAATGTAAACACTTAAAGATGTAGTATGAGTTGTATAAGAATTGCTGAACTTCTTTAACATAAAATTATTTAGCTCTGGAGTCTGCAATATAGTTGATATGAATGAAATATTCATTGATTTTACACAGAGAACAGACAATTTTATAGCAGACTTTTTCGATTAAGTTTAAGCATAGAGTTAAATTACTTTTACCTCCATGGTTTTAAGTTTCTAAATAAAACAAATTATTGTAGTACTGTTATGAATGAAAGGAATGGAATAAAAGTGTATAAATAAAATATTTACAGCTTTTACATAGAGAGCCAGCTGATTTATATTTCAATGACGTCATTTGAATAAAGTTCATTTTTTTCGATGAAGTTTTAAGTTTTCAAATATAATAAATTTATGTAGTATTGTGATAATTTTAAAAATATCAACGCTGAATGTATCGCATTTTTGAGATGTTTAAATAAAATTGCATTGCAGTTGGAAAGTGTTTCATAATCAATGCTTTATGCATGATTGATCTTTCTTATTAACTTCGGTTAGAATCCGTTTAATTTTAGTCCTTTTCTTTAATTGTCAAACTACAATACAAATATCAATTACAATATCATTGTAATATAATCATTAAACTTAATATTGAAATGTAAATAACTATAAAATATATAAAATGCATTTTATTTTTTATCATAAATGCATAAAATGCATTTATGATAATTTTATGAATTAATCTTTAAACAATCAGTCAACTTTTATTCTAAATATTAATAATGTTGACAAATTTAATATCTCTATAATAAAAAAAAAAGCTGCTGACTCCAACGCTGTTTGACAAACTTCTCATTTCTCGAGTTTCGTTGGTTCGTACCGCAAAAACTATAGCATACAAAAATATAAAATTTGGTACACTTATAGAGAAAAGTTCAGGAAACACGTTGAACTGAACCATTTTTTGATATATATTTTAGTTAGAAATATGTAATGTCAAAATTAAGGACAAAATATTACTGCAAGTTCACGTCCTGAATAGACTAATGAATTTTTGCAAGCAGGTACCCACATAATTTAATTTTTGCAGGCAGGTACCTAGATGGTTGAATTTTTGCAGGAAGGAGCCCTTTTTTTAATTTCAATGTAGTTTACGAGATATTTTACTTTTTACGCACGTTTGATGTAAAAAATGGTCTTTCACATTGGTACGACTATTGATTTTCATTGTACAGCAAGAACTATAGGATACAAAAATATGAAATTTGGTACATTTGTAGAGAAATAATAGGGCAACACTGTGAAATAAACCATTTCCTGATTTAAATTTTAGTTTGGCTTGAAATAGTGAGTAAGAGGCCAAGCATCCCAATTCACAAGTTATAGCGTCAGCAAAGCGTAGTAAGCCCCCCCCCCCCCCTGTTTAAATAAAAAAAAAAATGTTTTTATCTATTTATTGTATGCATAGAATGTTGCCAAATTTGAATGAAGATAAAACTGAGTAAACCAGCTCCTGTAGCTTCTAAAATGTACTTGTGTTAGCATTGCTAAAAGTAGTTAATGAATGCCAAAAGAAGTAATTAAAATTTACCTGTTGAGGAATTTTTGAAGTACGATTTCCTTTATCTTTTTCAGATTCCGTCATGTGTACTCTGTTGTCTGTAATATAAAATAAATTAAGTTTAAAGAAAGATGAGCAGTCTACTACATGAAATGAATACAAATTTTAAATATTACTGAACGAAAAATCAAGCTATAATTTCTTGAATATAAACAGGGTTATCACTTCAAGGACATATACAAAATAGTTGCCTTATAGGCTGAAAATAATTGCCAAAGTAGTCTCCTAAGGTGTCTGTTTTAGTAGCAAAATTTGGCACTTTTCAACATAGAAAATGTTAAAATGCTAATATAGGTTAATAGAGAAATAAATTACATATATAGTGGTACTTGGATGAAATAATCTGAAAAAGTAGTAAAATTCATGATCTGTTTGAGAGCACTAAAAACCATAATTTTTTATATGAAAACAGAATTTGTGATTTTATTCAAGAGCGCCAATACTCGTGATTTTATTTAAGAGTAGTAAAATTCACTATTTTGCCCCAAAACACTAAAATTTACAATTTTTATGAAAAGGAATGAAATTAGCAATTTTATTAGAGTGCTAAAAGTATTTTATTGCAATTGAGTGCAATTTTTTCATTAAAAAAAAAAGTCATAATTTTAGTTAAAAACGCTAAAATTTACATTTTATAAAAAGGTTCATATATGCAATTTTATTAAAAAGCATTAAAGTATGTGATTTATTTTAAAATTCTTAAATTTGTTACTTTACTTAAAAACTCAAATTCAAAATTTTATTTAAAATTCCTCAAATACACTATTTCATTTAACTTTTTGTTTTTAACGTCTGTATGCGTGTCTGTTTGTGCAATGTAGGTATCCACGCTAATTTAAAAACTAATGGATCAAATTTCATAAAATTTGGTAAGTACACTTCTGTGTGACCCTGGTGTTGATTAGTTTTTAGTACGATTTGGGATAAAAAAAAAACCTCATCTTTTTATGTGAAACGGTCTACAAAAATTATCTGTATCCACTCTAGCAGAAAAACTAATAAATCAAATTTTACTAAATTTGGTAGATAAGTCAATTGTAGATTACCCTGGTGCTTATTAGAATTTGGTACGATTCGAAAGAAAATAACTTGCCTTTTTTTGCGAAATGGCACCAAAAATTCATCAAAATCTAAAACAAAACTATGCTGAAATATATCAATTAAATGCTTTTTATACATAATGTTTAACAATGAAAAGAATAAGACCAACCCCATTACACTAGGATTAGCCGTTCGAGATATTTTAGTTTTTCGCATTTTCGTAATAACACTTTTGAAAATAAGTCCAGTTACCAAATGAGAACAAAAACTGAATTAAAAATGCAAATTAAAAACGGAGATGAGATAATCGGAGATGACAAATAACGGAGATGAGATTGCCAAACAAGCAAAAAAAGCTGAAAATAAAAATTTGAGAAATTATACACGACAGATATTTTAAGTGTTGAAATATTTGAGAATTTTGCATAACTGAAAAAAAAAAAAAAACCACTACATTGGAAAAAATTAGTTTTCATATTATATTTAGTACGATGCAAGATAGGCAATTGCGTTTAAAAACAGGATTGTTTAACCACATGGGCAAATTTAATTTTAACCTTTACATTACGGCTCCAAGAATCCATTTTTTCAACTCCATAACGGCAAAATAACTGAAAATTCCACTTCTATAAATAAACACCTTCAATGACATAGTCTTTCGTTCATAATTCGTTCCCCCTCCAGTCAGGAGAAACTTGAAGGAAGGGCTGCAGGCATTCTTCAAGTTTTCAGAAGAAGATTTGAGAGTTTCAAGAGAATTTCAGAGGTACAACTGTTGTACCGCCATAAGGAAAAGGTTAATGCATTCTTTCATATTAATTATTCTAAACTATGCTTTTGTTATCTATCATAACTCATACTTTCAATTTGTCAGTTTTGTAGAAAGACATTAAAAAAAAAAAAACTCCACAAATTTTTCACAATTGCAAAGACACAAATTTTTTGTTCTTACAGTGTAGTATATTTTTAAACACATTTATAAAATTATCATATTTTGTTAAAATGTGCTTTGTCTATTGTCTACACATAAATGAAATTTGGAAGTATCTTATGTTTCAAAGAAAATGCTTTTTCTGTTCAAAAATATCTTTTTATAAAAATGTAGCAAATAAGGCTTTAAATATTTTAATGGGTTTACTTCAAAGAATATTAAAAAATACTTCCACTGGTCGTATCTTTCCCTTTGACTCCAGTGACAACATATATATTAATGACATATATGCATCTCGGTGATTGTAGGGTTAAAATTAATTTTTGCGTAATGTAAAGGTTAAAATTAAATTTGCCCATGTGGTTAAACAATCCTGTTTTTAAACGCAATTGCCTACCTTGCATCGTACTAAATATAATATGAAAACTAATTTTTTCCAATGTAGTGTTTGTTTTTTTTCACCGAGATGCATATATGCATCCGAAACCAGGGTAAAAATTTAAGACTTGCTTTTGATTCCCCTTCTGTGGGGGATTTTACGTCTCGCCTCCACTTCCGGGTTAGACAGACGAGCATTGTCTGCTGTCTGTTTTTTGGACACTACATGTTGAGAATTATGGAATGAATGAAGCTTGTCACACAAGAATGTCCGTATCCTCGCGTGACAAGCTCCATTTATTTTGTTACCACCAGCACACAGCGTCTAAAAAACAGACGGCAGACAATGTTCATCTGTGGCAAGACGAAGCATAATTAAGGTAGGAGATCTAGTTACAACTAAGGACCAACCTAGACCTTTTTTCTTTCACCTCCCCACCTTTCTTGAATCACTATCCATTCTCAGATAATTGCAATCCAAGAAGTTAACCGACTTTGACTCCAGGCCCTATCCTCTAGTAAATTACCTCCCAGGAGGAGTGTTGAATCTAGCAATGTCATCGGTGTCTATATTGCACACACTTCTTTCTTCTCTTCCCTTTATAAATCTGTTATCTTTTCTTTTGGAGTTAAAAACTACTACCAGTACATGGGGATTAAGATGAATTTCTAGAACTTTGATCACGAAACTCCACCTTCCTTTGTTAATCACTGACATGCAAAACCCATAGCCCACTAGGCAAAAATGAAATGATTGAAAAGAAATGGGAAGAATAAGGAAGTGGTTTCCCAGCAGCACCTTATTGCCTGTGTACTCGCTCTGAAACAGCTGCTGACATTACAGGAGATAAGTATAAAACTGAAGGAATTCTGCATTCCTTCATTTGGCAGGAAGTGTTCAACTTACCAATATATGGTGTACATTAGTTAAATTTACAAATGAAGGGTTTTGTAGATAGAAAAAGTGTGCAGATTTCTCAGATTTTCTCTTGAAGAGCAGAAATTTGTCCGATAAGAAAAATTTATTTGAAAAAAATAAAATAAAAACTGAATTCTTTGGGATAAAGGTGAAACAAAAAAGCGGAATTCCACCGAAAAGCTGAAGAATCTCTTGCCTGATATAATGAATTATTGAAGAAATAAAGTGAATATGAGTCTGCAGGGAAAGTCATGGGCTGCCCATATCAGATTTTTTTAAAAGCATTCAATTTGACTTTGACATGTTGGAATCAGTGTTCGAAATCAGGGGTCGTTAGTCGTAATTTGCGACAAGAAATTTCAATTTGACGACTAGATTCTTCAGTCTGGTCGTCAAATTTGAAGCCTAACAATGCTAATGTTAAATATCAGTCTTCCCTTTCCTTTTGACTAAATTACGATCCCTGGTAGAAGACTGGACAGCATTCGAAAAAAAAAAAAGCGGCATTTTATACACGTCCTCAGTGATAAATCTGCAGGTGGTACATAGATAGTAATCCCCCTCTGTCTATTCAGGGAAAGATAACATTGGGAGCTTTATTGTACTTCATCTCACCCCCACCCTTCAAGACCTGAAATTGCACTTCTGAAGAATTTATGAATTTATTTGTCTTTCTTTATCCTCAGACATTCCGATGTCCCAGACTCTGGGTATTTAAAGAGTTTCTATTGCTCCCCTCCCCTTTATCCCCTCGTACATCTACGTGTCCCACTTGGAAGAAAAGGGAGTGATCCTGCAGTCTTTACATTCTAATTGCTTACTATTATAGAACACACTGCGTTCCAGCATCTTGCAAATTTGGTTAGCTAATATTTTGTTATCAGACATTGAAAATGACGTTTTTATAGCTGCCAAGTGTTCCAACTTTTATGTACTTATTCCTTTTTTCAGTCTTGTTCCGAGAATCTGATTTGGATCCACAGTAGTCCGATTTTTCTTTTCCATAACATTTATATTTTATTGCATGCAAATCTGCATATTTTTCATCTACATATGCATAAGAGTATCTACAAGTCAAGTATCTATAAGAGTATCTACAAGGAGAAATCGGAAGTAGGTCACCGAAATGAAAAACAAAGTCAGGAATTTTAAGATCGAGGTTTTTCCGTTTTTTCATCTAAAAATCCATTTCCACGTGATTGCGTCTGTTTCTAATTAATGTGGGAGAAACATATTTGCATCGACCAAAAATTTTATGATAATTTCGTGTTATATACAAAATAATTATTTTTCAGACGTATTATTAAAGAAATGAAGAGCTATATTGCACGGTACCACGATAAAAAGCATTTGTCCGCGATCTTTGTTATATTTTGTTTTATTGTGAACATATTTTTCCACTACTGCAATCTGTTTGCATCGTTTAAAACATTTGTAAATTTCGTATATATTATATTATGCAAAAAAACTATTTTTCAAGCGTATTTTTAATGACATGAAAGGCTATTTTGCAGCAGTATCGCGATAAGCGGCATTTGTGTGCGATCCTCTATATTTCGTTTTATTTTGAAAGTATTTTTTCACTGTTACAATTTGATTGCATCATTTAAAACGTTTGTAATTTTTTTGTATATTATATAGGAAAACTATTTTTCAAACGTACTATTAGTGAAATAGAAGGCTATTTTGCAGCAGTATGGGGGAAAACAATATTAGTGCACGATTTTTCCTCATGCAATATGTTCCTATCTTTCTTTCTGGCAGGTTGGCATCTATGCATTTTTTATATCAATCCTTGAAATTAATGTCATTCATACTTTTTTTTTATTATTACTCAGGCTGTCTAGCTCACCCAAAGGGTGTAGAAAACTCAGACCACACGGCAGACCCGAAGGTTTACTGCAGCTATATGTGTGGCCGGGCACCCAAAGGGTGTTGTTGTTGTTGTTGAGACCCAGACCGTCCGACCTACCAAAAAGGTGTAAGGTAACTGACCCAAAGGGTGTCGAAAGCCCAGACCATCCGACTCATCCTAGGACATAGAGTAACTTAGTGGATGGCAGGGACCCAAAGGGTGTTGTTGTTGTTGTTGAAACCCAGACCGTCCGACCTACCAGAAAGGTGTAAGGTAACTGTTTGGACGGTCGGGAAGTGCCACCCAATTTAGACCGGAACCCAGTGGGGGAGGCATCCACAGGGACCCAAAAGGTGTTGTTGTTGAGACCCAGACCGTCCGACCTACCAAAAAGGTGTAAGGTAACTGTATGGACGGCCGGGAAGTGCCACCCAATTTTGACCGGAACCCAGTGGGGGAGGCATCCACAGGGACCGTACCCTCCTTCCCCTACCACCAACCTCTCGGAAGGACTTACGGACCCACATGTTTAACGTGATTGTACTCCGCATGAACACGGCGGCATTTGTGGCAGCGTGCAAATCTAGCGCGCAAACCACAGGGATACCGCACCCGAGATGGCCAACAGCACGCGGCGTTCCGAGGTGGTCACCCACCAAGTACTAACAGAGCCCGGTGCTGCTTGACTTCGGTGATCTAACGAGAACTGGTGTTTTCAGCACGGTACGGCCGTTGGCCTAGGGACCCAAAAGGTGTTGTTGTTGTTGAGACCCAGACCGTCCGACCTACCAGAAAGGTGTAAGGTAACTGTATGGACGGCCGGAAAGTGCCACCCAATTTAGACCGGAACCCAGTGGGGGGGACCCAAAAGGTGTGGATGAGTTTTAAGGGTATGATTTATATTTTGTCAAAGCAACAAGAAAAAGTGTAGCAACTATAAAACAAAAACTTATTATTGACTTGCAAATACTGAACCCTAGATGCCAACTCTGCATTTCTTCGTGAAACTCCGATATTTGCATTGAGTGCCAATCTCCGGACAAATATGCAAATTCTCCCCCCCCCCCTTTTTTTAAACTTTTAAGATGAATATAGTAAACAGATTTTAAAATGAAATTCCATACTTTGACGAAATTTGCCACAAAAAAACAACAACTAAATTTCGCCCATTAATATTATAAGATTCCCTTATAATATTTTAATTGTAAATGTGTTTAATTCTTATATTTGTAAATAATATGAGAAAGATTATATGGAAATGTCACTAAAATGTGCATTTATACGTGATTCTCGGTTTATCCCATTTTATTATCACATATTTTCCATTTTTGGAATTTCTTTTTATCAACTAAAACTTTTATATTAATTGTTATTTTATCTCAGGAAAATTAATTTTCAAGCATGAAATGAAGGGGTATTGGGGCAATGATTGTATAAGATGACTATAATTTGAAATTGTTAAATAGAAGTTTTTTTTTAATTTCTTGTTTTTCATGTTCCTTTTTGCCAAGTAAAAACAAATTAGCAATTTTTTCTATTTATTTTCTTTTGGGTTTCCTTATCAGTTTATTTTAAATTTTAAGAAAATTTAAAACAATTTTTAATACAAAAATCTGAATTATTCTTTGTTTATATCTTTAACAAAAATGGACATTTAAAAAATAGTTATTGTTAGAAATTTCAAAATGGCAAGTAGCCGTGTCTATTTGGCACCTAGAGTCAAAACTATAGGCATCAAATGACGCCTAGTACAAATCTTTAATTTCTAACACTGGTTGGAATCTGTAATTTGATTTAAATATGCTAAAATTTGTGATTTTATATAAGTATTATAATAAGCAATTTTCACTATTTGTATAAAAAACATTTAAATTTGTTATTTGAAAGTGCTAAAATGTGCAATTTTATTTAAAAACCAGTTCACTGCTCAGCCTTTCAAATTTTTCCTATTCAGAGCAAAAGCTCGAAGTATGCATTTTGCACTAGAAAATCCAGTGTTCCACCAAGAATATATCCATTGCTAAGGATTTTACAAAGACATTATATCTGTGAAATGACATGATTTTAATTTTTTGTTACGGAATAAATGCAAGGATTAGTCTGGCAATGTGACTTATTTTCAGTAAACTTTTGAACAGATGTACTCTACTTCTTACAATTTGTATCGGAAAATGATTTGGAGTAGTTGGAACAGAAATTGCATCACTACGACTCACCTTCATTTATTATTTGTGTAACAGATTCTTCTATTACTTCGATTTCTTTGGATAAGTTTAAAGTATTTTTATACCAACTTGAATTAGATACTTCGATCCATAATGGAGTTTCAGTCATGTCAGCTTCTATGATTTTATCCTAAAGAGAATATAAATATGAATAAGTTAATTCACATGAATGACTGGAATTACAATATAAATATTAATGGCACAGGAATGACTGGAATTACAAAACATGAAAAACCAATAATAAATGTTGTATAAGGGGGTGGCAATCTATGGCACACAGAGCAATGTTTAAGAAACATGCATAATCACCAACCCTGCTGAATTAAAAACCTGTAGATTTTGACCCAACTTTTCGAAAAGGAAATTTGAAATATAACATTAATGTACATAGTGCATAAAATAATTTTTAAGACTGACGCTAGATGTCAGCGTACAGTGGCTCCATCAGTGTAATCACGCATGCATGATAAACCTCGACCGTCTGCTGGCGCACTGCCAAAAGTTCGACGTATTTGCTAAACTAACTCGAAAGATGCGGTTGTTCATTACAGAAGTAACATTTTTTCACGCTGAATTATTGAGATGGAACAAAGATCTGTAATTAAATTTAACGCAAAACTTGGTAAAAGTACCTCGGAAATGTATCAATTGATGAAACAAGTATACGGCGAGTTTTGTTTAAGTAGATCAAATGTTTTCTTGTGGTACAAACGTTTTTTGGATGGAAGAGATATGCTAGAAGATGGTAAGCATTGAAAATGTGTACGATTTCACGGCAAACAATCGCTGTGCGTCACTAAGAATGATGGAAGAGTCTTTAAACATCAATAAAGAAACGATTCGAACCATCTTGCATGAAGATTTGGCCAAAACAAAAGTCTGTGCTAAATTTGTTCCACACACTTTAACCAATAAACAAAAATCAAAGAGAAGTGCACATTACAGAGACATCATTTCAGCGCTGAAAATGATCCAAACTTCTTGAAATCGATTGTTACAAGTGACGAAATATGGTGTTTTCAGTATGATCCTGAAACAAAGTGCGGAATAGAAGTAAAAAATCTTGCCACAAGCTAAAAAAACAAGTTCCATCCAAAATCAAAACAATGCTTATTCTTTGATAGTAAGAGTATTATCCACAAATAATTTGTTCCACCTGGACAAACAATTACAGGTGAGTATTATTTATTTGAGAAAGTAAACATGTATATGATTTGTGTGAGGAAATGTATATGACATTTATGTAACAATGTATATGATTTGTGAGGATTCTAAATAATATTTAATAATTTATTTTTAAATTAAAAACAGTTTAAATTGTTTCTTATAATATTATAAAACCTGTAATAAACAAATCATTTATGATTCTGAATTGGTGAAGTAATTTTAAATTATTTTCCATATAATTTCTATTCCTTTTGTGCAATGTTTCAAATTTGTGATTTATTTTTTTAGATAAACTATTTTATAACTTTTCAAAAGCACATGTACTTAATGAAAATATTGAATTGTAACTACTCACTGCAGTATACTCGTATAAAAATTTTTCATGCACGAAATTTTTTATATTCTCTAAATTAACTGCGAACATCACACACAAAACCGGGTACAAAGTCAATAATCCACTTTGAATCTGGCTTTAAATTCATGCGTAATAGCAAAACTAAGAAATAGAATGCTGAACCAGTAGTGGGACACAGGATTTTCCAAGTTTATTAAATCGTAAAGAAATAACTTCTGATAAAAAGGCTTCAAAAATTGGATTATACAGTCACTGATTTATTATCATAAGTAACGAACACTCTTTAATGACAGTGGTGAATTTTGTTCACAGCCTGGCTTCACACTATTTTTTTGTGAAAACCATTTTTTTCGCACAAATATAAATATTTTATCTGATGATGTAAAATTGGTAGTCAGGCACAAATTAGAGCGATACAATACTTATTTCGGAGGCAATATTTGTATCAGTAACTCATGGCAACTTTTATTTATTACATTTTTTCCGATCATAGCATTCGGATATTTTTTTATTTTTAACCCTTTGAGGACAGTTGACATGCCCGTGCATCGACTGCGAACTTACATTCAAGGACGGTAGTCACGCATTTGCATTGAAGAAAACTTTACCTTATAGGATGGCAGTCACACATGTGTGTTTTCATATGGAACATTTTTATTAGGATTTATTTGTGTACTAGATGGCGTTAAAATGTCCATGCGAACAACTCCAATGTATTTTGCAGATTCTTGACCTTGGCATAGGGAGGATCCAATAAATCATTTCTCCATCTGGAGCGGTGAAACATGGTTTTGTAATATAAACAAATAGCGCAATTCTTGTATCCTCTGCTATTTTATAATTGAGTTTCGGTTCTCATTTTGATTTAGCTTAATGATTTCATTGGTGAATCATAGGAATATTTTTTTTAGGAGTATTTTTTTTTTTTAAGTTTGGATTTCAGAGGAATGTGTGGCAGTGAAATTATTAGGGTATTTCGAATAAAAGAATGGCTGGGCCAAGACGTTTTCTTTCTGTAGAGATAATAACTTATAAGAAATTATCATAAAAGAACACCTTTATTACTGTTGACTTATACAACTGTTTACATCCCTTTATATTCTGATTTCACTTTCTTTTTCAAGTTGAGTTGCGTTGAGCTGACACATAAGATAAATCCCCAACATCCTCCCCTCCCTTTGCAATTTTGACAAAATTGTAAAATTACAAATCCAATCTTTTGGGAATCTTTAATACATCCTGATCTTGAAATTTTAGTTTCAGGTATGATTGAAGATGTAGGAGAATCACTGGATTCGTTCGGAATCTGAAAAGATTCTAAAGCAATGTCTGTTGTTGATGACAACACCTCTAATTGATATAGCCATTGAAATGGTCTTATTTTTTCCCCGCTGGCTATCTTGACCTTTGCTACTGTTGCATGTCTGTCAGGACCAGGAAAAATTCCTATAACTAAACCAAGGAGCCATTCAATTCATTTTTTATCTGCTGAAACTAGAACCACATCTCCTACTCTTTGGCCTCTATGTACTAGCATGGCTAAGTATTCATTACGAAACCTCATGCATAAATCTTTTCGTAATTGTTGGAGGTAACACAATCTTCTATTCAAACTTTTGCTATCGATCACATTAAAATCTGTTACCTCATTGTTCGTAATACCTTGCATGAAACGGGCAGGGGTTAATGGCTCTAGCACTTCAGCATTTCCTTCAACGTAAGTTAGAGGTCTAGAATTTATTGCAGCTTTACAGTCACATAGGATTGTTTCTCATACTTGACTCTCTTCATACTTGACTACGGCTCTGCCTAATACTCTTAGTAATTATTTGACCATCCTCACTAACCTTTCCCACCAGCCACCCCATCAAGCAGCTGTAGGAGGATTAAACTTCCACCGTATTTTCTTTACAGAGGAAAATGCCATGATTTCATTCCAATCAAGATTAAGTAATGCATTTTCGGCACTAACAAAGTTAGTACCATTGTCAATGTAAATTATACTGACTCTTCCTCTTCTGGCTATAAATCTTAATGCCGTAATAAAACTACTGTGGAAAGGGATTTTGTCAGCTCTAAATGAATTGCACGATAAATGGCACAAGTAAATAAAACAATCCTGACCTTTTCATTTGAAGATAAGATCAGTGGTCCAGCAAGATCTATTCCAGTTACTTCGAAAATACTTGCATTCTTGATTCGATCACAAGGTAAAGGAGCAAATGGTGGTTTGATTGGCTTTACAAATGACACATCTTTTGCAAATGACACACTGGGAATTGATTTCCTTTGCTAACCTTTGAATTCCTGTGATCCAATAAGTCTCTCTAAGATTACTGATCAAAGTTCTTAATCCTGCGTGCAGTAATTCTCCGTTTTTGATTAACTAATTTTTGTACAATGGGATGATTACATGGGAGTAGAATTCTGGGGTTGTAACAGGTTTTAAGGTGTAAAAAAGTGACAAAAATGACCAATCGAACAAAAAAAAAGTGACAAATAACAATAATGCCAAATATATTCAAGTATAAATATAGAATAGAAAATGATCCTCCCCAGCCACCCCTATTTTTTCTTTGGAAGGATATTTATTTGCTTCCTTTAATAAGCATATTATTTTGAAACGATATTAAAAAAAAAAATTTCCTAATGATTTTTTAATATGTTGTTCATTTTTGACATAGCTTTAAGAATTTCTTCTTTTTTGAAAGATTATGTCTGATTTTTTTGTTGAAAAAGTCTGAAATTAATTTGTCTTTTTCTTCTCAAGAGAAGAATGTGCATTTTTAAAAGTCTTTGCTGATCAGCATCATCTGAGACTTTTGCCCCCTTTCAATCATTGCCTGAGCAAGTGCTGTTTCCTTAAAATCTTTATTTTTTGTCACCTTCTTGAGCCTATCATTGGCTTCCTTTAACAATTTTGAAGCACTGCCCAATGCCTCATCTTCTTCTGTACGCATAATTTTAAGTTTCCGTTCTTCTTCTATTACCTTTCTTTTCTCTGCCAGCTGCTTTGATTTTTTTTTTCTGTTTCCAGTCTTTCCTGTCCTTTTCAAATTTTCCTTGTGCTTTCCATTTTATATCTTCTAAAAAGGCATTGTAGGCTTTATATGCAACCCTTCCCATATCCATCAGCTTTGATGTGATCGGCACTAAATAAGGTTGATTGTCAAAATTTGCAAAGCTTGGGTAGGCTTCATTCCAGATCCTTCTTTCTCAAATTCTCTTTGGAGTAATTTCCACTCATCCAGTAGTATGCCTGTTGAGACCTCCCATGGCGTTGCTCTTGCAGCTTCTACTACTTGTCGTACACTCTCACAACTGAGTCTCAAGAGGACCAAGACAGGATAAACTTTTAAGGAGAGATGAACTGAAGGAGGACTTCTTCAAAAGATATTTGACACTAGCAATGTAATGCTTCTAAACCTTTAGAAAAAAGAAATTCCCTTTCCTCTTCTTTCACATTCTGTAACAATTTAGAAATTTGATCTCCAATCACAATATCAGTCAGAGGCAACAGTTTCTGAGGACATACATCTTCCATTTCATCCATCTTTAAAAATCGAATGAATTCCTCTTTGTAGATCCTACCCAAAATTGCTCTTATCAACAATTCAAGTTGAGAATGAAGGTTATATATTAGGGGTTCCTTTATCTGAAGAAATTTGGTCACACGATTAAATATACTTGCACTTAATGCGACAAATATCACCTCAGCCTTCATAGTTTCTCTTCTAAGTAAATGAACAATTTTCTTGTAGTCTGGTCTTTGTATCATATTTGGCTTCTTTATTGGAATGTAGTCAAGGAAGCACTTTTGCACTGCAATCCACTGTTCAAGCAACTTTTCAGCAGCTGGCTTTAGACTTAGCCACCTGCTTGAACAATGTTTGATGAAATAATGAGTGGAAAGTTTCAAGTCTCTTTGAATTTGTTTGTATGCTGACCAACACTTAGGCCACTGATTAAAAAATCTGTGAATAGAATAAACTGGTTCAGACATATCTTCCCCAAGCTCTTTTAGACCTTTAAGAAAAGCATTATGTATTGTGTGAATATTACATGTCCCAATGTTAATTAGTTCTTTCTTTCAGGTAAAAAGCAATGAGTCATTTATATTTTTCAAAACTGACTTATTGGCTTTGGGCCCATTCGAGTCCTTTTGCCTCGTTTTCTTAAAGAAAAACAATACATGTGCACAAAAAAAATGCTTTTTCAAATTTAATTGAAATTTGTCTTTTTTTAAACAGGAAAAAATAATTTCTTTTTATTTTGCAGTAAAAATTGTCCTTGTCCAAGTAGAATTTAAGAACTAAAACCAGAAAAAGTGACAAAATGTCAAAAAGGTGACAAATAGTGACGTGTTACAAGCCCTGAGAATTGGACACTTAAGTTTTCCTTCTCATCTCCGGAAATCAACTTTATTCTTACTCTTAAGAGTCCTACTTTGTCCCTGAAAGTCTGCATCTTTTTATTGTGTTAACTCTCTTCTTTGTAAAGCCATCCCTTTATATTGTTTGAAATATCAATCTTTCAGCCACTGAAACTTCACTAGTCAGTTCCCCCTTTCTGTGTTCCTTTTAACGACAATTATGTATGAACCATAATAACCACGCCACCATTCTTGAGAAATAAGAAAAATAAGACAGGTCTAAAACTAGACTTGATTCATTACAGCTTACACTTGATATAATGGTATTCATTTTTTCTGCATTTACTTCGTTTTTAGAGGCAGAAATTGATGAAATGGGCCATTCTTGAGGTTCTAACATTAACAAGCGAGGGCCTTCCCACCAACGACTCTTCAAATGTACTAGCCTGACAGCCACGGGACAACAGGTCTGCTACATTGACAGTTCCTGCAATGTGATACCAGTTGTTAGAATTGGTGTACTTTCCAATCTCTTTTACGTAGTTGCCAACAAAAGTATTCCAATTTTCTTTATTTTTTATCCAAGTCAATGCTACCGATGAGTCGCTCCAAAAATATGATTCACAGTTCGACAGATTCAAAATTTTGATGACTTGCCCATATAGTCTAGTAGCAATAACAGCAGACACGAGTTCCAACCTCGGAATAGTAATTTCTTTTAATGGAGAAACTCTTGATTTGCTAAGAAGTGCATAGAAAAATGCAAGCTGCATATGCTGATTTACTAGCATCGCAAAAGGTGTGAAGACTTATCTTGCAATCATCAAATGGATCTGTTGAGTCTTCTTTGAATTTTACAATCATTTATCAAATGTATTTGTTCAAGTCATTTTTCGAACTTGTTTTTCAGTTCTTGTGGAAGTTCCATGTCCCATCCACAATGTAGGATCCAAGCTTTCTGAAGAATTAATTTAGGTATCAGTGAAGTAGGACAAATTAGGCCAATAGAATCGAAAATACTCTGTGCTACTGATAATAATGTTCTTTTAGTGATCTCATCCTTAGGTATTGCAAGTGGGTCGATGTGACAAAACTGTGTCATTTTCTGTATCTCACATCATTACAAAGATGGATACAAACTTTCTGTTCACTTCTTATCCAATAAAATTCACAGAAACAGTAGTCCACTCCCTATCAAACTGAGCATCCATCATCAGTTCTTTAGATTCTGTTATGAATTTGACTGTTTTTTCCTTTGTCTGCAGGCTGTTGACACAATTGTAACATCAAAGGACTGTTTAAGTAGTTCAGCAGTATTTTGCATGTTCGGTAGAGCACGTTCAAGGTGATAAGAAATTGTTGCTTGTAACAGAAATGGACTAGGAGATATGCCAAAAATGATTCTGCAGTGTCTAAAAGTTCTTACTTCTTTCCTCCCCTCGTTTTTCCACCAGAGAAAGAGGGCAAAATCTGTCTCTTGGAGATAAACTAATCTGTAGAAAAGGCCTGTGGATATCTGCTGTAGTAACACCGATGGCGTTTCTTCTGAACAAAGTCAACAATTTAGGAATCAATTTGACTAAATTCTATCACTTTTCAAGGCATGCATTTAAAGTTACCTTTATCCTTGGCCAATGCGTCAAAAACTGGTCTAACCTTCGTAGTCAAACTGGAAATTTTAATAACGACATGGTGAGGCAGATAATGTCCATGAATGGAGGCAATTTCATTTCCACTACTCCCGACTGAAGCCATTCTTCAAATACATTTTCATATTCTTTTGTTTATCCTATACGATCAAGACGTTTGGTAGTGCTTATAAGTCTTCTGATTGCCAGTTCTCTGTTTTCTTCTAAATCTGGATTCCCTTCTTTGAAAGGAAAAAGTATTCATAGCGACTTTCTTCATTAACTTGTAGTGTTTGTTGGAAAAGCCCAGTCACTTCATTATCTAAAATTTCCTTTGTTTTTGTTTTGACTGGATCTCTGATTCGAGGTACATCCAGACTCCATAAATCTGCTAATTCTGAATGACAGAGAAGAGTAATATTACTCAGTGTTGTACGGGATTTAATTTCTGGACTTTGAATTGTCCACCCTAATTCAGTTTTGATTGCAGTTAAATTTTTACCTAAGCGGACGACTGAATCAGTCATTAGCATACCTGAATAATCTGCTCTGATTAATAGACCTATTTCTGGAGCACCTTCCCCTGCATCAAACTATATTCTGCTCTTTAAATAAGGGATATAAATTTGGATTTTCTATCCGGGGAACAGAACTACATATTTTAGCTTGATCTAGTACAGACATCTGGTATTGATATTTTCCATCTAAACTCTGTATTGATATGTCATATACATTATGAGCTCTGGGTTTAATTTCTGATCCTCCGAATAAATCAATGTCCCTTGACTCAATATCTCTTGACCTGAGGATCTTAGATTTAGTCGTTTTGGAATATCATAAGAATGTACAACCTCTTTGAACCATTGTCAAAGAGTTAATCTAGGTTTACCTTCACTTAATATTCGGACGAGCACTGTTTGGAGTAGAATCGGACCACTTTGATGAGTTAATAGGACACTTGATTCACTCTCATTATTCAAAACTGTCTCTGCTGTTTTTCTTGGCTCTTTCTCTGCTTTTTTATTTGACGAAGAACTTGGCAGTTCAGAAGCACATAACACTGTTGTTGTTGTTGAGACCCAGACCGTCCGACCTACCAGAAAGGTGTAAGGTAACTGTTTGGATGGCCGGGAAGTGCCACCCAATTTAGACCGGAACCCAGTGGGGGAGGCATCCACAGGGACCATACCCTCCTTCCCCTACCACCAACCTCTCGGAAGGACTTACGGACCCACATGTTTAACGTGATCGTACTCCGCGTGAACACGGCGGCAGTTTTGGCAGCGGCTGGAATCGAACCCGGGCCTACCGAGTGCAACTCCAGCCCGCTAACCAATGGGCTACCGCGCCCCACATAACAACACTGTTGAAACCCAGACCGTCCGACCTACCAGAAAGGTGTAAGGTAAATATAACAACACTGTGGAGTTTATCACAGATAAGACATTTAACCATTGTCTTGCATCTTTTTGCATTGTGACCTACCCTTAAACAGATGTAACAGGCTACCTTTTCACGAAGTAGTTCCCTTTTACTGTTCAGAGAAAAAATTCTAGCATTGAAACACTCTGTTGAATTATGAGATGTTTTACTTCACCACAAACACAATTTTCCTGGCACTTTTGCCTCGATGGAGAAAATACAAGCAGCAGTAGGTATTGAAGTGTTATTGCTATGAGACAAGCTTGAACGAGTGATTTGCAATCATTCCTCACTTTCAACTTCTAGCTTTAAAAATTGCAAAAGAGACGTTAAGTTGTCCGTTTCATCACTAATTTTAGAATTAAACTTCTTACGAGATCTCTCCCAAACTTTAAAAGTTTCTTCAGGAAGGGCCGATTCTACCAATGGGTACAACATAGAAGCATATTTTTCAGATGTAACACCCAAAGTTTCTAATGTCCATAATTGAGTTTCTAATTTATCATAAAGTGTGCTTAACGACTTGGCTCCCTTCTTTGAAACTGGTGCCAAGACTAAATTTAACAACTCTTGAACATATATTTCAATAAGTAGTTCGTCTCTGGCAAAATTAGATTTTAGTTGTTCTAATGCTTTATGATAATTTGATCCTGATGGAGGAAAACTTTCTACAAGTTTCTTTGCGACGTTTTCACCAAACTGAATCAAATACTGGTTCAATTTGGTTCATTTCTGAACCAAATACTAAAATTTATCATCGTCATCAATTGTTTCATCTTCATCGATTTTTCTGAACTGACCCCAGAAGAAGAGCTAATTTTTAATATCCCCATCAAAATGTTTTAGTTCTAATTTAAGTAGCTGAAAATGTTGCTTACCTTGTCCCAAAGCATTTTCTTAACTAATATTTAAAGGATCGATTTCTTTCTTTTCTAATAAACCTTCATACTTAGATTTCATGAGTATCCACCGGGTTTTATAACCTTCGGCACCATCAATTTCCCTGGTGAAATTTTCTTCCTTTCTTCCTTCATCTAGCATTAAATCTTTGATCAAATTGTCCAATTCAAATAAATGGGCCCTCAAGTATCTTAAAATCGGGTATCACTTCCTCTTTCAACACTGGAACGACCATTAATTTCAAATTTAATTGTTGTGCCGCCAATGTAAACAAATGCCTAGCTTGTGTTCTCTCATTTAGTTTTTCCATCTTATAAGTCCTGTCATGGATGCCAATTTTGTAGCGAAAAGAAATTATCATGAAAGAACACCTTTATTACCGTTGACTTATATAACTGTTTACATCCCTTTTTATTCTGATTTAACTTTCTTCGAGTTGAGTTGTGTTGAGCTGACACATAAGATAAATCCCCAACACTTTCTGTGGAAAAATATACTCGTATGATAAACAAACCAGACAGTAATGAAAGTACTGCAGATAGAAAAGATCTGTGGAATTGTGGTATTTCTGATGATGAATATGAAAATGTAAGTGATTCTTCAGATTCTGAGCGTACTATTCTGAGCAATGTCGCCAGTTTCAGTAGTTGCTTCTGCAAATGATGTTTGGACAAGAGATTTGAATAATCTGATTTCTTTTCAGTTTTTGAGCATACCTGGAATCAATCACAATACTATGCAGCCTAATTTAGATAAGGAAATTGATTGTTTTTAGCATATTTTTCGATGATGAACTAGTAGAATTCATAGTAAAAGCAACTAACGAGTATTTTGTATTAAAATTTGTATGAAAAATATACATCAAATAGAAAATAAGTATTTCTTTTATTGCTGAAAAAGTAGATGTCTGTGAACAGGTGATTTTTAGTAAAAATTTTTTGAAGAGTTAGGCTTATTGCAAAAAAATAGTCGTCTTTTGGGAACAGTTTGGAAGCAAAGAGCTCAGTCCATTGGGCCATGGCAGTTCCGGAGTACCGCCATCCGCAAAGGGTTAAAGCTGAAATTGACAATTATGATGAATTTAGTGATGTTAAATATTCATAGAAAAAATTCATTATTATGGCGATTTTTTTTTAAATCTGAACAAATTTAGTAATATTTAATTTCTTAAATAATCATTAAAACATTTCTTAGTATCGGCCACTCATTTTCTTGACAATTTTTCTACTGATCTAGATTGCTATTTTGCAATTTTGTATTTGTAATTAGCGGCAATTTTAATTTAATTCCTTCTTTCTGATCTTGACTTTTGACACGAATATTAATCTGTCTGATCCAAAAGAGAAATTCTCAAGTATCAGTATTTTTTGTAATTTCTTAAATACGTGAATTTTTTGTGCATAAACAGAGGTAAATCTGCATTAGCTGTTCATTAGGCATTATCCCAGTCAAAGGGGGTCCATGAATTATATAGTGCAGTTTACAGCTGATGGATGGATAGGAATGCAGATTCTGAGTTATTTTTTTATCCGCTTTCAGATGGCCATTTTCATTATTGATACGTCATTTAAAGAAATAGCGAGTACCAATGTGAGGAGCGGATTTTCACTGCGGTTACTGAAAGAAAATGTATCATCAATTGACACTTGGAAATTTGTCCTTTGTCAGAAAATTTCTTTGTGATTTTGTAATTGCGGATAATAATAAATAAAATATATTCTCTGAATTCAAACAATCAATAAAATTAAATTCATGGATTTCCGCTAATTCATGGATAAATAATCACTTGTCTGTTAATAAGTTCATTCATTCACTAAGATAGACCAAATTTATTTAATTTTTTAATTAGTAGTAGATGTTCCAGAACATACTTTTGAACAATGGACAATTCCGGTTTTTTTTTAATTCAATTCGAAATGTTGCAAAACGGACAAAAGTATAAAAAATTTTATTCTCAGAGCTGTATTTCATGTTTTGTTAGCAGTCAAAGTTCGACTTTCTGACTGTCACGGGAAAACGACCCATTTTGGCGTGGACGGAATGTGACATCAGAAGACTCATCTGCAGCTCGTAGCTTTGAGAATTGGCGAATAAGTTTGGTTACATTTGGAAAGTTTCGATAATTATAACTGTTTCTTCTGTTCCAAACTGTCGAATAGTTATAAGTATTGTATAACTCCAGTGTGCCTGACTACTAGTTTTACATCATCAGATAAAATATTTATATCTGTGCCAAAAAATGATGTTTTTCGTAAAAAATAGTCTGACGCGCAGGAAGCCAGATTGTAAACTAAATTCACCACCATCACTAAAGAGTGTTCGTTACGTATGTTATGATAATAAATCAGTGGCTGTATAATCCAATTTTCAAAGTCTTTTTATGAGAAGTTATTTCTTTATGATTTAATAAACTTTCAAAATCCTTCAAGGTATCCACTACTGGTTCGGCACATTTTTAGTTTTGCTATTATAGATGAATTTAAAAGCCAGATTCAAAATGGAGTATTGACTTTGTACCCGGTTTAGTGTGTGATGTTCGTAGTTAATTTAGAGAATATCGCAGTTAATTTAAAGAATATAAAACATTCTGTGCATGAAAATTTTTTAAACCAGTATACTGCAGTTGCAATTTAGTATTTTCATTAAATACATGTGCTTTTGAAAAGTTATAAAATAGATTTTATCTAAAAAATAAATCACAAATTTGAAACATTGCACAAAAGGAACAGAAATTAAATGGAAAATAATTTACAATTGCTTCACCTATTCAGAATCATAAATGATTTATGTTTATTATAGGTTTTAAAATATAATATTATAAGAAACAATTTAAAACTGCTTTTAGTGTAAAAATAAATTATTAAATATTATATTTAGAATCCTCACAAATCATATGATAAAAAATATATGCATAAAAAATATATATACATATAAAAATAAATACATAAATATTTTTAATTCCCAGAAAAAATACACTGCTCAATCTAAACTTTCGGTTTAAATTTATTGTATAACAAACTTAACTATAAAAGGATATTTGCACTCAAATTACGGAGCACATTACAGGGGGGGGGGGGGGGGGGGGGGCAGGGGGCAGCAGTGGGTTGTCAGTCTAATGGAGCCGAAATGGTTTTGCATAAATATTTTGTAAAATAAAACTTCAGTAATATTAAATTTGTTCAGATTTTTTTTTTTTTCAGATTCATTTGTTTTGTTTACAGGCTTTCAAAGTGTTACAAATTATTTGCTAATTGTTTATAGCTAGCTAGCTAGCACTTTTAATTTTCGTCCCGATTTCAACTGGATACTCGGACTCTAGATATGCAAATTTTCTATTACCTTGCTTTGTAGTATATATATTAAACTTAACAATATATCTGATGAGATTTTACATTCAAGTTCATTTATAAACTTGTCTGGCAGCACATAATTACGTACTTGATTATGTATATTTCCATGCATTATGCTCAAACCTCAAAACATCTCATGCTTGTGCACCCATATTTCACTAAGAAGTAAGTAAAGACATTGAGCTGCAACAATCGTGATATTATAAATATTGCAGCTTTCCCAGCTATTGGAAAATCCAGGTTAAAAACTAAGCTATCGAAATTATAACCATTCGATACAAAACCCAATTATATACACATGCAAGATTTTAAAAGAGCTACAAATTCTTGCTTATTGTACATAGATAGCACTTTTAGTTTTTGAGATATAAGCATTACAAACTTGTAAATCGAAAATTTTTCAATCTTCAACTTGACAAGACGATTACTCGAAAACTAAGTCAGTAAAGTTCAATAAATTAGCTTATTTTCTTTCAAAAATTAGAATTCAGAAACTAAATTTGCTAATACATATTTTCGTTGCTTACTATTTATATCTATCTTTTAAAGTTTGACTGAAAGTAAGAAAAATTGAAAAATTACTCGCTCAGACAGATGCTTTAAGTGTTTTCTAAAAAGGTTCCAAAGTATTAAAATTATTTTATATATTATATGGACCAACAAAACAAGAAATGAATATGTACATTTTTATCTGTCAGGTTTGGAGAAATTGGCACCCAAAGTGTTTGCATTTTTCAAATGCAGATGCAATTTACATTTTAATAATAATAATAAACCTTCAAGAAAAGGGTATCAAGTTTACACCTCGGGTGTCAGCTGTCACAAAATATTTATTGTTTCTGAAATAGAGCACCATCCCAGTAAAATCGATCTTAAGCAAATTGTGCGATTCCCTTTCAAAAACCAGGATTTGTGTTTACAATAAAATAATCAACAAATGATCTAAATTCAAACAGACCAAGTACAAATGTACAAATTCAATTGTACACAAAATTAAACCCCAGCTACCCTGTAAGAATCTCAAGGCAAAACGCGATAGAATGATGCATCTCAGGTCGAAAGGGGAATATGACATCACAATCAATCATGGGGCATTTTGGGTTTGCTCAGATTTTGCATTTATTCTTGATATTTAAATAAATAATTGTTTTGAAAGATTTTTACTTGGATATTTGGAATCAGAAAAAAATTCTCTTCAAATATGAATTGGTTTTAAGAGTTTTTTTTTTTTAATTAGAATTATTCATTGACTAAAATTGAGAATGGTATAAAACATTATTATTTACCCAGAAGAAACAAATAAAGATTACTTCATTTTAAAAATAGTAATACGACTGTATTTTGTTTATGCCTTGCATGTTAATATTTTTTCATTTCTACCTCATTATATAAAAAATTTTTGATTAAAATTTTCTGTCTTTTTTGTTTTAAGTTTGTATTTTTCAATATACCTAGTATATTACATAAAATTGAAGATAAACTTTCATTACCATTTTACTAATTCATTATTAAAAATTATTTACTAATTCATTCATTTTGATGTATAATTGATGGACTCCTGCTATAATGGACTCTCGCTAATAAGTACAATAAATGTTGGTCCTTGACTGTTCATTAACGAGATCACTGTACTTCAAATAATTATGCTAAATTAATTCGCATATTAAGTTTCATTTTCAGATTGACCCATAATTTAAAAATTCTATTTAGTAAGCTTTGTGGACCCCTCTCCTGTACCAAATTTCAATATGCAAACTGCTTTTTAGTTCGTTGAGTTCAAGAACAGGAACTTACAGATGACATAGTTAACATTCAGAAAGGTAAATCTCCAACTACAAAGGTAAGAAACAAACCCTTATTTGTTATGTGTTAGACCCAGACCATCCGACCTACCTGAAGGTATAAGGTATCAGGTTTGGATGACCAGGAAGTGCCACCCAAGAGACCACCCAATTTAGACCGGCACACAGTGGAGGAGGTATCCACGTCATAGCTGCCAACCCAGAGAATAAAAAATTAGGAACACACTGTATGCAAGGAAAATAACATGCAATAGTTGCACACAAAATATATATACATGGGTGTCTACAGCATGGGAGTACTTGCTTCCCCCCCACACACAATTGAAATTAGCATGTCAGTATTTCTTAGCCAATGTATTATGTATTGACAGTAATTTTGCACCCCCCCCCCATTGAAGGAAAGTTGGTGAAACCCATATATATATACTATATAATTAAACTTACTTAATAAAAAAAATTAAGACCTCATGAGATAGGAATTTTGAAACATACATGAAATGCACAATTTTTTTACACCCATAAAATTATAACTATATTTGTTCTCCTTAAATACATCAATATTTAACTAAAAGTAAAATTAAAATATTTTCATATTTGAAAAAAAAAATTCATTACACAAATTAAATACACTATTACAAAATAAGTAAAACAAAAACAAATTAAGAATCTTTTTGGTTTATTGATATATAGGTAGCAGATTTGGCCTTTTTCAAGAAAGTGGCATCATATGTTTGTTCATAGCAAGCACCATTTATCCGAGATTTGGCAATTAAAGTAGACTGTAAAGTCGAAATACTCATGGAACTTCTAAAATCAGTTTTGTTTCTTTTTACAAGACTAAAAATTCGTTCACATGCAGCATTACTATGGGGGAGTGTTAGTATCCCCAGCATGATACTACTCAATTTACCATACAAAAGTTTACACACAGGATCTTTTTGCTTTGCTAACTTAGCCCACTGAACATCTGGTCTATCTTCAGCAATTATTTCTTCTGGCAGAGCTGCAATTTGATAATGCAAAAACTCAGTCTCTACACCAGGGGTCGCCAAACTTTTTTGATCATTGACCCCTATATAATTTAAAAAACCAAACTTTTTTGATCATCGACCCCTATATAATTTAAAAAACCTTAATATTTATTAAATAATGAGTAATTATAAATAAGTAGAAATAATAAGTAAAGTAACTACAGATTTATTGCTTCTTAATCAATGAGATGGGTGTGCCTGGTGTATTTTTGCAAGGTTCGCTATATTTGGTTCAAAATTAGTCAATTTTAATCTTAAATCCCCTCGAAGCTCCACATTTAATTTATTTCTGTACTTGGTTAAGATTGAATTTACGTGACTGAAACCGGCTTCAACCATATAGGAACTTGGAAATGCTAGCATAAACGGTTGAGCTATTTCACAAAGTTTTACATATTTTTGCATTATATTTATATTTGTCCAAAATTTGCTTATTGTTAAATTTCTAAGAAGCGTCTTTGCTTCAAGATCCGATAATAATTCAGCAAGCTCATCTTGCAGGTTGATGTCCACGTTTTCAATTTGAGCAGAAAATGGCACAATAATCCAATCAGGGATGTCAATGTTTTCCAAATCAACAAAGCGCAGTTTAAAATCGTCGCTCAATTTTTGAAGATGACCTGTATATATTTCCAAGTCTTCTTCTTTTATTTCTAATTGTCGCAGATTTGTAAAATACTGATAATCCTTACGTAGCAATGAAGATCTAAATGCATTTAATTTTACTTGGAAGCCTAACAGTATTGTTCGAGCTTGAATAATTGTAACATCTTTTCCTTGCAGCTTTGTTTGGACATCATTAAATTTTCCAAACAAGTCTGCTAAATAAAATATATGGTTCTTATTGTTTTGGAGTTCATCACTCAGAACAGGGTTTATTTCGCTGAGAAATTCGGTCGTGGAGTCAAATAACTCAACTAGCCTTTGCAAGCATACACCTCTAGACAACCATCTAACTTCGGTGTGCAGAAGTAATTGGTTAAATAACTCGTTGTTTTCTTGACAAAGTTTGGAAAATAATCTTGATTTAAGAGGTTGAGCTTTAATTTGATTGATACATTTAATACAAAACTGTAAGGCTTCATGTAACTCTGGACTCAGATATTTTGCTACTAAGTTGTTTCTATGCAACACACAATGAATAGTACGTATACCGGGCACTTTTTCTTTGAGAAATGTAGCAAAACCTCGGTAACGCCCTACCATAGCAGGTGCCCCATCTGTGGCTACCGCTATTATATTTTCAAGCGGAATATCATATTTATTTAAATATTCTTGTAAACATCTAAAAATTGTCTCTCCTTTTCCATCAGTTTCAAGATATTTAGCAAATAAAAATTCATCAATGACTTGTCCTTTAATTTTACTGAAATATCTAACGTACGCCATAAGAATAGCAGAAACGCCAAAAACAGATTCATCAAGTTGAATAGAGAACTTGCAATTTTTTAGCTCTGAAACTACCGTATTTTCTATTTCTTTAGCCATTTCGTCGATACGCCGTTTTACAGAATTTGCACTTAATGGCAATGACTTTAAAACATTAACGGAGTCTTTTTTCATTACATCCTCAATGACGTCTTTAATTGCAGGAATAATAATTTCTTCAGCGATTGTGTGTGGTTTCCCCCTCTTTGCTATATTAAGCGAAATCTTGTACGAAGCTATTAATCCTCCTTCAGTTTCAACTTCAGTAGATTGCTTCATAAAACTTCTTATAGTTAGCCGACATGTGAATTTTTCTTTAAGTTTTTTGAAAAATTCAAGTTCTTTATTTTTTTTATCTGAGTGAACCCTATCAAGATGATCTTTCATTTTTGACGGTTTCATGTAGTCGTTTCCAAAAGTTTTTTCGCATAGAAGACACATAGGAATCGTTTCATTTACCGGTGAACAAATAAATCCAAATTTCAAATAATCCAATGAATAATACCGACATTTCTTTTTAGACACTGAAGCTGCCATTTTTCAATTAGGGTTCTATAAATAAATTAAAAATAAATTAGTATAATATACAATTGTAATACGTCAAAAAATACGTAACACTGGAATTGCGTTCTCTTCTGTCTTCAAAATAAACTCAAATGAAAATTCTTGAAAGGGGTACTTACCCCACTGTTGTATCATCTCAGAAAGATCCAATATTCCCAATGTACAGATAAACACACACTTTATTACTGTTGATACAACACACACAGAACATAGAACAATAGAACACACATTTTTCACAGCTATTTCCGCTCGCTCGCGCTGAACATAAACATTGAAAATTAGCTAGCCGACGGACAAGCAACGCCATCTGCCGGCATCAAACAGCTTAACAGTGGAGATTCAACATATGAGTATGACTAATAAACCAGAAGTGCAGAGTTATTGCCACTGTGCGCTGGTACGTCAATACTTGTTTCACCCGAATAAATATTCGTTGATTAATTTATGTTCTATAAAGAAACTGATATTAAGTCAATTATAAAAAAATTCACAAATTTTACGATCATCGCGATTACGTATGTGTGATTTTCGTATTAAGAACTGTTTTTTCTTCGACCCCCAATCGACCCCCTGGCTCAGATCGACTCCCGCTTTTGTTAAATAGACCCCTGGGGGTCTATATAGACCACTTTGGCGACCTCTGCTCTACACTATCAATTATATCAAACGTTGATTCTGTTGAGTCTTTTTGCAGCATAGAGGGAAATCTGTCTATAAAAAATTTTATAGAGGCAAATTTAACTTTTTCCCTCTGAGACACATCTGCGACTTCAGCATGATGTAAAACATCAGAGTTGATTTTGTGGAAAGTTTTTGATAATATAATTACATGTCTTACAATAGTAGTTCTTGACATACTCAAAAAACTGCTTTGTTTCATCAGAGTTTAACTTTTTCAGGCACTCTGATGTCTCTGATCCCACAGATATGTCTTCATTATCCTTATAATTTGTTGAATCACTATAAAAGATATCAAAGACACATGTCGAAGCTTTCACGACTTCAAGCTTTATGAATCTGACTAATAAATCTGTAAAAAAACTTGAATTTGGGATTTTAGCTTATGGACTCTGAGGGTCTCTGATTGCAGACTCACATTAAATTTTTCGAAAACTCTAATTACATTTTCCAGACAAAATGCAAGGACATGGTACAGATCTGGGCATGGTACAGATCTGGGCATGGTACAGATTTTTCAAAATAGAAAAATTTGTATTATGCAAATATAATTAAAAAATTAACCTTAATAATTAGCCATAATATGAAAATAAGCTAGTTTAGTCGATCTAATATGCAACATTTAAATGATGGAGATGGATGGAAAAAGATACTAACTTACTCTCGGCAATTCACGCGATGTAACTGAATTGCGCAATCGCACTGTTTATGCGAAAATAATTAAGAAATTAACAGTAATAATTAATCAGAATATGAAAATAAGCTAATTTAGTCGATCTAATAAGCAACATTTCAATGATGGAGATGGATGGGAAAAGATGCTAACGTACTCTCGGCATTTCATGCGATGTAACTGAATTGCGCAATCACACTGTTTATGCGAAAATAATTAAGAAATTAACAGTAAAAATTAATCAGAATATGAAAATAAGCTAATTTAGTCGATCTAATATGCAACATTTAAATGATGGAGATGGATGGGGAAAGATACTAACGTACTCCAGCATTTCACGCGATGTAACTGAATTGCGCAATCGCACTGTTTATGCGAAAATAATTAAGAAATTAACCGTAATAATTAATCAGAATATGAAAATAAGCTAGTTTAGTCAATCAAAAATGCAATATGTAGAAGATTGAGATGGATGGAAAAAGATATTATTGCACTCTCGGCGATTCATGAGAACAAACTGAATTGCGCAATCGCAGTGTTTATGCGAAATTAATGAGATTTCAGTGATTTATGCTGAATTAGATAACCTTTGAAGAAGTATATTTATTACTTTCATAAAATAAGCGATTGAGATCTTAATTTACATTACACGCTGCCGTAAATCTACGTTAATTTGATTGGCATTACCCTGCATTTTATTATAGAGTTGCTACGATCCCGGGAATGGTAGAAATCAGTGCTAAAAAAGCGGAAAATCGGCGTTTCCGAGGAATTATACCATGTCTGGTTAATTGATAAATTTCAAACAAAAAAAGCCGGAGAATTTCGTTAGTAGTCCGGAGGCCGGAGAAGTAACGAAAAATCCGGAGTCTCCGGCCAAAATCCAGAGAGTTTTTCACGTCTGATCTGTAATCTTATGAGCGTACTTTTGATCAAATAGAGAAAAATTTTCCACTTAGCTAAAAAAATCCCTTTTATAGGGAAACTTTTTGGGATATTATCCCTAAACGTAGGGATTTTTTCAAAAAATCGGGAGATGTGTCTTCAAAAGCGGGAAATCGGGAGAAACACTCAAAAATCGGGAGTCTCCCGCCAAATTTAGTAGAGTTGGCACATATGTAACTTATGGTCGCAGAGGGGGAAAAATGGGGTAAAACAGGAATATTTTCAAAAATTCGGATTTTGTGGAAAAAATTCGGATTTTCGGAACAGACGTAAAAATTCGGAACGAATCCGGAACGGTTGGCAGCTATGCCACGGTGACTGTATCCTCTTTCACATACCACCAATCTCTTGGAAGGACTTATGAATTATCATTTTTAATGTAATCGTACTCTGCATGAACACTGCAACAGTTCGGGAATCAAACTCGGGTTGTTCGAGTGCAATTCCCATGCGCTAACCACTGGGCTGTCACACCACCTAAATTCTTATTTGGATCAAAATAATGTTTTAAGAGTAGGAGGTCATCTCTAAAATTGTAGTATAGCTGATACTCAAAAGTATCCCATTTTATTGCCTGCCAAACAAACCCACTGAAAGGATTAGAGAGTTATAAAAAATATATGACCTCAAAATCTATTGTATTGTATTTGTAGGGAATTTTGGCCTTTAAATGACAGAACCATGTGCAGAAGGATTGTGCATAATTGTATTACTTGCTTTAAGGACAAACCTCTAATAGTAGAACAAATTATGGGTAAGTTACCAAGGGAAAGGGTAAATGTAAATTTTCCATTTAATTATACAGGAGTGGATTTCTGTGGACCTTTTATGATTAAAATATAGTGGCCAATGTAAGGGGATTTATCATAAGATTTATGTTATATTTGTTACCAAGGCTATTTGGATATTGTATGTGACTTACATTCCAAGACATTTATTGCTACTTTGAAAATATTTTTTGCGAGACAAGGAAAAGCAATAATATTTAGTGATAACCCAAAAAAATTTGTAGGTGCTAATATAGAACAGGGTGCGTACACTTTTTTAAAAGTGAAATTCAAGGACTTTCAAGGACATTACAAAAAAATCAAGGACCTATTTTACCATTGCACAAAATTGAGTCGGTACAAAAATTGCATTTTTAAGTTTTTTTTTTTTTTTTAAATTAATGAATTTGTAAAAAGTTTTAAATATAAAAATATATTGCTAAACAGAGAAGATGTAACCATATGTAATTATTGACATAATGCATGAATTATCTGTTATCACTGAAATTCTTGGAAAAATCTGAATGTATTAACGATCCAAAAAAACCATCCTTATACCTCTTACAGTTTAAAAATATGTATATATATTATATTAATGGGGTAACAAATATAAAAAATTATCTTAAGTTTGTATTTATAGTACAATTTAAAAACCTTAATTTGGGAATTCTTCAAAACTATCATTTTAACATAAAATATTTGAAAAAATTTCAAAACACAAGCAAAATAGATTCTAGTGAGGACAGTGTAATATATTTTTAACCTATAGTTAGAAATAATTGTAAAAGCTGAAATTCAAATCAAAGATATAATTATCAAATTTTATTATTGAACACAAAACATATTGAACAGCTGCAACAAAATTTGATATCAGCATTTTAAAAAATGTATGAAAACAAAAAACATTAAAGTAAATATTTATGTCACACTTATTCCATACCTCATCTCTGAATTAGACAGAAAAATGAATCAATAATAAACCATAACAAATGTTATTATATCACTTAGTATTGTTAGCTCTACATCTAATTTCTTACTCAATTCTTTTCTAAATCATGTAATATGCAATTAATAGGCAACAATATGGAGATAGAGATTGATGGAAAAGGATAATTTTGCACTCTTGGAAATACTCGCGAAAAAAAAAAAAAACCCTCCACGATCGTACTATTTATGTGTAAATAATTTAAAAAATAACCTTTATCATCAACCAAAATATGAAAACAACCTTGTTTAGTCAAGTTAATGTGCAACAATAATAGGGAGATAATGTGAAACAATAATAGGAGTTAATGTCAATAGGGAGATGGATGGAAAAAGATAACTACGTACTCTAAGCAACACCCCCCCCCCCAAAAAAAAAAAAAAAAAAAAAAAAAACTGAATTTCACGGTCATACCATTTATGTGAAAATAAATAAAAAATTAGCCTTTAAAATCAACCAAAATATGAATATAAGTTAGTTTAGTCAAGCTAATATGCAACAATAGGGAGATGGAGATCTATGGAAAAGGATCATTGCGTACTCTCGGCAATAGCCGCAAAGAAAACAAAAAACTGAATTTCACGATTGTACTATTTATATGAAAATAATTAAAAAGTTAACCTTTATAATCAACTAAAATATGAAAATAAGTTAGTTTAGTCAAGTTAATGTGCAATAATAAGGGGACGGAGATAGCTGGAAAAAGTCAATTGTGTACTTTCAGCAAAGTACACAATTCAGCAAAGTACACAATTACAGCAAAGTACAATACCCCCCCCCACACACACACACACACATACACAAATAAAAAGACTGAATTGTGCAATCTTATAATTTAAGCGAAATATAAATCGTTTATTAAAATATTTCTTTATTTTTACTCGTACTATAAAAACAAGAAAGATCAATCATGCTTAAAGCATTGATTATGAAACACTTTCCAACTTCTATGCAAATTTATTTAAACATGTCTAAAACGCAATACATTCCTCGGTAATATTTTAAAACTTATCACAATACTACATTAATTTATTATATTTGAAAACTTAAACCTTCATCGAAAAAAATTAACTTCATTCAAATGACGGCATTAAAGTATAAATTGCTTGGTTTAAACATCTCTAAAATGTGATACATTCCTCGGTGATAATTTTAGAATTATCATAATACTACGATAATTTATTATATTTGAAAACTTCATCGAAAACAACTGAAATTGATTCAAATGACGTCATAAAAAAATAACACGCCTGGCTCTCTCTATAAAAGCAACATTTCATTCATAAATAATTCCCCCATTCATGTCATTCATCACAATACTATAATAATTTATTTTATTTAAAAATTAAGACCATGTAGCTAGAAGTAAGTAAACTCTATGCGTAAAACTTCATCGAAAAATATCGTCCTTCTCTTTCTAAAATCATTGAATATTTCATTCATATCAGCTAAACAGACTCCGTGGACTAAATGATTTTGTGTTAAAGAATTACAGCGATTCTAATACAACTCATTCTAGATATTTTGCTGTTTACATTTTACATAGGTGAAAAATAGGCTTAATAGTAGAAATAATCATATTTGGATGAGCATTTAAACTGAAATATATTGTCATTGCGTTCTATCAGTATGTAGATGCACAGAATTTAGGCAAAAATAAAGTAGTTTTAGGATGGATACAACACTCAATATGAATTAAAAAGAACTTTAAAAATCACGATTTTGACACAAGATGGATGCCATATATCATTTTGAAGTGGGTCATGTGATCGTTTCATATCATGGACACGTGATCGCTTCATATAAGAGGTGTTATTATTATTTTAATTTTTATTTAAAAAACTACTGAATATATTTCGCTGAATTTTTTTTTATATATTTTATGGAACAATTTGAATACTGCCTAAAATTTTCGAAGCAATTTGTGAATTTTAAATCTGCTTAAAAAATGCTTGAAAAATTAGGTCCCATAGGGCTCAATGTATTCCATTTTTTCAACCCGGGTTCAATCCAAAACTAATTGGGTGATATTATTCATTTATATTCCCATAGGTCCTATAGACCGTCTGAACAACATACTAAAATTTCATTTTGATTAAGTCATTTTTACGGCAGTTATCGTGCTAATGGACAGACAGACAGACAGACAGAATGAACAAAGTCATAAACACTTTTCAACTTTGTTGTAAAGTGTTAATAAATTAGGTTTATTGTTCTGATATGAAATCCTTAGAAGAAAATGGATGCAAACTGATAATTTTGGACTCTCAGCAAAGCAGGAAATATGAATTGAATGGTGGGATGCATGGATTTCATGGGATTTTCCATAGTTTTGGGAGTAATGTCCGTAATACCATAAGATGAAGTAAAATCGGTATAAACTACGGAAAATCCATAAAAGTTGGCATCTCTGAGAATGGTGAGAGCCGTAGAGCAAACATAAAACAAAACAGGATAACAGAAACACGACACGCCGGCGCCGTTCAAATGCAAATCACATAGTAATCAATGATTAAACATACGGCCACCATTCGCTAAAAACAAGTAATGGGAGGAACCGATTCAACTGTGTTTGACAGTGCCAGGGAAAAGAGAACTGGTTTGAGAATGTGACGTAGGAATTCTAGTAAGACAGGAATTTTGCAGTTTTTGAATTAGAAATGAGAAATTCAAGGATTTTCCAGACCTCTTTGGAAATAATCCCAGTTTTCCAGGCTATTCAAGGCCTTGGGAAAAATGAAATTCAAGGACTTTCCAGGTTTTCCAGGCCGCGTACGCACCCTGATGGAAGATACATAACCTGGTAGCAAAGCCTAATGTCAATCATGCCAAGTTTTCGTCCTCGGAATCTATACTTCGAAAATTCCTTCTTCACAGAGCTCTCAACTTTGGAGGTCTCTGGAAGGCAGGTCTCAAATATCACTTAAAGTTCGTGGTTGGAGATTCCAAATTGACCTATGAAGAACTTTTGAATATCACCACTCAAATAGAAGGAATTTTAAATTCTCAGCACTTACTCCTGTGGCAATTGAGTGTCACCAGGCCCGAACTATAAACCAGGTGCTTACAAGACCGACATTATACATTTAGAGCAAAAGCTAGCTTCGACTCCAAACTTATAATTTGGGTATCCTAGCATCTTCGATCGATGTTTTTGGCAGGAGCAAAGTCGTCTGCTGCCCCCCCCCCCACCTGATGAGAGCCCGGGTCGAATTTTGGCGAGGAGGGGGAGCCACCTCGAAAACCCCCGCGTGTCCCCATCCGAAATTCAGTTGAGGGCTGAAGGCCGGGAGGCGTGTCGCCTCACGCATGACGTCAGTCGTGGTCAACCAGGAAGGAAGTGGTAGAGCCTCTGGCTCCGCGTGGTGCTGCCATCTCATGTTGAGAGGTGAGATCGTTGAAGACAGAAGGTTTTTTCATACTCGTATGTCCAGGGTAACCACTGTAGCGATTGAGAGTCGCCAGGCCCGAACCAAGGACCTCATGCTTACAAGACCGACATTATACGCTTAGAGCAAAAGCTAGCTTCCTCTCCGAACTTATAATTCGGGTACACATCTTTGATCAGATCTCCTTGGCAGGAGCAGAGTTGGCTGCTGCCACACTCCCTTAACCACAGATATTGATGAGTTGGAAGTATTGACTCATGAGCATTTCCTTATTGGTACACCAATCATTGGTTACAGGGTAACCACTGTAGAACCCATAGTGGACCAGGTAGAAGTTGACCAAAGTGGGTTCTATCGTAGAACCCACTTTGACAGAAACTGATGATAATAGATTAAATATGTGGAAAAGAATTAAAATGTGTCAAATAATATGGAACAGATGGCAAAATAATTATTAAGTACATTGCAACAAAGAAATAAGGGGATGACTGTAAAAAATAATCTTACGGTTGGTGATATGGTTAGTCAGAACTGCTAACCTCTCAGAGCCAAAAAGCATAACACAACGCACGTGATAATGTACGTGCAGTATATTTCAGCTATGTAAATTCTTGATAATCATCCACAGCAAACATTTTTATGTTGTTAATTTTTAAATTAAACATTTTAAACTTAAATAAAAATATTATTTTTTTAGTAATATGCATCAATATAAAACAATTACTATAATGCACATCATGGATTTTTGCTTTCTATTAAAAAGAAAGGTAAGGACACAATTTTCGCACAATACAACAACATTAATAAATCTAACTTTTATTTAAACCAACATATGTGGTTGACTTTGCCTTTTTTAAAAATCCAGAAGAATATTTTTGCTGGAAACAAGGTCCAAACATACAGGATTTTATCAAAAGTGATTCAAGTGTTGAAGTGCTCAAAGAGCCTCTTACATCGTTTTTATTTCTCCTTACTAAACTTAAAAACTCTTTCGCAAGAGGCATTGCTATGAGGAAAGGTTAAAATGCCTAACATGACTTTAGAAAGTTTGCTACAAAGAAATGTGCCATCAGAGTTCTTTTCTTTTGATATTAAATGCCATTGTTCACTAATACTTTTACTATTTAAAACATTATCTGGTAAAGTTGCAATTTGAAAATTTAGAAATTCACCTTCTACAACATCAACAGCTTCAGAAAATGTTTCATTTTGACATCTTACAAGGAGACATGGGAATATATCTACTAAATACTGAATTGATGAAAAATTAAACTGCTCTCTTCTAGAAATATCAGCAACTTGGACATGATTTAAAATTTCCAAATTTCATGGAAATTTAGTGCTAACTGTTTTAACCAATTGTCTGGTTTCAAAACCAATTGATAACTCTTCGTTTTCTTTCTGGTTTTCTATTTCATTATATTTAACATAAAATGTTGATTTTGATTACTTAATAACAATTACCTTTACAAATTTAATTAAGAGTTCAATAAAAAGACATTTGATATCGGATTTGAGTGTATGCACACGAGGTTCCTCCTGCTGAAACATTATTTTGTATTTTTCAAAAACTTTTGTAACATGACAAACAAATAATGCATAAGCATGATTCACAATAGAACTTAATACAGTGACCGCCGGTTATAAGATTCAGTGGTTATAAGAAACAGCCGTTTATAAGACCCAAAACGACAGAAACAAATACAAACTTCATTTTAACATTAAAATTGTGTCGCTTATAAGAAACACGATTCCGCTTATAAGAAACAGTTTTCTACAGAAAATTTGTTGATTTCCTTGCGACGCGGGTGTAAAAAAGAAAAAAATCCATTTGTTTAAGGTTAACTGAAGGACGAGTTGTTATCTCTTGTCTCTGGGCGTACGGGGAGGGGGTGGGAGTTTGCTATGTAACAAAGGATGACAGAGAATTTCTCCATAGAAAGGCTTAGGGGGAACAACCCCAAACCAGTAAGAAATGAGTTTTAATCTTTTGGCAGTTAAGGAAACATACTGATAAGGAAAGGCATCTCTGCTTATGCACTCAAATAAGATTCGTACAGCTTTAGTTAGTCATTTTATGTTTTGCTAGTGGAAGCATGTCGCAAAAGAGAAAAACCCTTACTTTGCTTGAAAAGCAAAGTTTACTTAAAAAGTATGATTCTCTACCTCTGTGTAGTCAAAGAGAAGCTGCTTCTGCATTAGAAATTCCGCACTCAACATTATGTAAAATCCTGAAAGGCAGAAATGAAATTTTGACGCCAAATTGTAATCTTCAAAGAAAACGGAAACGAGAAGGAAAGGCAGCTGTTATAGAGGAAGCACTCTTACAATGGTTTTCTAACGCCAGATTAAAGAACGCTCCTATCAGTAGGGCAATTTTACTGAAAAAAGCAGAAAATTTTGCGGAAAAATTAGGAGAAAAAGAGTTCCGTGCGACTGATGGTTGGTTAAGCCGCTGGAAAGAACGAAATAACATTGTGTACAAAAAAAATTATGGAGAGAAGCAGGACGCGGACTCCGAGTCGGCATCTTCATGGATTACGCAAAGCTTACCACCTCTATTAGAAAAATACGCTCCTCATCAAATTTTTAACACTGACGAGACTGGGCTCTATTTTAGAGCGATGCCCGAGTATACAATGATGTTCAAAAATGATCTATCCTCCGTTGGAAAAAAACAAAAAGATCGAGTTACAGTTCTGTTAACAACAAATATGACGGGAACTGTAAAAAAGAGCCCTTTAGTTATTGGCAAAAGCAAACGTCCGCGCTGTTTAAGTGGAATAAAAAAATTGCCAGTGATCTACGAAAATTCAAAGAATGCATAGCTGCCAACTTATTTGGAGTAAAAATCAGAAGATTTTTGAAAAAAATTCAAAATAGCGCGTAAAATGAGTTTTACGGAACAAATCAACATAAATCTGATTTTCAAAGGACACAATGTAAATAATGCACAAATATGTGAAACACACAACTGTTTTGAGATCTCTTTGGAAACAGTTGTATGCATGTTCATTTGTATATTATTTACATTGTATCCTTCATCTCTCAAAATATTTTGACAGAAAGTTACGTTATGTAATGATGATATAATTCGTTATGTAATGATGAAAAATGATATAATTCTATTATATTTAGAAAATGCAAGTTTGACAATTGCGTTTAAGAACAGGGTTGTTTAAATACATGGGCAAATTTAATTTTAACACATTCCTTTATATTAATTCTAAACTATGATTTTGTTATCTATAATAACTCATGCTTTTATTTTGTCAGTTTTGTTGAAATTAAAGCATTACAATAGTCAGGATTTATAAACTTAATTTCACACAAAAAAAAATTTTTTACAATTGGGAAGACACAAATTTTTTGTTCTTAAACTGCAGTATATTTTTAAACACATTCATAAAATTATCATGTATTATTAAAATGTGCATTGTCTAGTTTCTACACATAAATAAAAATTGGTGGCAGTATATTTTAAAGAAAATGTTTATTTTGTTCAAAATATCTTTTCATACAAATGTGGCAGAAAGGGCTTCAGATAGAAAAAGATTGAATTTCATGATCGTACTATTTATATGAAAATAATTAAAAAATTAACTTTTATAATCAACCAAACTATAAAAATAAGCTAGTTTAGTCCAGTTAATGTGCGACAATAAGGAGAAGGAGATCGATGGAAAAGGATAATTGCGTAATCTCGGAAACGCTCGCGAAAAAAAACTGAATTTCACGATCGTACTATTTATGTGAAAATAATAAAAAAATTTGCCTTTATAATCAACCAAAATATGAAAATAAGTTAATTTAATCAAGTTAATGTGCAACAATAGGGAGATGGAGATCGATGGAAAAGGATAATAGCGTTCTCTCGGCAACCGCTGCAGAGATGAAAAAAAAAAATTACTATTTATATGAAAATAATTAAAAAGGTGACCTTTATAATCAACTGAAATATAAAAATAAGCTAGTTTAGTAAAGTTAATGTGTAATAATCAGGGGATGGAGATGGATGGAAAAAGGCAATTATGTACTCTCAGCAAAGCCTGAAAAGAAAAGACTGAATTGCTCATCTTAAAATTTAAGCGAAATATAATTTGTTTAGTAAAATAATTCTTTATTTTTATTCGCATTATAAAAATAAATTAGATCTATTGTTCTGATATGAAATCATTAGAAGAAGAAAATGGATGCAAACTGGTAATTTTGGACTCTCAACAAAAAGGGGTAAAAGTAAAACAAATATTTTCAAATGCTGTGGAAGTTTTTTCTTCCACAGCAGTTTCCCCTTTGAGTTCAATGACAACATATGTATTAATGATATATATGATAACATACATCACGGTGATTACGGAGACAAAAATCTACAACTTTTTTTTTATTCCTTTCTGTGGGGGATTTTATGCCTACACTTCCGGGTTAGAAAGACGAGCATTGTCTGCCGTCCGTTTCTTGAACGCTGCGTGCTGGAAGTACCAGAATAAATAGAGCTTGTCACACGAGAACGTCTGCGTTCATTGCTGCGTTCATTTGGATTGCTTGTCACACGAGAACGCGAACGTTCTCGTGTGACAAGCAATCCAAATGCTTGGCGACATTTTGGTGCAAAAATATAAATTTGGCGATAAATCGGCAAATTGGCGCGATTTTTAGGCGTAATTAGTAAAAAATATTAAAAATCGTAAAGAAATCGATTATGCGCGTAAAATCGTAAAATAAGAGAATTTTCGTAAAAATTACGAAAAATTCGTAAAAGTTGGCAGGTATGAGAATGCCTGGATGACAAGTAGAATTTTTGAAGACTTTTTGTTAAAGTGGGACAGGGAACTGATGGGAAGAGAAAAAATTCTTTTAATCCTTGACAACTGTTCGGCTCATCCTGTAGTACAGCTGACAAACATTGAACTTTGTTTTTTGCCACCCAATACAACTTCCATCATACAGCCTCTTGACCAAGGAATTATTAAAGCATTTAAAACCTTGTATCGGTCAAATTTGCGACAGAAAATAGTAGATGCAATTGATGAAGAGAAAGGATCGGCTTGCGAAATAAGCAAGAAAATAACCTTGCTTGATGCTATCCATATGATCGCAGGCGCATGGAAAAATGTTTCTGACATATGCATTTTTAATTGCTTCCGTAAAGCAGGATTTTTGAAAAATAATGTTGACATACCAGCAGAAGATGTAGAAGAATTAGAAGCACATTTCGAAGAATGGATTCACATCGATGAAAATTTACAAACATCTGAAGAAAAAAGTGATGATGACATAGTGGCGGAAATTCAGAATGTTTGCAATGAAGAAGAAAATGAAGACGACGTTCCACAAGAAGAAAATTTTCCTACAGCCAAACAGTCGCGAGAAGCCCTAACTATAATTAGAAAAACTCTTGAACATAGAGGGGCATCAGAAAAAGTTTATGGACTATTTTATGATTTAGAAATGGATGTACGTAAACTAATCACAGACTCATTAGCACAAACAACACTGGATAAATTTTTTGCTGTTCCTCAGTAATAGATTACGGTATGTATGAAAATGTACTATGCTCTTATACATAAATGAACGACCTATGAGTTTTACTTTTTATTCTTATTTAATTACATACTAGTATATGCATACATATAGATAATATTTTAAGTTGTAAGGCTTAATTCGTAAAATAAGAAATATTTTTGAATGCAAAACTCAATTTACAAATGTATTATGTATGTACTAATATTTTACTTATATACATTTATCTTTTAAATTCTGTAAAATTGTGTTCAATAGTTAGTATTTCCAATGGAAGAACGATATTTAAAAAATTTCCGGATTTAAGAAACAACTGCTTATAAGAAACAAAACGAGCGAAACGAACGTGTTTCTTATAAGCGGCGGTCACTGTATAATGAAAATTCTCTCTTGCTTATTTAAAGCATATCTTGAGAGACTTTTTTCAGATTGTTCTTGTTGCTTCTTTTTAATTAGATGTGCTGAAGATTTTTTATCATTTTTAGTGTTAACTGCATTCATTTTAAATTTCTTATTAGCAGAAGTCAAATTCACAATTTTTCTCTTTAACGTTTCGTTGGGTTTACAACTTTCTGATTTTAAATTATCAAGTTTTGGCATGGTATACGAAGAAATTCTTGGGGAGAAACCAATTTTTTTTCACATACATTAGGACACTCTTCTTTAAAAAATCAAGTTAAGCAACGTCACTGCTGTAATAATCTCTCAAGGCATCTACCAAGAGAAAGCCACAGAGTGCAGCCATGTCTTAAAATCTTTTGTGTTTCAACATCACACAACTCTGAATTTCTTTTAAAGCCTGTTTCCTTTTAAAACTTTTTTCTAGATAATAATAAATGTCAATTAAAAGTTCATGAATTAGTATAGGTAAGCTTTTCAGCAGATTTTTGTGCTGCCAAATTAATCAAATGGCATAAACATCCAAACACAAATAAATTTGGTTGCTTACTTTTTAAAAATGCTGAAACTCATTTTTTCTTGCCGATCATAACAGGCGTGTTATCACATGATAGAGCAGGGCAGTTTTCCCACGGAATTCCGTAGCGTTGAAAATCCTCATTTATTAATTTGGCAATGTTTTCCCCAGTAGGGGATTCCATTAATTTTGGCAAAGACAACAGCTCAGTTTTTACTGCATTTGATGATTCTTTGAAATACGTTAAAACAATTGGATACAGTTGATCATCGTCGCAATGATTCCGATCAGTAGACACCGTAAATGGATTTTTAGTAGCTGCAATTATTTGTTTTTGATTTTCACTGGCTAGTTCTTTAATAATAAAAGCTGTTTCTGTTCACAGGGTTGTTTGATTTAAATCAGCTTGATTTAAATCATGATTTAAATCATGATTTAAATCACTTGATTTTTTTAAAAAAATCATTGATTAAAATCATTTTTTAATTTTGTCATTTCTTGAAATTTTTTTTTGTATTTTTATGCTAAAATAACCTGGAACAGAATAAATGTTTAAAATAATAAAATTCCACATCAAGACATCTTTAGAGTTTATTAAAAAAAACTGAAATCCTTTCCTTAACTCTCGGTCAATGGAGATAACACTATTCATTGCTTGGAGTATAAAATCAAGTAACAATGACAACTGACCAGCGTTGCCAACCTATTTTCTAATTTTATAGCTAAAAATCACTCAAAATATATCTAGAATTATCTAGATTTTCTGTCAGTTATCTAAAAACATAGCTAGACAATATTGAACATTTTAATTGTTCTTGTGATGATTTATTGGGATCAGTGGTTGCGATACAGTTTTTACATGCATATTTCAAGCTACAAAAATTTAAAATACCTTTTAAAATGTTATTTATATGTACTATAATAATTTTTACCATAGAAATAAGAAAATTTGGTTCCTTCCTTTTTTTGTAATTTTTGCTGGCGCATACCAATATAGCAAACAATGTTGTGGGAATAGGATTGACCGGCCCTTAAGCAGTTTTGCAGATTGGGCTCCCCCACCAATCCCTACCCTCACCTATTTTTTAAGGACTTAAAAAATCACTCTAAGGTCTCTTAGGATCATAGGGCCCCTGGGCATTATCCCCTTTGTCCCTCCCTCTCTTCAATTCAATAGTCCCCAACCTATACAGTACAAAAACTAAGGCTTTTTGGTACTTTTTGCTCTTGATCACAGTAGAAAAAAAAACTTTGAGAAAAATTGTAGCTCCACCTCTGATAAGAATATAAAACACTTTATTTCCACATTAACGAATCATAATCCTCATCTGTAAAATTTGAAGTGCCTGACTGAGAAACGATAAAACTTCATTTGCTGTTTTTCGATATGTAACCATAGCTTCTATGTCCTTCAAAATTGGGGGGGGGGGGGGGTTATAATGATAACATTTCTCATATGCGTGTGTCCTAATTTAACTGTTAAAATCGCATTCAGTAGCTTTATTTTCATTCTATACTGGAGCTTTGTTTTTACATAACTCATGCTAGTAAAAAACTGTGATGCTCCTTTTGAGACAATTACCAACACCATCTCAATTTTACACAAAAAAATTATTTGATTTTGGTGAAATTTCATAAAATTATCTAGATTTTTAGGCATTATCTAGATGCCCATTTTCGTTAGATAGATGACGTCAAAATTATCTAGATTTGTAGTCATGATGTAGATGCCCATTTTCATTAGCTAGATGAAGTCAAAATTATGTGGATATCTAGCTAAAAATTATCTAGATTGGCATCCCTGCAACTGACAAAGAAATATTTTTCTCTGGACACTAATCCACCTGTAGCCCAATAAACCTGTTTTTCAACTATTTGGAAGGAGTACGCAGGACACTTCAGATTCTGTTGCAAACTTGACTCAGGGTTCATACTCTTTTGCAAGAACCTATTTCCAGGAGTTTTTAAGGAGTTTTCCAGGAGGGTTCGAGCATTTTTCCAGGAGTTTTTCTAAACATTAAATGTAGAAGCAAAACCAAGATTCTATAGATGTTTCTCTTTCAGCCACGTCACTTGGTTTCATACCAACTACACCATTCCGGCCATACCAAAATTTATCTTGAATTACATTATAATGCACCAATAAAGGAAAAGTTTGCCAATTTACACTCCATAATTTATTAAATATCTGTAATGAAACAGGGTTCATTAGCAAATTTCTTCTTAACCAAGTCTTTTAAAATTTTTTAAATGAATCCACAACTTGGTCGGCATGGTTGGTAACCAAATATTTTGTTTTCCATTTTTGCATATATAATTTCTTTGAAACTCAAGGGGTTCTTGGGGAGGGGGATTCCTCCCTCAGCAATGTCACTGCTCACATTTGCTTTATATTGCTGTATATTGTTACTTTGTATTTTCACAATATTTATATGAATAATGGCTGCTTATAGTTTCTAATCTAGGCAGGAAATTTTCAATAATGACTAGAGTGGTTAAATTTGCGATAAAAAATTTGTTTGCAATGATAATCAGAAAAATATTTGATCAAACATTTCAAATTTTTTATATATTTTTTTATATGAAATGTTCAAATAAACTAAATAAACAAAATATGAATATATATTAGTCTTCATTACTAAACAAAAAATAAATTTCAAAATTCTTAATTGTAGTTTAATGCTTAGCTTAAACTAAAAAATAAATAGAAAGCAGAATATGCTTAGCTTAAACTAAATGTAGTTGTTTATTTATTTTTAGCCTGCTCTAGCTCAGACTTCAATAATTTCTTCCTAAAAGATGAAAAATAAAGAACATTTAACATGGTCTTTATTTTTTTAAATAATAAAAAAATGTAATGTGTCTGCACTTAAATTTAACCTAAAATCAGCACCATATTTTCTAACAATACAGAATATACATTTTGACACAACATTATTATGGTGAACAAATAATATTGCTTTCATCACCAGATGATATTAAATTCTTCTATATAAAGTGTTAAATTTCTCTGGGCAAATTGAATTGTGCAATCACACTATTTATGCAAAAATAATTAAAAAAGTAACCTTAATAAATAACCAAAATGTGAAAATAAGCTAGTTTTGTCAATCTAATGATTAATATATAGAGGATGGAGATGGATAGAAAAAGATACTTGTGGACTCACAGGACTCTCTGAATTGCGTAATCGTATTGAATATGTCAAAATAATTATAAAATTAACATGAATAATAAACCAAAACATAAAGATAAACAAGTTTTGTTAATTTAATGTGTAATAATTACAGGATGGAGATGGATGGAAAAAGATACTAGTCAACGCTCGGCAATGTACGCGATACTATCTGAATTATGCAATCCCTCTATTTATAAGAAAATAATTGAAAAATTATTCTTTATAATTAACCAAAATGTGAAATTAAGCTAACTCAGTTCATTTAATGACTAATATTTAGAGGATGGGGATGGATGGAAAAGGATACTTGTGGACGCCCAGTACTACAGGAGAATTCCCCGAATTGCGCATTCATACTAAATGTGTCAAAATAATTAAAATATTTACATGAATAATAAACCAACATAGAGAAATATGCAAGTTTTGTCAATTTAATGTGCAATAATTACAGGATGAATGGAAAGAACAAAATAGATATTTTCCGTAATTTTACGGGTCTTTTCCGTAGTCCGTAATTTTGTTCCGAAATCCATAAGAATTATTAAAAATCCGTAACGATTAGCATCTATGTACTTCCAATATCAATATTTGTGCATCATCATTAGTTTGGTGGCGCCACCTATCGATCATACAATGAGATAAAAGATCGCGATGTCGATTTTCCAGGAGTATTTTCCGATTTTCAAGGAGTTTAGCGCTAAAATGAATAAAATAAGGAGTTTTCAAGGGCCCTTATAAGAAAAATCTTAAATCCAGGAGTTTTCAAGGATTTCCAGGAGGCGTACGAACCCTGTTGACTCTAGAGGATAGCTAAACTTGTGTTGTATAATAGATATAGAAAGCAAATTAGTAGATTCATTTACTAAAATGGCAGGGAGGAAAAAGATAGTATATGGCTTTTCTTCTCCAATAAAATAACCCAATTAAAAAAACCCTATTTATTTAAAAAGTCTTTGGGTTTTTTTAACCCCTTCATATATTTTTTAATATATATTCAATTATTATTTTTTAAATTATACAGTACATTAATATGGTCTAACCTACCTTCTGATCTGAAAAATATAAAAAATTGATTTTGAAAATAGCTAATATAAATCAAAAAAATCCGATTTAAATCAAAAAAATCCGATTTAAATCGAAAAAATCCGATTTTTTTGATTTTTTTAAAAAAATCATGATTTTTATCCACCCTGTCTGTTCACCCACAGGAATAATGCTTTGCCTCTTTCGAATCCAGGAACATCGCTTGAAATAATGGGCGACCATGGTCTGCAGTAGCTAACGGAAGATTATGTTCTAAAATGAATGAGGTGAACATAACTTCCGCTTTAGTAGTCTGCAATTCTTCATTCACAGTTAAAAATTCATTTATAGACTTCTTAGATTTGGAAGTCTTGAATTTATCCACGTGTTTGGCAGTTTTCAAACGTTTAACTATGTCAGCACGTCCGCCATGAGAAATGGAGATATCACAGTTACATACAACACAAAAAGCAAGAGATGCACATATTCTTGATTCCTTGATAAATTCAAACTCTCTGCAATACTTTTCGGAAAGCATTTGAGATCAGGCATTCGCCTTTGTAGACATCATTCAATTAATTAACGACATAAACTAAACAGAACTCAGCAAAAATTTAAAACAAGCATCAGGAAAAATCAGCAAAACATCACGTGCTACCCCCGCACATGGGTTTTTGCAGATAACGGGAATAGCTACCAGTGTTGTCAGGTCTTCGTCGAAACTCCCGCACAAAAATTGACAAAAACTAGTCCAATGTTAAATGTTGCCGGTTTTTGCTCAATGTCGCAGAAACCAGCTCAGTTGGGCGAAAATACCATTGAACTAAGCAAAAGCTGAACGTAGCCTAAAAATTGCAACCCGTACGGCATCCAGAAAAATTTTCCTCCAACCCTTCGCCAAAACTAACTCAATTGAGCGGAAAAATCGTGAAACTGGCAATACTGCAAATACGCGTCTACATTCCAGCGCCGATCAATCAGTAACTTTAAATATGACGAGAAAGAATGAGAAAGCCGAATGACTGAACAGAAAAGGAAAAGAGACTGGATTGGTCTATTAGTTGCCAGTGTATTTTTGCTTGTTTCCATTGGAAAACCAAAGGCAGGGGAATTTGTTAGAAATCAAAAGCCTCTCGAAATTCCCAACTTTGGTCTGAAAAAGGGAAAAAATGAAAAAAAAAAGAAAAAAAAAATAGGGGAAAAACATAATTTTTTTTTTTTACATCATACTTTTGGTGGCAAAATCGTATTATCGTACTGCTCGTGATTTATCGTACTAAATACGATTAAATCGTAACAGTTGGCAGGTCTGGTTATAGTAAAGGAAGATAATTTACCTACCTGCAAATAGGTTTTAGGTAGAATAGTTGAAACATGGGACATGGGCAATAAGGTAAAAGTTGTTAATGTAAAAACACAAAATGGAGACCCATTTCAAAAATAGCAGTTTCACCCATGGAAAAGTTCTAATTCAGATAATTTAGCTAAATTTGAAATGGAGTTACTGTGACTATAGTTAAATTTTTTCATTGAATTACCCGCAACTACTTATTGTATTGTTCATGATTTTATTAGCTGAATACCCATTGAAATTCAACAGTATCAGATAAGCAATCTTCAAGTAACATGAATTTTTGAATGATTCGATTTTTCCAGTGGTCCTTTTCAAACTGTCCGCAAGTGCACAAATTTCAAATATCTGTCTCATTTCAGACCGGGCATTTCTCATCTTTTCAGACAATTAAACATTTAAGTGTGCAGCATCCCTAAAGTAACAAATATTAGAAAGCTTAAATTATAACTGTATTCCTATCTAATGACATGCACCAATTTTAAAGTCTGTTTTACTATCATTTCACATTTCGAACGTTTTGGTGTGGAGTACCCATTAAATGAACATTTTTGAAAAATACAATTTTCTCTTCAGGTTTTATCGATTGATTGATTCGTGTATAAAATTCCAAGTCTTAATCTCTCAATTCACCTTCTTTTCGAACTATTTATAATTTCTTCAAATTTAAAGTATATTTTATCATGAAGGGTGTTTTTCTATCATTTCACTTTTCGAACGTTTGTGTTCAGCCCCCAACCTCTTAAATGAAATTTTTGAAAAATTCTACTCTTCTTGCCTTTTTTATCAAAAGATTAGCCAAATTTCACATTATAAAGGAGGCGTTTTTCATTTGCTCGTCAAATCGAATATTTTAGTGTCAGGACCGAACTCGGGACCTAGTGCTTACAATACCGGCATTATAATCACTGAGCAAAAGCTAGCTTCTCCTCCGTTCTTATAATTCGGGTACAGGTTCCAAGCATCTTTGATCAGATGTCTTTGCTGCCGCACATTCCCTCACCTGATGAGAAAGGCCCCAGTCTAATTTCGGCGAGGAGGAGGGCCGCTGAGAAAAACCCCGCGTGTTCCCCCGAAATGCAGTTGAGGGGCTGAAGTGGGCCGGGAGGCTTGTCGCCTCGGGCATGATGGTCAGTCGTGGTCAACCAGGAAGGGAGTGTCAAGGCTTCTGACTCCGTGTGGTGCTGCCATCTCATGTTGAGAGGTCAATTAATGGTTTGAATCTTGATACCTCAGAAATTGACCATTTTTGATACAGTAATAGTACCAGTAAAGTTTACAAAAACTAAAATTTCAGATTTTTTAGGCTCTTAGATTTTTAGTGATTTACTTTTTAAAATTTTTTTAGTTATTTACTTTAAAAAAAAAAGTCAAATCTGGCAAAGTTTTGAAATCTTTAAATAGTTGTAAATCAAAAACTATTTGACCCAGAGAGCTCAAATTTGTGTCGTTGTTTTCAATGAGCCTTAATTTGATATACAATATGATTATGGTATTCTAACTCTTTGTAATTTTTTAAAAACTTCAATTTAAAAAAAGAAAAATAAAAACAAATTTTTTTTTTTTAGAAAATCTAAATAAAAAAAAAAAAAAAAAAAAAAAAAAAAAAAAAAAAAATGATTTCTTTCAAAAAAATATATGTTTTAAAGACATTAAGAGACTATTTGTATGCCAAATTTCATAGCCGGTCGTTAAGGAGTTCCTTTGGAAATTAAATTTTTTGTAATTAAATTTAGCGAATTTCATGTATAGTTTAATACAAAACAAAAATTTTTTTATAGGAACCCATTGCCATCCCATTATGAAACTTGGCATACAAGTAGTCCATTAACATCTTTAAAACACATTTTTTTTTTCAAAAAAATTAAAAGGGTTGTTTTTGAGATTTAAAAAAAATTTTTTTTTAAGCTTTTCAAAAAATTCAAACTTGAAATAGCATAGTCATGTTATATATCAAATTAAGGCTCATTAGAAGCAAAAGAAAATGACACCAATTTGAGCTCTCTAGGTTAAATAGTTTTTGATCTACAGCTGTTTAAAGATTTCAAAACTTTCAAAAAAGCGAAATCTGCCAAATTTTTCAAAGTCAATAACTGAAAAACTAAGAGCCCAAAAAATCTGAAATTTTACATTTTTTGTCGTTGTGATAGTTACAATAAATAAACAAAAAATCATAAAAATCTGAATCGTGAAGGTTCAAAATTTTTTTTTTATTGGTTGATTTGACATGGAATGACCCAAAAGTAGAACTCTTAAGGAAAGTTTTCCTTGTTAAGAGACATACATAGTTAGTGTTCACTCTAGGACGAAAAAAGGGCAGGGTACTTCTATAAAAAAGGCACTTTTTCGAAAAAAAAAAGGGGGAACTTTTCCTTTAAAAAAAAAAAGAGAGCAATTTTTTAATGAGTATTTTTTAGAGAAACATATATATTTTTTTTTTCACTACATTGACTGTAAGGAATGTAGGATATGGTTTTTCTATTTTCAATCACCCGCCCGCCTAATTTGCTTACAAACAGGAGCAGGATGTTTTATTCTTTAAATCTGCATATGAAGATAGTTTGGTATTAAGAGAACAAATATTGTTACACATTTTAGAAGAATTAAATTAAATATTTAATAAAATGTTTTGAATAGCAATATCATTTAGAATACTATATGAATTTGCACATAATTGTGAATTTTACTTTTCTTTATATTATACATTCTGTACAAAAAAGGGTATACTGTTAGTTCAACAATAAATTAACACAATCAAGGAATTGGTTGAAAAATAAATTATAAAAGCATAAGAAATTCTGACAAGAAAAATTCATTACCTTAACAGTCAAAAGTGCTTTTTCAATCAAACGGATCGAATTTTTAATTTCTTTATTATCTTCTTCAAGATATAATGTGAAGTTGAGAATCTAATAATGATAAAGATTTTAAAAAGTGCTGCTAATATACATGCAAATACCTAATCTAATTGTGAAAGTTAAAAGAAGTAATTTACCACTTTATATTCCTCATCTTCAACAATGTCTTTGTCTATGGTCAAGTTTTTCCACTCTTTACATAAATTTGCTGCAAAATCAAATAAATTAAAACTTAAAAGAATGATGAGCTTTTACTATCTGAAATTATTATAAAGTATTTTCATGTTGAATTAAATATTGATTATCTAAAACTTTAAAATTAGGAGACAATCATATGTAAATAAGAATCATAAGCAGATTATAAGTTAATTAGGGAATATAAGTGAACTAGAAAATAAGCCAAATTAATGGAACATAAGTGAATTAGGAACATTTTTAACATTTTTTGGTGCATATCACCAGATGTCATCAAAATTGATTTGGGCTTAAAGTTCTTTATAAGTTTATTTTTCGGTTTACCCATTGTTGTTAAAGCAGATCGAAAAGCTAAAAATTCCCTGATTTTTCCACAATTTTGAATTAAAAAACGATTTTTAGTCTATTTTTAAATTCCCGGTTTCTAGAGTGCTCACAAACCCTGTACATGCATGTTTAGCTCCCCTGTATCTACAGCACTCCATAAAGGGATTGCTTACCCCTTTTTTTCTCCTTACATAGATCTTTCAAAATAGATAAGCTAAGGGCAGTTTTTTTTGTTTGTTTTTTTGCTATTAAATATAACTGCCCTATGTTGTGCAAAGTACTTGCTGGCTCAAGGCATGGAGAGGAACTGGCTGTAGGGAGTATATAGTGGTAGTCTCTGTTCTAACTAAACAATTCCACTGCTGTTAACTGCTGTCTGAAAAGAAAAAATTTTAATCCTCTGATTTTTTCTGGGAATGTTTATAATACTTGTATTTCAAAGTTCAAATCTATATTCGTAAAAGTTCGGATTTTAAGTCTTACTACCGAAGTGCCATTAGTCTGGAATTCTTGATTTTGTGAGCAAGACCCTTGTCTGTCTATGATCATGCTGCAGTGCCTCAAATGAAATTGAGCCGCATTTTGTCAATGCATTTTATAGTGTTTTTAGCGGTTGAAAAGAAAATTCCAAGTTTTAACTAAAAAACTAATTTAAAAATTTAAAAAAATAACAGAGGTTCATTTATTCGGGCCCTGAAGTACCTGTGTACCAAATTTCATGGTTGTATGATGCCACAGACTGCACAGACACACTCTATTAAGATATTATAAAATGACAATTTACGGTATAAGTTTAGAAGGACTTTATTGAATCAGAAGAACTTAAAATTATTCAAAATAAAGCAAGAAAGAGAGCCAGAGCATTTTCTAGTTAATATGACAAATGAATGATTAAATAGAAGAAGGGTCAGCCCAGAAGAAGAAAAATAAAGCAGAACCGTGCATTATGAAAACCCATGCAGTGGTTACCTGCTATTATGACTTAAAATTAAAGATTAGGAATATTTTTCAAAAATATTGTGTTGCAATTTGCAGCAACAAAATGGTGAGATATTATAAAAAAGAAAGTAATGAAGGTGTGCAAATTGGATGCTGAATTTTACATTTTTCCCCATGCCCTGCATTCCATAACAATGAAAATACAATTTTTTTAGAAACAATGTTTGAGATTAATAATTTAGTAATTAAAAAATATATATCAATTTAACATCCTGAATAATTTTCCCTTGAGTAATTATTGCCAAATAGTATATTTTGTTGGGAATTAATAGCTTGATTTAAAAATGCTGTTATTCTCAAGCATGAGATTGCAGACAGCTAAAAAAAGAGGAAATTCTAATATCATGTAAGGAAGTGCACGATGAACACCCATTTACTATATATTGTGAATTGTAAAATGGAATTAAAAATCTGATGTGGGCAGCACATGACTTTCCCTGCAGATTCAAATTAATATTTTCTTTATTTCTTCTTTAATTCATTAGATTGAGTTTAATTGCACCAAATAACACTAAATTTGTATTTTTAATTCAATTTTTTTTTTATATTTGGTAATTGGACATTTTTCTGAAATCGGTGTAACAAAAATGCAAGAAATCTCAAATATCTTGAGAACGGTTAGTGCTAAAGCATAATGGAGTATGTTATATTCTTTTCCTCATCAAAAATTGCATATAAAACAAGAATTTAATTGATACATTTGAGAATAGTAGTCTTTTTTTTTTTTTTTTAGATTTTGGCAATTTTTGTGGGCCATTTCGTAAAAAAAAAGTAGGTTGTTCTTTTCCGAACTGTACCAAAATCGAATCAGCACCAGCGTATCCCACAAGTAACTTATCTACAAAATTTTGTGAAATTTGTTCAATTAGTATTTTAGCTAGGGTGGATACATGAAATTTTTGCTGGCCATTACATAAAAAAAAAGGCAGGATGTTCTTTTCCGAATCGTACCAAAATCTAATCAGCACCAGGGTCTCACCCAAGTGACTTACATACCAAATTTTATGAAATTCGGTTCAGTAGTTTTTAGTTAGAGTGGATACATTCATTGCACAGACAGACACACACACACACAGATGTCATGCTAAAAATAGTTTTTCGTATTCTAGAGGTCTCGAAATGTGTAGCTCCGTCGAAAACTCGAGTTGTGATTTTCGACATGATTTCAATACTTTACCTATACATTACCATGCATTGCAGGGAAAGTAAAACTCTGATATGGGCAGCACATGACTTTCCCTGCAGACTTATATTCATATTTTCTTTATTTCTTCTTTAATTCATTAGATTGAGTTTAATTGAACAAAATAATATTAAATTTGCATTTTTAATTCAATTTTTATTTTTATTTGGTAATTGGACATTTTTCCGAAATCGGAGTAACAAAAATGCAAGAAATCTCAAATATCTTGAGAACGGTTAGTCCTAAAGTATAATGGAGTGTGTTATATTATTTTCCTCTTCAAAAATTCCGTATAAAACTAGAATTTAATTGATACATTTGAGCATACATTACTTATTCTTTTTTTTTAGATTTTGGCGGGCCATTTTGTAAAAAAAGGCAGGTTCTTCTTTTCCGAATTGTACCAAAATCTAATCAGCACCAAGAATCCCACAAGTAACTTATCTGCCAAATTTTGTGAAATTTGGTCAATTAGTATTTTAGGTAGGGTAGACATATGAAATCTTTGTGGGCCATTTCGTAAAAAAAAGGCAGGTTGTTCTTTTCCGAATCATACCAAAATCTAATCAGCACCAGAGTATCCTACAAGTAACTTATCTACCAAATTTTGTGAAATTTGGTCAATTAGTATTTTAGCTAGAGTGGATACATGAAATTTTTACAGGTCATTTCACAAAAAAAGACAGGTTCTGTTTTTACGAATCCTACCAAAAACTAATCAGCACCAGGGTCTCACCCAAGTGACTTGCCTACCAAATTTTATGAAATTCGGTCCAGTAGTGTTTTAGTTAGAGTGGATACATATATTGCACAGGCGCACACATACACAGATGTCATGCTAAAAATAGTTTTTTCGTATTCTAGGTCTCGAAACGTGTAGCTCCGTCGAAAACTCGAGTTGTGATTTTCGGCATGATTCTAATATCTTCCCGATACATTACCATGCATTGCAGGGAAAGTAAAAGTCTGATGTGGGCAGCACATGACTTTCCCTGTAGACTTATATTCACGTTCTCTTTATTTTAATTAAATTTAATAGATTTCTTGCTAGTTTCACATCTTTTTGGAGATTCGTGCGTATTGAAGTATAAGCTGAATAAAGTTGTAATGAATCATGGTGGAAGGCCAACAGATTTGATTTGGCAACATTATTATAAAGTGGACAGGGATGGGAAACAATGTGCAAAGTGTAAAAATTGTGGAAGTATTCGAGCAAACTGTGTAAAAGAATGAAAACTCATTTATCATAATGCTTGTAAAAGAAAACTTTAGATACAGAAATAGATGGAGAAGTGCAGTCTGAGTCTCCACACACTCCAAAGAGATACAGCAACACTGGTCAATGCATGCCACATTTGGCTAAGTCTTATGAAAAAAGCACATTTGGCTAAGTCTTATGAAAAAAGATTCCCTGCAACTACATATTAAAATTGTTCAGAAAAGACTAGAACAGGCATTAATGCCAATCCATTTCCTCACTTACATCATGCATCCGAAATATATGGATAAAGACTCAACAGATAGCCAAATGGAAACTGCTTGTTTTTATACTACAGAAAACATTGAAGGCTGTTTACCACTTCTGATTGCACTTAAAGCCCAAGAAGGCCCATTCCCAACATCTTACTTCAGTACAGTGCAAAACTCACCAATCCGATAATGTGGTGAGAAGGTACTTTGAAGTGTGAAAGTTTTCAGGATGAAAACAGTGCAGCTTTTACATTAGCTGAACTAGCAACAATGCCCAATCTGGTAGTTTGGCTTCTATAGAAAGAATATTTTCAAATTTTGGAATCATCCATTCTAAACTGCGAAATCGTTTAGGACTAGAGAAAAGTTCTAAACTTGTCATATTATCAAATGTTATGTGGGTGTAATGATCCCGAATATTAAAAACAAATTGTGCTATCTCTAAAATGTTAAAATAATAAAACTTCAGAAAAATTATAAATATTGTTTTTAATTTAAAACGAAATCAGAATACCTTGATATTTAAATTCAAATAATTAAAAAATTATTTTAAATTGCTGCTAGTATTTCAATATTTTAAAGGTATTTATGTACTTGTATTGTTGTAAGGATAATGTTTTTAAAATTATTTACATTTTTTTTTATTATAGTATTGTTCAAATTTATATGGGTAATCAATCTTATAATGATTGACATGGTGGTTTTATTGTTTTTAAATCAATTTCCCCTTTTGTTCGTAACTTTTGGGTTTTTGACGGTTTTATCCAGTTAAAACACGTCAAAAACCCAACCCTGCTGGTGATATCGCAAATAAAAAATAATCAATATTTTATGGAAACAAGAATTAACAATGAAACATAATACAAAGATGTTAATATTGTGAATTTTTAAACGAAATTATTTGAAACTAAATATAGACGGAAAACGTATCTTCAGATGTTTCAGTATCATATGGGAAAGTATGATACTGAAACACTATGAAACTTTTTATGCGTATATTGGAAGTATGATACTTTTTATATACACAATATTGCAAATAAAAGATAATAAAGATTTTACGAAAATACAAATTAATAATGAAACATAAAATGGAGAAATGTTGTGAATTTCTTAAACAAAATAATTTTAAACTAAACATGATGGAAATGGATGTTTTAGGGAAAATAACATGAAAATGTTTAGATTTTGGTGACTTTGAATCACGCTTAATGTTTTTCAACATTTTAATATTTTTCTGTAAACTTAATTGCAAGTGAAAATTGACTAATTGGATGATATATCATTTTTATATACACAGCGTTTAGCAAAGTAAAAATAGTGGAACTTTATGCAGGTGAAAGATAAATATATGGAGAAATCAAAATGGCATCAATAAGTTTGAGTTAAATATTGCTGGAAACTCAAAATGGAGCTGTTTTCATAAAATCTTCAGGAATCTCCGAAACAAACTCTGGAAACTTTGTGCCTTCACACTTACAGTTGATCCCACAAGTCAATGCAATGATGACAATCCAGAACATTTTTGTGGCTGTGGTAGACCACTTCTCATAGGTGGTTGAAGGCAGAAGAAAATGTAACCAATCAGACGAAAGAGCAACCAACCAATCAGGGTCCGTATTGACCATTTCTTCAAACAACCAACCAATCAGGGACCGTATTGGTCATTTCTCAGCACAAAAAGTGCTGCAACTACCAATTATATTTAAGAAAATCATCCTCATACAATTTCATGCAAAATAAAAAAAAAAATCTTCCATTTATGACCAAATTTCACAGAGTTATGAAACATTCAATTTTATGACTTAAGATGCTTTTTCGCACATAAAAATGCCCCGTTTCATGCATCAATCAGGAACTGTATTGACCATTTCTCGGCACAAAAAGTGCTCAACTTTAAACAGCTATAAGTCGATCAATTTTGGTCGTAAAAGGATGATTTTTTTTCATTTTACATAAAATTGTATGAGGATGACTTTCCTAAATATAATTGGTAGGACCGAATTGACTGTATAAAAATTTGTATTACGTATTTCCTTCAGAAATGCATTTATTGATTTAAACTGTTTCTAAGATAATAGATTTTAAAATTTAAAACATTTTTGCAATTGAAAGTGTATCTCTGTGACTAACGGTTGAGGAAATAGCCATTGGGCACCGATAGCACTGAACACCCTGTATATGAATTATTATACAAGTTAAGAATACTAATATAATAACTTTGATCTCTTTTGATTTAATCTTATAATTACCAGAGACTCGCTAGTTTACAGTATTTAAGATTAGAATAGAAACAAAAATCAAACTACCTTGAAATTTTAAAGATGTTAAATTTTAATAATTTTGTATTAACATAATATTTTAAATGTATATAGACAATTAAAAATTTAGTATATACTTTATGTTGAATAAAAAAGTTTACATGTAAATATAACTCTATTTTAAAACAATTACTTAATGAATCAGGGTGGTCACTTTTCGGACATATTGAAATTCCCTGACTTTTCCAAGTGAATTGAAAAGAAATTCCAGACCAGTAATTTTAACATAAAACGAATGCACGCCCCTATTTAGTTACAAATTTGATTAAAGAATCTGAACAATTTAACTCCACTATCCAAAAAAGTTATATTAAATCAGGAGAAAAAAAATACACATTTTTTTTTTTGCTTTTACAAATAAATTTTGACATTTTTAATAAAAATGCAGGTAATGCAGTAAAATTGGACTACTGAAATCTTTAAAAGAATTTAATGGTTTTCATTGAAGACAATAAAAAGAAATAGTCTAAACTGATGTCCTTAAATATGGGCATTGCAAATTGCTCGCAATGACAGAGATCATTAAAGATATGCAATAACTACACTATTACAAGCCACAGCCATTGAATAATTAATGTCAATTCAGCAATGTCAAAAGAATGTCATTAAAATAGAAAAAAATATAGTAAAATGTATATAATATACAGAGATGACAACCTCTGAAAGGGGTCATCAGTAGAAAAATCAGGAGTTTTCAGTAAAACTGCATCGACGGTAAGATTTTACGTATATTGACAATATATATTTTAAAACCTTAGAATAAGTTCAAAATGCAGTCTTGCTAACTTAACTGAGTTAATTACAACTGAATGGCACTATTTATGTGAAAATAATTAAGAAATTAATCTGTATAATTAACCAAAATATATGAAAATAAGCTAGTTTAGTCCAGTTAATGTCTGCAACAATAGGGAGATTGAGATCAATGGAAAAGGATAATTTCACACTCTCGGCAAAGCCGAGAGGGAAAAAACAGAATTTCATGATTGTACTATTTATATGAAAATAATTAAAAGATTAGACTTTATAATCACCCAAAGTATGAAAATAAGCTAATTTAGTTAAGTTAATGTGCAATAATAAGGAAATGGAGATGGATCGAAAAAGACAATTGTGTACTCTCAGCAAAGCCGAAAAGAAGGACTGAATTGCACAATCTTATAATTTAAACGAAATATAATTTGTTTAGTAAAATATTTCTTTATTTTTATGTGCACTATAAAAATAAATTAAGTCTATTGTTCTGATATGAAATTATTAGAAGAAGAAAATGGATGCAAACTGATAATTTTAGACTCTCAGCAAAGAAGGGAATATGAATTGAATGGCAGGATGTATAGGTTTCACAGGATTTTCCGTAATTTTGGGAGTCGGTAATGTCCATAAAACCGTAAGATGAAGCAAAAATCCGTACAAACTACAGAAAATCTGTAAAAGTTGGCATCTCTGTACTTGGCAACATTTATCCAAAATGGCGCACAAACTCCGCATGTTTGCTTTTATACAGAATCAAATGGACACATGGCAACCTTTATTTAGTGGTTATGAGTACAGCGTAATACTTGGTGAAATTTTTCGAAAATGGCATACAAACTGGTCAGTTCTGTTTTTATATGGATAACTAGTAAAAAAAAAAAAAAAAAAAAAAAATCCAGAATTTTCTCAAAATTCCCTGATTTTTCCTGACCATTCTAAAATTCCCTGACTTTTCCCGGTTGAGTGGCCACCCTGTAAATCTAAATATAGATAAAATTATTTTTAAATTTAAATGTTTACTGCAATGAAAAATGCTTTACAAATTACAAATGAAAATAGCAAAAAACATTCAAATATTTAATGTAGCTATTTAAAAAATTTTAAAATCAATTATAAAATGTTAATAATTTGTTTAAAATATGATATTTTAATAACATTCTTGAATTTTAAATGCTTTTATAACATTTTTTTAAATTTCATTAAAGTGAATTTCGGTAGTATCACATTCTAAATCAACTTTATTTATTAAAATAGAGTGAATATTTTCCAACAAATCTTTAATTGATTTGTCATACATGATGTGAATTGATTTGTCATTTGTCATACATGTGTGTGACAAATCAAAATATATTTTAATATTTATCTGTGTAAGCTCTATTAGCTTGAAATAATCAATATGAAAAATTAAAATAAAAAATATTAATTTAAGAGGTGAAAGAGAAGTCAGATTCAGAAGCTTAAAAACTCAGAAAACAATTTATGACATTATCTAAGAAGTTTTCTATTGGCTGTCGCAGTGACATCAATTGTGTGGCATGAATTCAACTCAGTTTTATTTAGAATTTAAAGTTTCAGTCTGCATTGCCTGTTGTAGAACTTCACCCACTTTTTCATTATACTACAGAGTGAATTCAACCTTTGGCCATCAACCACTGTGGTGTGAGTGGGAAGAGAACTTAATTGTTATGAAAAATTCACAACAGTTGACATCTTTGCACATATCATATTCTGTACAAAAACTCTGTGGGCTTAACCAGCCCAGCCAGAAAAACTGTGGTAGATTTTTCTGGGGTGGGCTGAATTTGTCCAATCCTGTTTATAAGGCCCATGACAACTTAGTTAAGATATAACTTACTTTCTTGTTGAGATGCTCCAGCACTGCAATGACTATTTTCATTCATTTCAAAAGAGGCTACTGGATCAATCTTGGCCTGAACTGAAAAATATATTAAAACTTTTATGCCAAGAAAAAAAAATGCTTTGAGAAAGCAATCAAAGGAAAAAACCCAAAATGTATTTACACATGCATATATTTTAGTGTGGTTCAAACAAGATTTGATACAACAAAAATAAAAAATATATACAGGGTTCAAGCTTATTTTTCAAAATGAAATTCCCTGAGTTTTCCAGGTTTTTCCTGTTGTCTTCATCAAAATTTCAGGTACTGAATACTACTATTTTAATGAAAATCTCAAAAAATATGGAGCGGTAAACAATGAAATAACAAACTTTTCATCATATCAATGGACATTAATTCAAAACTGCTTAGCTTTACTCCTTATATGGAGCGGAAAACAATGAAATAACAAACTTTTCATCATATCAATGGACATTAATTCAAAACTGCTTAGCTCTACTTCAACCCTTTGAGGAAATTACCAAGCAAATAAGTTCCTCAAAACTATTAATTTCAGAAGTAATTCCTATGGTTGTAACATTGAATAGATGAGGTAATTACCGAGTAAATAAGTTCCTCAAAATCATTAATTTCAGAAGTAATTCCTATGGTTGTAACATTGAATAGATATTTGTCAAAATCTAAAGTATTTGGTGTTGAAACAAAGGATACATTAAAAGAAAACATACATAAACATTTTTCAACGATACAGCTGAATGAACATTTTTCAATAGCAACCATTTGAGACCCAAGAATCAAAATTCATTTTTTCGATAAAGGTCAGAGTTATGATGAAATGTTTAAATATTTTTTATTATTGATATGAAGAAAGAAGTTCAAGCTTTGAGTTCTCCTGAAAAAAACAGAGTCGCTCCTAATAGAATTGAAATTTCAAAGTAATGGAAATTCTAATCTTGCAAATAATCCTACATCTTTTTGGGATTGCTTTACTGAAATAACTGTTAATTCTAGCATATCACAATTACAAGTGCAACAAGATGACGAATCAGCTTACTTTGAAGAGTTGAGAAACCATCTTTCACAGTTAGTAATTGAAAGAAAAATGTCACTATTTGACTGGTGGAAAATGAATGAGTAATTTTCCTTATTTATCACAATTGCAAAAAAAGTATCTAGCCCCACAATAAAGCAGTGTATATAGTAAAAGACTGTTTTCTGAAGCAGCAGTCATTTATGATAAAAAGAGAAATAGAATTTTGCCAAAAAATGCAGAAAACTACTCTTTTTGCATCATAATTTGAAAATTTTAAAAGGGGAAACAAATTTTTAATTTAAAAATTTTTTTTTATGACGTTTGAAATATTTGTCTTTGGGTCATTCCGTGTGAAATCAACAACAAAAACAAAAATATTTGGTTGCATGACCATTTTTAAAATTTTTTATATTTTGCACATATGTTCCTACATATTCCAATAGATAAAATACAATTTTTAAATTTTTTTCTTATTGTTTGTTTTTTAGGTATGGCCATTTTTCCAACATGGTGGACTATAAATTTGGCCATTTTGATGCTCACATAAACTTTGGAACTAAAAAAAGGTAGAAACTTGGGATAAAAACTATTTTACTGGTCTTAAAGTGGACTACATTTCATGTCATTGTAATGTTTTGCTAACTGCAATCTAAGGGGCTCTGAAATTTAGCATTGAAATTTAGCATAAATTTTGCTAAAAATGCAATTTTTAGGCCTCTTAAAATAAATAAAAGAAATTAATCTGAATCTTCAAATTTTCACCACATCTTACCCTACTCCCATAGTCTTAGCCTGGAAAGAATTTAGTCTCTACTCCACATTTTACTTGAATTTTAGGGTTGCCAAACTTCTAAAATTTTAAAAATGATCACTTTTAACACCCCCCAAAACCCCATGTGGGGCATAATTTAAAAATTAAAAATCTGATGTGGGCAGCACATGACTTTCCCTGCAGACTCAAATTCATATTTTCTTTATTTCTTTCATAAGTCGTTAGATTGAGTTTAATTGCACCAAATAACACTAAATTTGCATTTTTAATTCAATTTTTGTTTTTATTTGGTAATTGGACATTTTTTCGAAATTGGAGTAACAAAAATGCAAGAAATCGCAAATATCTTGACAGCGGTCAGCCTAAAGTATAATGGAGTGTGTTATATTATTTTTCTCTTCAAAAATTGCGCATAAAACAAGAATTTAATTGATACATTTGAGCATACACTATTTAGTCTTTTTTTTTAGATTTTGGCGATTTTAGTGGGCCATTTCGTAAAAAAAGGCAGGTTGTTCTTTTCCGAATCGTACCAAAATCTAATCAGCACCAGAGTATCCCACAAATAATTTATCTACAAAATTTTGTGAAATTTGGTCAATTGGTATTTTAGCTAGGGCGGATAAATGAAATATTTACGGCCATTTTGCAAAAACAGGCGGGTTCTGTTTTTACGAATCGTACCAAAAACTAATCAGCACCAGGGTCACATCCAAGTGACTTATCTACCAAATTTTATGAAATTCGGTCCATTAGATTTTGAGTTAGAGTGGATACATAGATTGCACAGACACACAGACAGACAGACACGCAGACAGACAGACACACAGATAGACACACACATAGATGTCCCGCTAAAAATAGTTTTTTCGTATTCTAGAGGCCTCGGAACGTGTAGATCCGGCGAAAACTCGAGTTGCGATTTTCGACATGATTCCAATTCTTTCCCTGTACATTACCATGTATTGCAGGGAAAGTAAAAATCTGATGTGGGCAGCACATGACTTCCCCAGCACACTTATATTCACGTTCTCTTTATTTTAATTACATTTAATTCACTTTTAATTCAATTTTCGTTCTCATTTGATAACTGGACTTATTTTCAAAGGTGGCGTAGAGAAAATACGAAAAAACTAATATATCTCGAGAACGGCTAGTCCTAGTGTGATGGGGTTGGTCTTATTCTTTTCTTCGTTAAAAATTACGTATTAAACAAGCATTTTATGGATATATTTGAGCATACGTAGTTTTTTATTTCAGATTTTGGCGATTTTTGCAGGCCATTTTGCAAAAAAAGGCAGGTTATTTTTTTCTGAATCGTACCAAAATCTAATCAGCACCAGGGTGACCTATACGTGACTTATCTACCGAATTTTGTGAAATTCGGTCCATTAGTTTTTCAGCTACAGTGGATACAAGCTTTTGCGGGCCATTTCACAAAAAAGGCGGGTTCTTTTATTCCGAATCGTACCCAAAACTAATCAGCACCAGCCCCGACCACAAGTGACTTACCTACAAAATTTTGTGAAATTCGGTCCATTAGTTTTTTAGTTAGAGTGGATACAAAATCTGCACAGACAGACAGACACACAGACGTCACGCTAAAAATGGTTTTTTCGTATTCTAGAGGTCTCGAAACGTGTAGATCCGTCGAAAACTCGAGTTGTGATTTTCGGCATGATTCCAATACTTTCCCTATACATTACCATGTATTGCAGGGAAAGTAAAAAATCTGATGTGGGCAGCACATGACTTTCCCTGCAAACTTATATCCACGTTCTATTTATTTCAATTAAATGTAATTAACTTTTAATTGAAATTACGTTCTCATTCGGTAACCGGGCTTATTTTCAAAGGTGGCGTAGGGAAAGTACGAAAAACTAAAATATCTCGAGAACGGCTAGTCCTAGTGTAATGGGGTTGGTCTTATTCTTTTCGTCGTTAAACATTACATATTAAACGGGCATTTAATGGATATATCTGAGAATACCTAGTTCTTTAGTTTAGATTTTGAAGATTTTTGCGGGCCGTTTTGCAAAAAAAGGCAGGTTATTTTTTTCCGAATCGTACCAAAATCTAATCAGCACCAGGGTGACCTATACGTGACTCATCTACCGAGTTTTGTGAAATTCGGTCCATTAGTTTTTCAGCTAGAGTGGATACAAGCTTTTGCGGGCCATTTCGCAAAAAAAGGCGGGTTCTTTTATTCCGAATCGTACCCAAAACTAATCAGCACTAGCCCCGCCCACAAGTGACTTACCTACCAAATTTTGTGAAATTCGGTCGATTAGTTTTTTAGTTACAGTGGATACAAAATCTGCACAGACAGACAGACAGACACACAGACAGACACACAGACAGACAGACAGACAGACAGACACACAGACACACGCACAGACGTCACGCTAAAAATGGTTTTTTCGTATTCTAGCGGTCTCGAAACGTGTAGATCCGTCGAAAACTCGAGTTGTGATTTTCGGCATGATTCCAATACTTTCCCTATACATTACCATGTATTGCAGGGAAAGTAAAAATTGGTTCAATAAAACAACAACGCCATACAGATAGTCAGGTGAAAGGTCCTTTTTTGTATATTTTATCCTTTCTATTTTTAAAATTGAAAAGAAAAGTGACATTTTCAACAGATGGAAAATTTTCAAAACAGGATGTTACTTATTAATACTTAAATGTCTATTTAAAAATATGTTGTTTTGCTTGTGACTTTCTTTATTATCATTAACATTAATTTAAAGGCGATTTCATATATTCTTACTTATGATTGGGGGCGGGAGAAAGAGAAGTTGTCCGTGTTAAAAAAAAGTCATATCAAAATATTATTTGTACCATGCTACCTCAAGCAAAAAGTTCTTTCAATGTTCTAACTTTGCATTATCTTCAACTGATATGAAAATTACCAATTTTAAGCCCCCCCCCCCCCCCCCCCCCCCGCCAAGAAAAAAGAACAGTTCAGAAGTTAAAAATATAAAAACTGTTTTAAAGAAGCCACAAATATATACAGATGATCATATGTATTATCAAATTTTGTATATTTCTTCCTTTCTATTTATGAAATTTAAAAGAAAAACGTCATTTTCTGTATTAAAAATTTTTAATAATAGGGAATTAGTTATTCATATTTAATGTTTGTACAAAAAATGTCATTTTGCTTGTACATTCGAATATATGTTCAATCATTTAAATTAATTATTCATTAGATTTCATCATATTTTTTATCTTTGGAAAAAAAATCCAATAAAATAATAAATGTTCATGTTTCTTATCTAATTATATATTATGAAAATAAATTTAAAACATCTATTATGCTGAAAAAATATGAAATTTAATAAAACAATTATTTTTCTCTTTAATTGCTTTGGAAAACATCTTTCTCAGATATGCTCTTGATTCTTCCCCAGCAGCCTTCGTTCTGGACAAGGTACCTTACTGGGTTGCAAATGAGGGAGAAATAGGTCAGAGGTCACATCTGATTTGGGAATCACTGGGCATTGGCTTAGTTTTGTAGGTGTGAGAGTTAGATCAGTTTGATGTGAAACATTGAGCTGAACAGTAGTTTAGTTACATTTCTATTGGAAATGATATCTACCATTGGAAATACTGCTTCATATTTTATCAGATAAATTTTTTTATTTTGATTCTTAAATAGATTGTTATCAATGCGATCTATTTTCATCTCACAAAGTTCGAGTAAGTAAAGACCTGAAAACAATTACTTTATAGAACAAAAAGCAACAAACTTGCGTGATCCAGGGATCATAGCAGATTTTCTAAAAATTTTAGGTAGGAATTTAAGGTATTTTTTTCAAAATTTTAGGAAAATTTTAGGACCTAATTTTTATTATTTCTATTATTAGTACTGTTTAATTACCGTTCTTTTCATTAATTAAAGGAGAATTGATACAAAAAACAAACATCATTGAAAGAAAAAGGTAATCTTTTGAATATTTTTCCTATTTAATTTTTCATTTTAATGCTCTGTAGACTTGAAAATTAAAATTATCACTTAGTATCCAGTGGCCACTTTATCACAGGTATTTCTTGTGTAAATATATACATACATACACACTATATATATGTATGTTAGAAAAATGTTAGTTTAGTTTTCAAACAACTTTATATAAACAGAAAAAGAAAATCTTAATATAATTAACAAAAAAAGAATCCAAAAAGCTCAAAATAACATTTCAAATTTTTAAAGAATTGTAAAATAAAATACGGTCATAAGAGCAAAAATCTAGCTGATAAGTTAGTAGTCATTGCACGTAATGTACAAAGATTGCATGCACCCGCGCAGCGGGCGGGCTTAAAGCAAATAATGCTAATAAAAGCCAATTTATTTTGGGAAAAGTGTTTATCTGTTAGCCTTGAACCTTCGTAGTGGGCTGGAACGCGATTGACAGCTATTTCAAATCTATGCAAATTGCATGTGCCCGCGCAGCGTGTATCGTTATTACATGCAGTAGAATTGTTGTTATTGCATATATCGTACGTGGATTGCATGTACCCGTTAATAAAAGACTATTCATTTTATACGCAGCAGCTGTATTATTACTCGTGTGCCCGCATTGCGGTCGGAAACGCGATTGACAGCTACTTAATGAGTTAGCCATAACTTCCGCGCGATCCATAACTTCCATAGTGTGCCCGCATTGCGGTCGGAAACGCGATTGACAGCTACTTAATGAGTTAGCCATAACTTCCGCTGAGGTGTGCGATCGACAGCAACTTCATAAACTGCATCATTAGCCGTGAATTGCGCATGTTGCTACATCGTTAGCCATAACTTGCGCGCGTAGCTGAGGTGTGCGATTGACAGCTACTTCATGAACTGCATCGTTAGTTATAACTTTCGCGCGTAACGGAAACGATCAACAGCCACTTGATGAACTATATCGTTAGCCGTAACTTGCGCGCGTAGCGGAGATAGATAGCTACTTCATCAACTGTACCGTTAGCCGTGACTTGGCCGCGTAGCTGAGGTGTACAATTGACAACTGCTATATCAACTGCACCGTTAGCCATCACTTGCGCGCGTAACGAAGGCGTGCGATTGACATCTACTCCATGAACTGCACCGGTAACCACGATTTATGCGTGTAGCTGAGGTATGCGATAGACAGCGACTTAATGAACTGAACCATTAGTTATGACTTGAGCGCATAACGGAGACGTGCGATCGACAGCTACTTCATGAACTACATCGTTAGCCGTAATTTGCGCGTGTAGCTGAGATAGACAGCTACTTCATTAAATGTACCGTTAGCCGTAACTTGCCTGCGTAGCTGAGGTGTGCGAATGACAGCTACTTCATCAACTGCACCGTTAGCCATGACTTGCGCGAGTAACGAAGGCGTGCGATCGACATCTATTCCATGAAATGCACCGCTAGCCACAATTTATGCGTGTAGCTGAGGTGTGCCATAGACAGCTACTTCATGAACTGAACCATTAGTCATGACTTGAGCGCGTAACGGAGACGTGCGATCGACAGCTACTTCATGAACTACATCGTTAGCCGTAACTTGCGCGCGTAGCTGAGGTACAAGATCAACACTTCATAAACTGCACACTTAGCCGTGACTTGCGCACGTAACGTAGGTGTGCGATCGACAGTTACCTTATAAACTGCCTCGTTATTTATGGCTTGCGTCGCAGAAGTGCATGATCGACAGCTACTGCAAGAAAGGTATTGCAAGTTTAAAAACTTTTTTAAAAACCATAGGGCTGGTCGCCGAAAGCAGTAATTAAATAATATGAGGGAAATAAGTTATCCTATATTTCATCAAAGCTACTGCAACGCGTTAATCCAGGACACAGCTATTTCCCTTCAATCATCCTCTGTTTTGATAGAATCAACAAAAACACATACACAAGTTCCTGCGGCTTAAAAGAACCCTAGTCCAGAAAACTATATTTCTAAATATTGGTTTTTGAGCAAAAATTCTTACAGAGTTCAAATCTTTGGTACTTTTCATCCCAGATGCATACTAAACATGGAATAATTTGACAAAATGTGAAGTTTAAAAAGAAATGAAAACTGTTTAAAAGTTTTATCTGTTGGAAACGGGAATGTGTTTATTTAACATTCTTCACATTTCTGCTCTTTCATTGTTTTTAATTTATTTTTTATGGGGAGCGTGGCGATCCAATTGCGGGACCTCCCTACAATGCCGTATTTTATTTTATCCATTGCTTTTCTTCATAAACTGCTATGTGATCCGGGCCCCTACGCAATGCATCCTTTTGAAGAGATATCCTTTAATATCATCAATGCCTAGAGAGGCTGCTAACAGCAGACAAAAATTCCTTCTCTACTCTCCTGTTTTGACATGATGTTGATCAAATATTACGTAATGAGGGGCATAAGAGAATCATAATCTGACTAACTATATTTGTATTATTGGATTTACACCTAAAATTCTTCAAAATTTTTACACACAATTGATTCCCAACAAAGAATAGTTGATGAAAATTTTAACTTTGAGAAACTTCGTGATTTATCTAGTAAATATGAAGAAGCACACTATTCAACAATCGAACCCGTCTTTTTCTATTTTATTTCTTTGAGAGGTTAAAGGCTTCTAGGTTTGTTAGCTTGCGCTAGAGATTCCCACTCCCACAAAAGAATCTCCCCCCAAACTCCGGTCGTAAATGATGACGTGGGTCGCCATTCGTCTTGCGATCGTATTTCACTAAAACCGCCTGCGGACCGAGAGGATTTAACCATTGAGAATCGGCGATTTTGTCGTGATTGACACTTTTGTCGACTTTGGAAAAGATGAGTGCTATTTTGAACAACATTTTAATTTCTGAAGTCTTTTTAAACATCGATTGCCGTATGAATGGAATGCATTCGGGCGATAGTAGAGTAAATTTGGCGCTGCAGCAAAACATACAAAATTTTAGGATGATTTAAAAATTTTAGGTTAATTTTAGGAATTCAAGGGAAGCTTCAAACTTTTAGGAATTTTAGGACGAATGCGATCCCTGGTGATCTTATACCTGGTAAATCTTTATGCTCAAGTAAAGGTCAACCATTCAGAATTTCAAAAGGCGTAGTTTTGATGAATATCAGACTAGTGAAATAGCCATTGAAACAGTCAACATAGCATGCAATGTATTAGGTGTCTCACCAATTTAAAAAACCTAAGTTAATGCCAAAAAAATTACATGGAAAGACAAAACTCAAAAAGATATGTTAACTTGACTCAAAATGCTGTTAAACTTAGTTGGCAAAAAGTTTAGATGTTGAACTACCTTCCAAACAGTCATCAGAACTCTTCACATCTAGCTAGCTCAGTGTGAAGATTGCACTAATTTAATCCCAAAACTAAAGGGAAAATATAACAAAAGCAGTTCAACACCAGAAGAAATTAAAAATTTAAGTCTTATGCCTCAAAGTTGGGCTACTAAAACAATTATAAAAGAGTTTGGAGTTAGTCAGTATCTAGTTCACAGAACTAAAGACCTCAAAACCATGGTTCTTTCCTCAATTAAAAAAAGGTAGGACTCTTGATTTGAAAGTGAAGGAAACAGTTTGCACATTCTTTACATGTAATAGAACAGCTGTTATTTTCCAGGGAAGAAAATGTGTTTATCTGCACAATCTACTACAGGAATACTAGAATTAAAGCAAAAATGTTTGCTTTTAGGAAATCTTAAAAGAATTGTAATACTAAATTTAAACCATCTAAATTACAAGATAGGCTTTTCGCAATTTGCAGAGCTATGACCCAAATGGTGTATCTTAACTGGTGCTAGTGGTACTCACAGTGTATATGTATGCAGCTGTCATTGAATATAAAACTAATGGTTTTAGCAATAAATATAAAGGTTGAGATATTACTTTATTGCTAAAATGATAGTTTGCTCAACAGAAGATGAAAATTGCATACTTCGTGAATGTTCTAAATGTCCAGGAACTTTCATTTTTTAATTAAATACTATCAGATGCAAAACACTCAATGATATTTACAATAAAAATTGATGAAATCACATTTAAATTAATGTTAATATAAGAAAGGAACAAATAGACAAGTAAAACAACATATTTTTGGTTAGACATTTAAATACGAATAAATAATCTCGTTTTAAAAAAATTTCATATGCTGAAAATGACACTTTTTTTTTCAATTTTAAAAATAGAAAGGATAAAATATACAAAAAAGCCCCTTTCACTTGATTATCTACATAGATTTGTTGTTTTATTAAATCAGTTTTTAGATTTTTAAATTATGCCCCACATGGGGTTTCAGGCGTGTTAAAAGTGATCATTTTTGAAATTTTGGAAGTTTGACAACCCTAAAATAAAAAAAAAAAGTGGATTAGAAGCTTAAATTTTTGTGCTTATAAAACACTTCCAACTCTTTAAATCAACCATATTTTAATCTCATCAGCTAAATTGAAAAAATTTTAAACATGAGAAAAAAAACTTCAAATTTAAGTGCTTAAAAAGAGTTTCATTAAAAAAGAATATTACAATTAGTTTATATCATATGAAAGCATGAAATCTTAGCTTTAAAATGACACCTGAAATATTGGTTTGTGACAAATACAAGTGGTTTTATTTTAGAAAGAATGAACATCACTTTTCACAGAAATATGACCTTGAATGATGTTTCAAGGGGCAAAATCTCCCCTTCTATATTTTTTAAAAAATTGAAATTCTTTCTTTCGCCTTCTTCCCACGTATATAAGCTAATTTTAATCAAAATCCATTATTATGATGCAACCCCCATTTGTTGATTTGACACGGAGTGACCCTAATGTAAAAAAAAAAAAAAAAAGAATGCTGTTGACGGGAAATTTATTTTTAATTTGTAATGTAAATTGTAAGTTAAAGTAATATTCAATGTCAAAGATATTGAATGTAAAGGAGAAATTCTGAATTTATATTAAGTAATAAAATGAAGGTTTAGTTTTTAAGAAACTAATAAAAATTGAGAAACCTGAAAATTTTAATATTACTATTAATTGAGTAATTAAAATACTTATTTTGCATATTATTTATATGATCGGATATCCGGCCAGATAATCCTAATATCCGGCTGCATAGCTGGATGGGTCGGATACAGGATGGTTATCGGATATCCGTTGCATCTCTAATAGGAACCCCAAATTATGTCAATATTATGTCTGAATATGAGAAAAACACAAACAGAGCCTTAGGATTACAAAGACTGCATCGTACTTTTATCGTATTCTATCTGCCTTTCTAAAGATAATAATAATTGTAAATAGTAAATCCCTCCATAAAGATTATAATAATAATTGTAAATAGTAAATTCATTCCAATAGTATTAGAAAGTGTGAAAACCAGATTATTTGCATTCAAAATACGAGTTCTTATTAATACATATAGATAAAAATGATAATCATTATTAACACTATAAAATAAATAAAAATAATAATAAAATATATATTGAATAGAGAATCAAATATTAATCGATTATAGAAATTAGACAAGGTCATGTGCTGCCTACATCAGATTTTTCTTTTTCAAGGACTATCAGAGTTCCATTCAAACCATTTGAAAGTTAGTACTTAGTACAATTCAAAAGCTTAATTTCAGTTCTCAATAAAATCTAGTACATAAATATTTGTTGCATGAAAACTGTCATTTCGAGGCCTCTCTTTGTCAGAGAACAGTGTTTGAGACAGCAGAATTTTCAGTATCAGACATGCTTTTATCATTCTGTAATCTAGCCTTATTCAGCTGATGTATTAGTCTGCAATGTTTATATCCAGTCAAGTAGATTTTTAATAAATTTGTCAGAAAATTTTAAATACATTGAAGTCTTTTTACATCTAAAACACCTCATGAAATTCCTGCAAGCATAAACTGAATTAATTTAATTATTAATGTCTTATTTCTTTAAGCATGAACAGTATCGCTGACAGAATTTTTGGACCCCTATGCAGCAAATGTGACCCCTTATTACTCCCTATGTTACAAGTTATTGGCCTTTTTTTCATGAACTGCTTATGCGGTCCGGACCTACAAGTCTTCCGGGCCCCTATGCAATGCATCTTTTTGTCCCCCCAGTCGGCGACCTTGGGCATTATATATCAGTCAGGCATGGCCTACAATTATGACTGGCATACATCATATGATAACTACGATAACTTAAAAGAAATCTGAGTCTTGGGAAATCTATTTTGATAGGCCTGTTCCCAGCAGATGAGCATAACATATACAATTCTTATAAGCTCTGGACATTATGAAGCCCACCATAGAACTCAGATATCCTGTGGACATTTTCTGGAAACCCGGCAACAAATTGGATCTATTTAATTACGGCATTTTATTATTTTTGTTGGCCCATAGTCATTCTTTTCTCAGGCCCCTTTCAATGGTTACATAAATATACATGTATGCAAGTGACATATTGCGAATAAAATTAGATACTTTGGAGCCCGAAAGCTTAAGAACCTTTGAAAAAATGTCCCTGTCCAGAGTTCTATATATGGGAAGCCTCACATCGTATAGTGGGCTCCTAAAACCGAATGTGAAATATAGTGTAGGAGGAGGGGGGATGTAAAAAATATAGAAAAGGAAAATAGGCCGACTAAAGATGTTGCTTCTAGGCCCTAAAATTGTAACTATGCCACTTTTCAACCAAAATAACAGCCATAATTTGCGAATTGATCTATAACTATCGGCGAAAGGCCGATAATTATAGTTTGAGCAAGGTGAAGAAGGAACACAAATTAGACAAAAGGTTTTAGAACGAGACCTAGTAGGCTCTATGGGGCCCCTGCAATCACAAAATATACAAAAGCGAATAGACTAATAAAAGATGCTACTGATTCTGCCTTACCAACTTAAACCCTATTCAGATTACAACTACTGAAAATTGAATATAGGTAAATTTCAGAATAACACGAAATAATAAAGGAAAACGCAAGAGGGGCCAATTAGTGATCATATGCGGCTTGGCAATAATTAGCTTCAGACAAAAGTTAAAAAATTCTTAGGATAAAAAAGAGATTTCTTTTCCAATTTTGAAGACCCAAGCAGTCACATGGATTGTTTAGCCCTAGGGAAAGCCCCTGTGTGACTGGTAGATCTATTCTGTTGTAACAACAAAGAGGGTTTTAGAATGGATTCGCTTTTAAAGCAAACTGGACTCGAGCATTTTCTTATTTTTGACAAAAATAGAGCCACAAATTTTCCGTCCCTAATTGGTGCTACTTGCCTCAACAATCCACACATGTCTGCCTTGAAGCATCAATTCTGACAGTGGTGCCACTATGAGGGATGTCGCTTCAAGGCTTGAACAAAGTGCTAGAATCAGAGCTTAATTACACCTCGAAAGGCTTGAAAGGAAAAGATCTCGTTCCCGAAGTATTTTCATTTTGTCGCTCAAGCTTCAGAGGTGCATGTAATGCTTTATAACAGAGCATTTAAATAGAGTATATTTTAAAAATAATTTTTATTGCAATAAAAATTTAAAGTGTCCCCAGTTCATTGTGTATGTGAGAATATGATATCATTTGTTATGCTGGGTCATTCCACATGGGGACACCCGATGAGTGTTGCTCTGTAATCACAGATTTTTTTAAAATTTTTACCATGGATACACATGGTAATAAAACCCCCAAATCTGAATTTGTAATGTATATATCCCAATAATGACCCAGATACAGGCATTTGAAAAATGGTCATTTTTGCGAAATGGCGGCCATCTTGGATTTTGCACTAATGTTTAAAAATGTAATAGCGTGAGAACTAATGGCTCAAATGAAATAATTCTGGTACCAATTTAAGGTCATTAGTATCAGGAATATAAGTGCCATATCAAAACAATTAAAAAAATATATTTTAATATCGTTATTACATGAAAATTGCAAAAATCACCTTCGTATTGATGGACAACTTAAATGGGCTATAAAAAAAATGGCCCCTAATATTTTTTTCTGAAACTTGGTACAAATACTAACTAATATGTGGGCTTTAAGTAAAAAAAAAATTAGAAAGGTAATATTTCTTATTGCAGAGAAAATAGCTTTAAAACAATACATTTAGTTAACATTTGACATGCAATACTTTAATCATTTTCAAAAAAATATTTTTTAAAAACAAATAATGAGCAAAAATAAAACATAGGCATTTTTTACACACTAACTAGTATGTGTGCTTTAAGTAAAAAAAATAGAATGTTAATATTTTATTTAAATAATGACTAAAAAAATACTGTTATATGTATGGGAAATCAGTGTAAAATTTCTGGAGTGCTGAAAAATTCTAATAAAAATCTTCCTAGAAACCGCAGTTATCTCTCTTGTATTTTATTTTCTTATTTCAAATTTTAAGAAGGTATTTTCTATATTCAGTAGAGCTAAAGGTGCACATTTTTTCCTAGTGGCCACTGGCTTCTAAACCAATTTCACTTTAGAGGCAGTAAGTACAATAATCTTTGGCATATTGGTTATAAATGACAACTATCTCTTAATGCTGAAACTTTACAGCATACATATAGTTAATTCCACAAAAAATAATTTGTAATTAGATAATATAAAACACTCATTTTCATGAAAAGCATTAAAATTAAACAGAACTACAGCATGTTGATCACCAAAACATATCTTTAGCCTTCTGCCAACTCCAAAGGAAACACTAGGCAATATTCCCCATCCAGTTGAAACAGGAGCAACAAACTAAACATAAACAAACAAGCTATTGGAGAAGAAAATTATCCTACAGCACCAATATTATTTCTGGAACATTTAAAAACACCTGTTTCTGGTCTTTGTGTACATAAGGCATCAGCTGCCTATAGCCTCCAAAGTTTCAACTCTAATGCTCATAGTTCTGTTATATAAGTAATAGCAATTAACATATACCAGTTATCAGTTCCTGAAATGATTACTTGTACTGCATCATCTGTTTTCTCTTAGGTTGAATTTAAAGTAAGATACAATATTACATTTCTGGGTGACTTATTCCTTTCAGAGCTCATTTTTGCTCAAGTTTTCAGAGCTGAGTATGTTCAACAAATAAATCAGCGAATTGTGCTTCAATGATTATTTCTTTTATTTATGTTCCATGATTAGTTCTTGTCTTGCTATAAAAATTGAATGTTTTGTATGTAAGAAAATTAATGTGTAATTAAGCCTTCCTGTTTATTCCTGTACTTGTGTTCTGAGTGGTACTATATGCAAGGTTCACAAGGATGAATATCTGAAATGGTGCAGTTTAAGACAGAAAACTTGTGATCTATTTAATAAACCACCAAAATCAGAACTAAGTCCCTAAAACCAATTTCTCTCAGACTGTCAATGATAAATCAAGAATTACTCACTCCAAGGGGAAAAAATTCTGAATGTCTTGTTATTCTTCCTCGCATTCATCAATTAGTGAGTCAGAGGTTTCTATTGCTGACATGGAAATGACCAATGATGCAGATTATAGTGAAGTCACAATAGAAATGGAACAATTGAATAAAAGTTGTGAACTTTTGGATTTATCACTAATAAAGTTCAATAGATTTAGCTCTAAGAGGAAACTTAATTATATGCAAGTTAAGAAATTAAGTAGCCACGTTGCTACTAAAACTGCTACAGTATTGGGTATTGAAAGTATTAATAAGCTACAAAATTCAAGACATTATTTGCCAAACTTGCACGTTTATGATGGAAAATTATTAAACAAGTTTTCTTTAGATGCATCATTTAAAGAAAACGTGCAGATTTTAAAATTAGTCCAAGATTCATGGATCGTCCAACAAAGACATGTTATATTACTACAGAGAATTTAGTTAAAGAAAAAACAAGAAAAAAATTAAAAGAAACAGAAGGAATGTTATCAATGCCTAGTGAGATATGAGTGTTAAATTAAATTTGATACTATACAAAAGTTACTAGTTTTTATTATAACAGTCGTATGTGTCCAGGAAGAAAATATTGCATATCTATACCAAGTGAAAATGGGAAAATATTAAAACAAAAGAGATTACTTTTGCATAATTTAAAAGAATTATATGCTGCATTTAAAGAAAATCATAATGAAATAAAAATACTATGCAAATTTTGCACACTACATCTAACAGAATATGTAACTGTTGGAAACAAAGTTATTCATTCTGTACGTGTTTGTATATACCATCAAAATATTAAACTCATGCTCCATGTCATCCATATCAGTGAATATATTACATCATTGTTAAAAGAAACAAGTTTATTGCACTGAATCAGAAAAGTATGGTGAGCTGGTGTGATAACTGTCCATCTCCAGAAATTCTTAGATTACCAATGCATCCCAATGAATTAGAAATTAGTATGTGTTTTATTTGTATATGTTATGTTTATGTATTTTTATGGCCCAAATGCATTATATATATGGCTAAGACCTTTAGATGTGTGCCAAAGATTATGATACTTGCTATTAGATGAAATTGGTTTAGGAGCCAGTGGCCACTAGGAAAAACTGGGTATCTTCAGCTCTACTGAATATAGAAAATATCTTTTCATAATTTGAAATAAGAAAATAAAATATAAAATGGATAACTGTATGGTTTTTAGGAAGATTTTTATTAGAATGTTTCAGGACCCCAGAAATTTTACATTGATTTCCTATACATATAACAGTATTTCTTTAGTCATTAAATTAAATATTATCATCCTAATTTTTTTTTGTGCTTAAAGCACACATACTAGTTAGTGTGTAGAAAAATTTCTATGTTTTGTTTTTGCTCATTATTTATTTTTAAAAAATATATATTTTTAAATGATTAAAGCATCACATGTAAAATGTATATATGTTTTATAGCTATTTTTCTCTGTAATAAGAAATATTACCTTTCTAATTTTCTTTGTACTTAAAGTGCACATATTAGTTAATATTTGTACCAAGTTTCAGAAAAAAATATTAGGGGCCATTTTTTTTATAGCCCATTAAACTTGACTATCCATCCGAAGGTGATTTTTGCAATTTTCATGTAATAACAATATTAAAATATATATTTTTTTATTTTTTGATATAGCACTTATATTCCTGATATTAATAGCTTCAAATTAGTACCAGAATTATTTAATTTGAACCATTAGGTCTCAAGCTATTACATTTATTATTGATGCAAAATCCAAGATGGCTGCCATTCGGCAAAAATGGCCATTTTTCAAATGCCTGTATCTTGGCAATTATTGCGATATATACATTATAAATTCAGATTTGGGGGTTTTATTACCATGTGTATCCATGGTAAAAATTTAAAAAAAATCCGTGACTATGGAGCAACAAGTTTTTCTTAAAATGGGTGTTTTCACGTGGAATGACCCTGCTATGAACTTGTAAGTATTAAAATACCATTTATTAATACTTATCATCTGAATGCACACAATTCTTCCGCGCTATTGGTAAGATTGGTTTTAAGGGGAAGCTTTAGTTAAAAAATATCTCCGTTCCCTTTAAAATTGCACCCGGTGGCTCAAGAGATGGGCAGTTCCTTTCTTCAAATGATTGGCATCTGATGGGCCAATGAGAGTAAGTAAGGTGACGAAAGATCCTTGGACCTCTATAGTTTATGACTTGCTCGCCTGTCCAAGGGGATGAAAGGGGGAATCTTAAAGGAGTGTGTGGTTTGGGGGGCGAGGTAAATGAAAGAAAGAAAGAAAAAAACGTAACTGGAGGCTTTTGCCACTACTGAAAGGAAAGTTTCCTATCCATTCTATTTCTTGTCAAGGAATAACCAAAGAGTTCTCCTAACCGATTATAATATAATTCTAGTATATATAATATATATATATATATATGTGTGTGTGTGTGTGACTTCAATGTGTGTTTTGGAGACTAATCCAGGTACAACATTAAAATATGTGTATTAAAAAACTGGAATTAAAAATAAAATTAATGATATTTCTATGCCTATGAGTCCAAAGTGGTGTAATAAAACTAATATTTATTTAGTCATTTTGTATATATCATTCTTTCCTTTTTAAATAGTATACATTAGAATGCATTGTATGAAATTTTAAGTTTGAAATGGACAATACAGCACTAAAAATATGTGATGCATGTATATATTCTACATACCGCATTTTTTAGCCTTGCAGGATGTATTTGGAAATTATAGTATTTAGCGTGAAAATTCCTTGTGTTGAAAATGATTTGTTTCAGCCAGCTTACCGGGCTCAACCGGGGTTACTCGGAACCCTCAGGTTCTGCATAGTAATGAATAGCGACGGTGGCCGCCTCTTCACGGGCACTGCGGAACTGCAATTCTATTCAAATAGCTAGTAGTGGTACTGCACTTTCCCAGTGTTTTTACAGAAAAATGATTTCATTTGTAGAGATAGTAACTCAATAAAGACCTATATAATAATTGTCCTGCATGTGTTTTGTTTTTACAAATCCTTTAAAAGCCCCGGTGATTTAGAAGACTAAATCTTTGTACACTCAAAAATTCAACTTCGGGACAGAACTTAACAGTCGGAATTTTGAGGGGAAAAAATGACTGGTTCACCGAATATTTATACATACTCCACCGAATATTTATACATACTCTAAAAATTATTTACAAACAAGAAGGAAAAAATGATTTCATTTATACAGATACTATAATTCAATAATACCTATATAATAATTATTCTGCGTGTATTTGTTGTTCCAAACCCTTCAGAAGCATCCGGTGGCCCAGAAGACTAAATCTTTGCACACTGAAATTCAACTGCGGGACAGAACCTAATGCAGCAGGAATTTTAATGGGAGAAACTAATTGGTTTACCAAATAGTTATATACTAGCTGAATATCCATTGAAAACGGTCTCCCAATGAGCAAACCCCAAAAACATGATTTTTTAAATAATTCAATTTTTTCAGTTGTCTTTTTCCAACTGTTCACCCATGCACCAAATTTTAAATATATGTCTCACTTTAGATTGGGCATTTCTCATTTATTCAGCCAATTTAACATTTAACACACATATTAAGCACATACGCATCGGCGTATTTAAGGGAGGGGAGGGATTCAACTCCCCCTCCCCCTCGAAATTAAAAAGTTTCAAACTGCTTCCTAAATACAAGTGATAAAAAATCCCCATCCAGTTTGTCATTCTGAAGTCCTTGCACTAGAAAAGCAACCCGTTTTTACCTTCAATAAATAAATAATGGGAATAAGTAAGAAGTTTTTAGAATTTAAGAATTAAAAAAAAAAATGTGTTCGGGCTACTGCATCACTGCAATAAGGGGGGAAATTATCCAAATTTGGAAACATCCCAGTTCCTGGAGCCGGTAGAAGAAAAGGAAAAGTTGAAGATCAAAAGTCAGTTATTTAGAGACTAGAGTCTGCACAGGTCTAATTAAAAAAATTTTCCCGACCCAAAAATGTCAAGATTTCACTCGGCCAAAGCCCGAGATTTTTTCAATGGAATTCACCTGAGCCTGATCCGTATTGTAAACACTCAAAACCAATCCCAACACGGCCCGGTCTGAATATTTTCCAATACATTGAAACCTGTTGGCTTGTGTGCTGATTAAAATTTGTCATTTAAGGAATTAAACACACGCTCATCACATATAGTATTAAATTAAAAGGAACCCAAATTTTAAAAATATGTACCAATCAAGAATGAGCATTACTATAAAGTTGAGTTTTTATTTATCATTTTGGTTGAAGATGAGAAGGGATGAAAAATGACAGATTATGTTTTTAAAAAAATGCTTTTTTCATTTATCAGTGAACAGTGCAATGACTCTCTAGTTAGAACTCATCAGAATCAAATATGCGTTGCAGTAGTAGCAAAACAAACATGTCATATGCCACAATTGTTAGTTTTGTTAGAAACATTTCAATGCGATTAAACTTTCTATGTAAGTATAGATAGATAATATTTTCTTTAATTATGACATAGTTATGAACATTTTAAAATTTAATAATTTTAGTAAAAGTATAAGATGTTTGGAATAATTACATTCAAGGACAATAATTAGTGTTATCTATATGTTAATTTCAAATTATAACAGTTTACTCAGATAAATTTTTATTCAATATTTGTTATAGGAAAGAAATCGCCGGAACTGTGTTTAAAAATAAAATTTATTTAATTTTGATAATTTAGAAACATTTGAAATCTAAGAACTGAAATTAAAATCACAGAAGAAATTGAAAATAAAATACCAGTGATAAATTTTAAAGTAAACAGTATCTTGGATTTCTTATTTTCATTTATTTATTGGATTTCATATTTCCACCACCAGACAAACAATCACAGTACAGAAGAGATTAAACTTTTTGCAACAAATTTAAAAATCTGATGTGAACAGCACATGACTTTCCCTGCAGACTCAAATTCATATTTTCCTTATTTCTTTAATAATTCATTAAATTGAGTTTAATTGCACCAAATAACACTAAATTTACATTTATAATTCAATGTTTGCTTTTATTTGGTAATTGGATATTTTCCCGATAGCGGTGTAACAAAACTGCAAGAAATCTCAAATATCTTGAGAACGGTTAGTCCTAAAGTATAATGAAGTGTGTTACATTCTTTTCCTCGTCAAAAAGTGCATATAAAACAAGAATTTAATTGATACATTTCAACACACATAGTCTTTTTTTTTTATTATTATTTATTTAGATTCTTGCAAATTTTGCGAGCCATTTCATAAAAAAAGGTAGGTTTGTTTTTTTCCTTTTTTTTTTTTTTTTGGGATTACCTTGGTGCTGATTAGATTTTGGTACGATTCGGAAAAAAATGACCTGCCTTTTTTTGCAAAATGGCCCACAAAAATCGTCCAAATCTAAACTAAAGAACTGGGTATACTCAAATACAACCATTAAATGCTGATTTAATACGCAATTTTTAACGATGAAAAGAATAAGACCAACCCCATTACACTAGGACTAGCCGTTCTCGAGATATTTTAGTTTTTTGTACTTTCCCTACGCCACCTTTGAAAATAAGCCCGGTTACCGAATGAGAACGAAAATTGAATTAAAAGTGAAATAAATTTAGTTAAAATAAAGAGAACGTTAATATAAGTCTGCAGGGAAAGTCATGTGCTGCCCACATCAGATTTTTTCCTATTCTGGAGGTCCCGAAAAGTGTAGATCCGTCGAAAACTCGAATTGTGATTTTTGGTATGATTCCAATACTTTCCCTATACATTATCATGTATTGCAGGGAAAGTAAAAATCTGATGTGGGCAGCACATGACTTTCTCTGCCGACTTATGTTTAAGTGCCCTTTATTTTAATTACATTTAATTCACTTTTCATTCAATTTTCGTTCTCATTTGATAACTGGACTTATTTTCAAAGGTGGTGTAGAGAAAATATGAAAAAACAAAAATATCTCGAGAACGGCTAGTTCTAGTGTAATGGGATTGATCTTATTCTTTTCTTCGTTAAAAATTACGTATTGAACAAGCATTTCATGGATATATTTGAGCATACGTAGTTTTTTATTTTAGATTTTGGCAATTTTTGCGTGCCATTTTGCAAAAAAAGGCAGGTTATTTTTTTCTGAATCGTACCAAAATCTAATCAGCACCAGGGTGACCTATACGTGACTCATCTACCGAATTTTGTGAAATTCGGTCCATTAGTTTTTCAGCTACAGTGGATATAAGCTTTTGCGGGCCATTTCACAAAAAAGGCGGGTTCTTTTTTTCCGAATCGTACCCAAAACTAATCAGCACCAGCCCTGCCCACAAGTGACTTTCCTACAAAATTTTGTGAAATTCGGTCCATTAGTTTTTTAGTTAGAGTGGATACAAAATCTGCACAGACAGACAGACAGACAGACAGACACACAGATAGACACACACACACAGACGTCACGCTAAAAATGGTTTTTTCGTATTCTAGAGGTCTCGAAACATGTAGATCAGTCGAAAACTCGAGTTGCGATTTTCGGCATGATTCCAATACTTTCTCTATACATTACCATGTATTGCAGGGAAAGTAAAAATAAAACAAATTGATACTGGCACTTGACCAATGATAATAACCTAATGATCATTTCCTCTAAAATTAAATTTGGAATGTATTTCTTCCCTATTCAATTTATAAATTACATGATGTTACGAAACATGACAATTGGTGCATCGGTGTATATTTATACTGCTGTATCCAGGCCAGAACATATTTTTACTTTCCCTGCAATACATGGTAATGTATAGGAAGTGTATTGGAATCATGCCAAAAATCGCAACTCGAGATTTCGATGGATCTACACATTTCGAGACTCCTAGAATACGAAAAACTATTTTTAGAGTGAAGTCTGTGTGTCTGTGCAAATTTTGTATCAACTCTAACTCAAAAAGTAATTGACCAAATTTTATAAAATTTGGTAGGTAAGTCAGTTGTAGGAGAATCTGGTGCTGATTTTTGGGTACGATTCGGGATAAAACAACCCGCCTTTTTTTGCGAAATGGCCCACAAAAGCTTGTATCCACTCTAGCTGAAAAACTAATGGACCAAATTCCACAAAATTTGTTAGGTAAGTCACTTGTGGGACACACTGGTGCTGATTAGATTTTGGTATGATTCGGAAAAAAATAACCTGCCTTTTTTTGTAAAATGGCCCGCAAAAATCGCCAAAATCTAAAATAAAAAACTACGTATGCTCAAATATATCCATAAAATGCTTGTTTAATACGTAATTTTCAACGAAGAAAAGAATAAGATCAACCCCATTACACTAGGATTAGCCGTTCTCGAGATATTTTAGTTTTTTCGTATTTTCTCTACGCCACCTTTGAAAAGAAATAGAGTTATCAAATGAGAACGAAAATTGAATTAAAACTGAATTAAATGTAATTAAAATAAAGAGAACGTGAATATAAGTCTACAGGGAAAGTCATGTGCTGCCCACATCAGACTTTTTGTTCTCTTACTATAGCTTTAAACAATTTGAATGTTGCGAAGAGCAATATTTTATTTTGACTTTAGAATGTCGTGGAATAAAGAAGTCTTCAATTTCTTATCCGAAATTATAATTTTTCTGTATCGCATTCTAATTGACCCATCTGCGTTCACTGTGCAGAGTAAAATTTTATTACTTAAGAAACTTAAAATTCACAATCATGTGCAAATTACTATAGTATACTAAATGACATTGTTAATTAAAATAATATTCCGTTAAAACATTTAATTTGATGCCCCTAAAAATGCCCCGGTCCCGATTGTAAGCAAATTAACAAAATATATGAAATTGAATCAATATATGCAAAATAAAAGCGTTAAAATTGTATGGGAGCCGTACTACTTGTATTCGCAAATATTAGAAGATATATCCTGTATTAGTAGATTACATGTAGAAGTTGAATATATCAATAAACCCGTAATCTTTAAACCTGAAGGCAGTAATTGATTCCAGTATATGCCAAAATGAAAGTGCTAAAATTATATGGGAAGATATACCCGCAATAATGTCGTAACCCCTTATAGTGTCGTAGATTAGAAGATATGTATCTTTATTATTCAAATTGGAAAAGATTTAACTAGAAAGACCAATCATACATAAATCATTGATTATGAAATGCTTTCCAACTACAATGCAAATGTATTTAAACATCTCTAAAATGCAATACATTCTGTGGTGATACTTTTAAAATTATCACAATAGTACAATAATTTATTATATTTGAAAACTTCATCACAAACAAAATAATGATATTAATTGAGAATTTTGTTTCATATGTAATTTCAAATTTTCTTTTTTAGTTTTGATTTATTTTGACTTTTTTATTTATTTTGACACGGACCGATCCAACCTGAATTTAATATATGCTATACACTTAAAATTTAAGACTGAACTTCCCCAAATTGAATATTAAAATATCCCACTGGTGTGCGGCATTCCTAAATTAGTAAATATTAAAAAGCTTAAATTATTACACTTTATTTCTATTTAACGATCAATTGCATCAATTTTAAAGTCTCAAAGATTATCACAATCTGTGAGTACGAAATTTTCACATATAGTGTGTCTCAGATTGTATCTTTCCGCTATTCAAAATTATCTGCACAGGCAGGTCTGAAGAATAAAACATCCTTGTCCCTTTCGTAAACAAATTTACAAAAAATATGAAATTGAATTAATATATGTCAAAATAAAAGCGCAAAATTGTATGGGAAGTCATACCCGTACTACTTATATTCTCGTAGATTAGCAGATATACCTGTGTATTAGTAGAAGATTCTCCGCACAACTTGTATGAGTTTCAAATTTTTTTGCTAAGAACAGATGACAGGATAAATTGAAAATATCAATAATCCCCTCAATCTTTAAACCTGAAGGCCGTATTTGATATAATCCAGTCAAAAATGCAATTTTGATAAAAATTTATTTTACATGCATTTCTTTATTATTTAAATCGGGAAAAAAATTAATAAAAATCGTCTGCGCTGCATAAACACACAGGTTTTAAATCTGTTGTTAAGCGATATCATTTCCTTCAAATAAATTTGCGGAGAAACATTGTCTGCATAATGCTATGTCTATAAAAGGTTTAACTGTGCGTTTTTTATTAACATCTAACTGGAAACATGGAGTCAATTTTAAGTGGGGCTATTCCAAATGCTACCCACACAATTTGGCAAAATTCGGTGCAGCCTTTGTCCCAAGACTAAATCTTTGCATACTCATAAATTCAACTACGGGACAGAATTCAACAAAGTAGGATTTTTAATGGGGAAAATGTGACTAGTTCAAAATTTTATACATACTATAATAAATTATTTACAATCAGAAGCCCTCGGTGACCTAAAAGACTGCAATTAATATAATATTTACATTAAAAAAGTATGGAACAAATATATGCAAGAAGAAAAACCAGCGTGAGCCGAATTATGTGTATTGATACAACAAAATGGAGCGCAACCAAGGACTTCTTTTTCTTTGCTGGACCAAAATCAAAAGACACCTGCTAAACCACAGAATACTATATTAGTCTGTGGGCTAAACACAACAAATATACCCCTTCGTTCATTTCCCCGATACCAGTCAATCATTCACCCACCCCTCAAATCTCCACACCATGAATTTTCACCCCCATTTTCCCCCTGGAAAGATGGGAGGTGTGGCTAACGTTGAAAATCTGAAGTTTCAGCAGTTGAAACACGATTTACAATTCAAATATATTAAACCCAAATTATTCCAAAAATCTAAAAAAAATCTTAAAAAGAAACCGGAAGTAAAAGCTATTGAACGCTATTTTTTAAATTGTGAAACGTTTAATAGTTCATTTTTTATAGAGCAATTATGAAGGTGATGTTTTATCTAAGAAATTTTAACAAATTAACTCCATTTCAAGATATATTTAAAATAAAATTTAAAAAATTGATGATAGAGTGCAATGCATTAAACTGTCTACAATCATGTGCAAAAAACTGAATTTTAAATTATTCATTTGCTAATGTGTAATTTGCGGAGAACTTCCCCCATAGGTTAACATGGGAACGAAAGCTAACTGAAGCGTCGCCTTAATGATTGGTCTGCTCCTAACTTAATATCTAATGCTAAATAATAACATTCATTGTTAATTATTTGTAAATTTGTTACAATGTGGCCAAAACTGGAGCACTTACTTTATATAAAAAAAAAATAGACTTGGCAACCAAAATGTATATAAAAAGAATAAGGGCCCCTCTTATTAAACACGACAGCAGAGAAATAGACATTTAGCACTCAAAAATAAGAAAGTACTTACACTTGAAAGACGAAATGAAAGTCACAATTAGAACGTAGATAAATAAGAGACCAGAATAGACGAATACGAAGTTTACAAAGATATGTTTACCTAATGGCAAAACGTGCTCAATACGACGAAGCGTTAGAGACAGAGAGCGCTCCACTCGCGCAACGTATTCTGGGATCGTTTGGCGAATGCGGCGAGATTTAAGGTATAACAAAATTGGCGCACTATCGCCTTTGTGGCGTGTAAAGTTTATGTGTAAAGCGTCGGCGTGTAAAGATCGCAGATATGCACTGGCATCGGTCAGTCAAGGTTACTATATCTATAAGGTTGCGCCACTTCACCTCTAGCCAATGAGAGCACGTAAAGACGCAACGTCACTCGGAGCCGAAAATCAGGAACGGCCCGGTAGACTCCAATGTTAAAGGGTGGAAATAAAATTAATTTAATCATTTTTTTTAATTTAAAATATAAAATAAATACTCAAATAACATTAATTTTACGTGAACACAACTTAAATATGCAGTATTGGGGTTTTTTGGAAGGGTACATACATAATAAAACTGTATTTCCCTTTCTGAAAAATGTAAATCATCTGAAAGTTTCGTTTTGCTTTTGACACCTGTCATTGTTATTACAGGAGGCGATGTTTTTTATTAACACTTTACAACAAAGTTGAAAAGTGTTTATGACTTTGTTCATTCTGTCTGTCTGTCTGTCTGTCTGTCTGTCCGTTAGCACGATAACTGCCGTAAAAATGAGTTTATCAAAATGAAATTTTAGTATGTTGTTCAGACGGTCTGTAGGACCTATGGGAATATAAATAAATAATATCACCCAATTAGTTTTTTATTGAACCCGGGTTGAAAAAATGAAATACATTGAACCCTATGGGACCTAATTTTTCAAACATTTTTTACGTAAATTTAAAATTCAGGAATTGCTTCGAAATTTTTAGGAAATATTCACATTATCCCATAGAATATATAAAAAAAAATTCAGTAAAATATGTTAAGTAGTTTTTTAATTAAAAAAATTATTTAATATAGGGAAAAAAACAAATTCAATTAAATTCTGACTTTGGGATATCTTCCAGAAAGAAAAGAGAGAGATATTATATAATAAATATCTCTCCATTTGTTTAAACGTTTTGCGTATGGGAGTGGCTTCATATTTTAAAATAAATTTGGTAGATAACAATTTTTCATTTTTTTTAAATTTTATATAACTCTTGATAAATTTAATTGATGGCATTTTAAATGCACTTTCCTACGTCCTAGAGAATTAAAATTTGGTACACAGCTTAAATTTGTTGAACATTTTATTCGACAAAAATTTGATGGATCTTTAAATATAGATCATACATTTTTTTCGAAATGGCCTGAAAATAATCCCCGTTCACTTCTATAAATCATTGGTGTAATATTGTTAAAAATTCTGATGTGGACAGCACATGTCTTTCTCTGCAGACTCATATTCGTTCTCTTTATTTATTCAATGATAATTTGAGTTTATCTGCACAACATAAGTATTTTAAATGACATTGAATTTACACTTTAAACTTAAATTTGGTTCTCATTTGATAGCTGGACTTATTGTCAAAGGTGGCGTAGCGAAAACGCGAAAAAACTAGAATATCTCAAGAACGGCTAGTCCTAGAGTAATGGGGTTAGTCTTATTCTTTTTGTTGTCAAAAATCACATATAAAATAGGAATTTAATTGATATAATTGAGCACACGTAGTCTTTTATTTTTATATATAACGATTTTTGCTGGCCATTTCGCAAAAATAGCCCGTTCCTTTTTCCCGAATCGTAGTAGAATAACCTACAAATGATTTATATACAAAATTTTGTTAAATTTGGTATATAAATCACTTGTAGGTTATTGAAATATTATACTCCAAATTTTGTTAAATTTGGTTCATTAGTTTTTAGCTAGAGTGGATAAAGGCAATTTCTGCGGCCATTTCGCAAAGAAGGCAGATTCTTTTATTACGAATCGTACTATAATCTAATGAACAGCAGGATTTCCCACAAAAAACATACCTACCAAATTGTATGAAATTCGGTCCATTAGTTTTTCAATTAGAGTGGATGTAATATCCACACAGACACACAGAAACATACACAGATACACCCTTACACACACAGACGTCTTCCTAAAAGTAGTTTTTTCGTGTTCTAGAAGTCCCAAAACGTGTAGATCCTTTGAAAATTCGAGTTCCGATCTTCGGCACGATTCCAATACTTTGAGTACATACACATACACATATATATTATCTGTGTATTATCTGTGTATCTAAATTCCGTGCCTATGCAATTACAATAGTTGTGATTTTAAATGATCCCTAAACTTCTATTATTTCTTCAAGGAAGCCTAATTTTAACATATGCAGAATGCAAATATCTCAAGCGATTGTAAGATGAATTACATAAGAATTGCTGAATTTTTTTCACACAAAATTATTTAGCTCTGGAGTCTGGAATACAAGTTATATGAATGAAATATTCATTGATTTTGCATAAAGAATCAGATGATTTATATTTCGATATAGTTTTAAATATTTAAGTATAATAAATTACTGTAGTACTGTGATAATGTAAAAGATATTACCACTGAATGAATCACATTTTAGAAATTTTTAAATGAAATTACATTTCAGTTGGAAAGTGTTTCATAATCAATGCTTATGCATGATTGATCTTTCTTGTTTTATTAATGAACTTTGTTTTAAATACACGAATTTACAGAAATATGTTCGGAAAGTTTTCTAAACAAGCAATCATTCTAAAATTTTCATTATACACAAATGAACATCGCGTAATTTCTTTCTAAATGCATATAAATAAAGTTATTTTCGATTATGTTATCTGTAATAATTGAAAATCAAAAAAATAATTAAAACGCTACGAGTTGTATAACTTTTTAGTGGAAGGGGGGGGGGGGTGTACTTAAGCCGAAGTAGTAAACGATTTAAGTTATGCTTTTATAGTGAAGAACTTATATTATTGCTAAACACTTGATTTTATTAGTGTTTTTTAGATCAAAAAGAGAATTTATATCAAATTGAAATTCAATGTAAACATATAAAAATATAGAAACTAATCGTTTAACAAACACACTATGATATACTTTCAGAATAATAAATTAAATGTATTATAGTATATTGATTTATGATGAAAAATATACGAGCAAGCACCTGTTTATTTTCTTAAATCGTACCCCCCCCCCCCCCTTCATTTTTTGAATGTACTAAAATTTAATTAATAAAATGTAATGTAATAAAATTTAATTAATACAAAATGTGCGAGATTAAATCAAAACAATAAATAAAACGCTAACACTAAGAGTTTTATGTCTTTCTTTTTTTTTCGGGGGGGGGGGATGTACTTATGCCTAACTAGTAAACAATTTAAGTGATGCTTTTATAGTGAAGAACTTATATTATTGCTAAACACTTGATTTTATTAGTGTTTTTTAGATCAAAAAGAGAATTTATATCAAATTGAAATTCAATGTAAACATATAAAAATATAGAAACTAATCGTTTAACAAACACACTATGATATACTTTCAGAATAATAAATTAAATGTATTATAGTATATTGATTTATGATGAAAAATATACGAGCAAGCACCTGTTTATTTTCTTAAATCGTACCCCCCCCCCCCTTCATTTTTTGAATGTACTAAAATTTAATTAATAAAATTTAATGTAATAAAATTTAATTAATACAAAATGTGCGAGATTAAATCAAAACAATAAATAAAACGCTAACACTAAGAGTTTTATGTCTTTCTTTTTTTTTTCGGGGGGGGGGGATGTACTTATGCCTAACTAGTAAACAATTTAAGTGATGTTTTTATAGTGAAGAACTTATATTATTGCTAAACACTTGATTTTATTAGTTTTTTTTAGATCAAAAAGAGAATTTATATGAAATCGAAATGCAATGTAACCATATAAAAAAAAGAAACCAATCGTTTAACACACTCGCTATGATATACTTTCAGAATAATAAATTAAATGTATTATAGTATATTGATTTAATTTATAGTATATTGATTTTTAATCTCAGACTGTTTAGGAAATCTATAATAAGAAATCGTTTTACTCGTGAAACTGCTATTATTGTGGTGGCAAGTTGCAATTGCACAATCGTTCGGCATATCGAAATCTGTTCGACAAAACTCACAAAATGAATAAGCCGATGATTTTAGATAGTAGAAATAATAGCCTTAATAAAGACTGGATAAGTTAGCCTTAATAAAGACTGGAATGATTTAAAACAAAACAAAGTTTACGTAAAAAGATACGTAAGAAACAACAACCGCAACAAACAATCAGATTGAAACAGCTTGAGAAATAATAAAATATTTCGCCGGCACCGAGATATATATATAATCTCAGGCGGCGATTGCTGCGCCATCTTGTGGCACTTTGTGTCGTTACTGCAAGTTGACTCCATCTGACGTCACAGATAATGTTCGTGGCAGCGGAGTGGCACCCCCCTGTCGGTCAGGGGGGTGCCACTCCGCTGCCACGAACATTATCTGTGACGTCAGATGGAGTCAACTTGCAGTAACGACACAAAGTGCCACAAGATGGCGCAGCAATCGCCGCCTGAGATTATATATATATCTCGGTGCCGGCGAAATATTTTATTTCAGAATCCCAAATGAAGAGATATGTAATCTCCCTGAATATGATCCGCACCATTGGAAGTTCAGAAAAAGGCCAAGAGCCTCTACAATACTAGTGTAAGTCAATCAGAAATCACCATTCTAGAAATTCAACATCTCGTTAAATGAAAATAGTAATGACAAGACTTCTTAATACTCACTCTCGGTGTACACAGCTGCACATCCTAAAATACTTATATAAATATGTATATTTATTTAAAAAAAAAAAAAAAAAAAAAAAAAAAAAAAAAAAAACTTAAATGACTGCCTAATAGTGATCTTTCATCTCTCTTTTACTCTCATCCCCCTTTTCTGGAGCATTTTATGTCATTTCAGAGTACATGATCTTTAAGTCTACAACTCGGAGATTCGGCCTAATATGGCCAGGTGCTCCATAACTGCAACCCCAATGGAGGAAATATTTTATTATTTCTCAAGCTGTTTCAATCTGATTGTTTGTTGCGGTTGTTGTTTCTTACGTATCTTTTTACGTAAACTTTGTTTTGTTTTAAATCATTCCAGTCTTTATTAAGGCTAACTTATCCAGTCTTTATTAAGGCTATTATTTCTACTATCTAAAATCATCGGCTTATTCATTTTGTGAGTTTTGTCGAACAGATTTCGATATGCCGAACGATTGTGCAATTGCAACTTGCCACCACAATAATAGCAGTTTCACGAGTAAAACGATTTCTTATTATAGATTTCCTAAACAGTCTGAGATTAAAAATCAATATACTATAAATTAAATCAATATACTATAATACATTTAATTTATTATTCTGAAAGTATATCATAGCGAGTGTGTTAAACGATTGGTTTCTTTTTTTTATATGGTTACATTGCATTTCGATTTCATATAAATTCTCTTTTTGATCTAAAAAAAACTAATAAAATCAAGTGTTTAGCAATAATATAAGTTCTTCACTATAAAAACATCACTTAAATTGTTTACTAGTTAGGCATAAGTACATCCCCCCCCCCCGAAAAAAAAAAGAAAGACATAAAACTCTTAGTGTTAGCGTTTTATTTATTGTTTTGATTTAATCTCGCACATTTTGTATTAATTAAATTTTATTACATTACATTTTATTAATTAAATTTTAGTACATTCAAAAAATGAAGGGGGGGGGGGGTACGATTTAAGAAAATAAACAGGTGCTTGCTCGTATATTTTTCATCATAAATCAATATACTATAATACATTTAATTTATTATTCTGAAAGTATATCATAGTGTGTTTGTTAAACGATTAGTTTCTATATTTTTATATGTTTACATTGAATTTCAATTTGATATAAATTCTCTTTTTGATCTAAAAAACACTAATAAAATCAAGTGTTTAGCAATAATATAAGTTCTTCACTATAAAAGCATAACTTAAATCGTTTACTACTTCGGCTTAAGTACATCCCCCCCCCCTTCCACTAAAAAGTTATACAACTCGTAGCGTTTTAATTATTTTTTTGATTTTCAATTATTACAGATAACATAATCGAAAATAACTTTATTTATATGCATTTAGAAAGAAATTACGCGATGTTCATTTGTGTATAATGAAAATTTTAGAATGATTGCTTGTTTAGAAAACTTTCCGAACATATTTCTGTAAATTCGTGTATTTAAAACAAAGTTCATTAATAAAACAAGAAAGATCAATCATGCATAAGCATTGATTATGAAACACTTTCCAACTGAAATGTAATTTCATTTAAAAATTTCTAAAATGTGATTCATTCAGTGGTAATATCTTTTACATTATCACAGTACTACAGTAATTTATTATACTTAAATATTTAAAACTATATCGAAATATAAATCATCTGATTCTTTATGCAAAATCAATGAATATTTCATTCATATAACTTGTATTCCAGACTCCAGAGCTAAATAATTTTGTGTGAAAAAAATTCAGCAATTCTTATGTAATTCATCTTACAATCGCTTGAGATATTTGCATTCTGCATATGTTAAAATTAGGCTTCCTTGAAGAAATAATAGAAGTTTAGGGATCATTTAAAATCACAACTATTGTAATTGCATAGGCACGGAATTTAGATACACAGATAATACACAGATAATATATATGTGTATGTGTATGTACTCAAAGTATTGGAATCGTGCCGAAGATCGGAACTCGAATTTTCAAAGGATCTACACGTTTTGGGACTTCTAGAACACGAAAAAACTACTTTTAGGAAGACGTCTGTGTGTGTAAGGGTGTATCTGTGTATGTTTCTGTGTGTCTGTGTGGATATTACATCCACTCTAATTGAAAAACTAATGGACCGAATTTCATACAATTTGGTAGGTATGTTTTTTGTGGGAAATCCTGCTGTTCATTAGATTATAGTACGATTCGTAATAAAAGAATCTGCCTTCTTTGCGAAATGGCCGCAGAAATTGCCTTTATCCACTCTAGCTAAAAACTAATGAACCAAATTTAACAAAATTTGGAGTATAATATTTCAATAACCTACAAGTGATTTATATACCAAATTTAACAAAATTTTGTATATAAATCATTTGTAGGTTATTCTACTACGATTCGGGAAAAAGGAACGGGCTATTTTTGCGAAATGGCCAGCAAAAATCGTTATATATAAAAATAAAAGACTACGTGTGCTCAATTATATCAATTAAATTCCTATTTTATATGTGATTTTTGACAACAAAAAGAATAAGACTAACCCCATTACTCTAGGACTAGCCGTTCTTGAGATATTCTAGTTTTTTCGCGTTTTCGCTAAGCCACCTTTGACAATAAGTCCAGCTATCAAATGAGAACCAAATTTAAGTTTAAAGTGTAAATTCAATGTCATTTAAAATACTTATGTTGTGCAGATAAACTCAAATTATCATTGAATAAATAAAGAGAACGAATATGAGTCTGCAGAGAAAGACATGTGCTGTCCACATCAGAATTTTTAACAATATTACACCAATGATTTATAGAAGTGAACGGGGATTATTTTCAGGCCATTTCGAAAAAAATGTATGATCTATATTTAAAGATCCATCAAATTTTTGTCGAATAAAATGTTCAACAAATTTAAGCTGCGTACCAAATTTTAACTCTCTAGGACGTAGGAAAGTGCATTTAAAATGCCATCAATTAAATTTATCAAGAGTTATATAAAATTTAAAAAAAATGAAAAATTGTTATCTACCAAATTTATTTTAAAATATGAAGCCACTCCCATACGCGAAACGTTTAAACAAATGGAGAGATATTTATTATATAATATCTCTCTCTTTTCTTTCTGGAAGATATCCCAAAGTCAGAATTTAATTGAATTTGTTTTTTTCCCTATATTAAATAATTTTTTTAATTAAAAAACTACTTAACATATTTTACTGAATTTTTTTTTATATATTCTATGGGATAATGTGAATATTTCCTAAAAATTTCGAAGCAATTCCTGAATTTTAAATTTACGTAAAAAATGTTTGAAAAATTAGGTCCCATAGGGTTCAATGTATTTCATTTTTTCAACCCGGGTTCAATAAAAAACTAATTGGGTGATATTATTTATTTATATTCCCATAGGTCCTACAGACCGTCTGAACAACATACTAAAATTTCATTTTGATAAACTCATTTTTACGGCAGTTATCGTGCTAACGGACAGACAGACAGACAGACAGACAGACAGAATGAACAAAGTCATAAACACTTTTCAACTTTGTTGTAAAGTGTTAATAAAAAACATCGCCTCCTGTAATAACAATGACAGGTGTCAAAAGCAAAACGAAACTTTCAGATGATTTACATTTTTCAGAAAGGGAAATACAGTTTTATTATGTATGTACCCTTCCAAAAAACCCCAATACTGCATATTTAAGTTGTGTTCACGTAAAATTAATGTTATTTGAGTATTTATTTTATATTTTAAATTAAAAAAAATGATTAAATTAATTTTATTTCCACCCTTTAACATTGGAGTCTACCGGGCCGTTCCTGATTTTCGGCTCCGAGTGACGTTGCGTCTTTACGTGCTCTCATTGGCTAGAGGTGAAGTGGCGCAACCTTATAGATATAGTAACCTTGCCTGTCGGTCAGTTCATTCGAAGGTGGGGGGGAATGGGCGCATTTTCGCCTTGGCCATTCCTTTCACAGTTCTGCAGTTTCAGTTGGCTGTCTGATAAGATTAATGTGCTACCTGATAAGATTGTAATCACTTTTAAGAAAAATATCTGAATATCGGTCCGGTCCAGACCGAAATGCTATGTATTCAAACACAGTTTTGGTTTGGGCAAACTCTTAGTAAACATGTCTGCTAACTGATTTTCACTTGCTACATATTCATAATTAATATTGTACAAGCTTATAATTTCCCGAATATATTTCAATTTAATGTCCAAGTGCTAACATAGCAAAGAAAGTTTTGTTGCGTGGTGAAGAAGTCTTTTACTGGTATGATAGAAATTTTTTCAAGTCATTCAAATCAGAGGACTATGAATGTGCGATAAGAAAATTATTTTAACTTATTTGTTTAAATGTACAACAAATAATGGTTGATGTGTATTTTATAAAGAATAGATTCATTAAACGGATTTTTATTTTTCAAACTGAACTCCTTATTTACGTTCATTAACTCATTTTTAACATGTTCTATTTAAAAATGCTATGTGCTCGTAGGTTATGTATCAAGTGTAATAGGTTTACTAATATCGCTTTTTAAAATAAAATACCAAAAAAATTAAAAATAGATTTATTCGAATCATATCAAATGTCTACAGTGTGAGTTTCGTAATGAACGATATTTATACTTTACAGAGTTTAAATCATGAAATTTATGTTCAATGTTAAAATTCTGAAATTATATACCCTTATTCATTAAAAATAAATGCTAAGTTATGTTTCATTCTCTAAAAGTATGAAGATTCATAAAGTATGTGGTGTTCGAAACTCTAAGAATCACTGAAAATTCGACTCTTTCTTAAAAATCTACGAAGTTGGAATTTATTCCGTAAGAAATGTAAAATTTGTCATAGATCTTAGTTTAGTCCTGTCATTTTCCACGTGTTGTTAAATATGTGCATTCAAATGTGGCCATTCATTAAGAACAGAATGGTTTTATGGTACACCTACAGCCACAAAACCACGATATTCCTATTTGTACGTAAATAATGTCTCATATTAAGATGTCAAAACTCATTACACGTTTCTTTTAAAGTGATAATTGCGTATCTTTCATTTTTTAATGTTATTAGAATGTACTGCACTCCCAGAGGGTCACTCTTTCATTTAAATTCAATGTTGGCAATCACATATACTTATATATAAAAAAAATAGTTAAGTGTTATTCTATTCCCCTAAAATTCGTGACAGTTTTAAAAATATACCGATTTAAAGGCTTTAGATGTTGCTGTAACATTAAAAACATCTCTTATTCGGTAATTATCTACTAAGTATTGTGCAATTTTTGCAAGTTTCATTAAAATATCATAATTTTAAGCGATAAAGGAGTTTAGGGCGTATGTAATATTAAGAAATCCACTCTTAGTTCCCCAAACATATGCTAAGAACTAAACAATTCAATAAAATAGTGAAATTTTAGGGTTTTAGACCTCTTGGAATATCGAAAACACATACATCTAATTCCTGGAACATGCACTATGTGTCAAGTAATTTATGCTAAATTACATTTTAATGTCATAACTTTAAGCGATAAAGGAGTCTTAGGTCTTGAGTAAGATTAAAAAAACTCCTAGTTCACCAAACATTCGCTAAGAACCAAACAATTTGGTTAAATAGTAAAATTTTAGGGTCTTAGACCACTTGGAATATCGAAAACATATATCTCTAGATTTGGTATGAGGTATTTAATCTGGATGAGGTATGAGGTATTTAATTGAAAATGTTATTAATTCCCGCAATATTTAAATCCGAAAGCTGTAATTGATGTAATCTAGCTATAGATGAAATTCCGATCAATTATAAAGTTATCTTCTATATCAATTTCCTTATTATCTAAATCGGAAAAAATTTAGTTATCATCTGCCTAATAAACACATTTGATTTAATTGCGTTGCTAAGCGTCATGACATAATTTTCTTAACAAATTTGCGGAATTTATCATTTGTATAATGCTATTTCTGTGAAAGGTTTAATTGTGGGATTTTTATTCGTATTTCGACAATCTCTGGTCCTAGAAACTTGCACTAAATTTTAAGTGGGGCTATTTCAAGGCTACCCACAAAATTTTCATGAAATTCGATGCAGATGTTCTACTGTGATGATGAGATAAATAAACACACAGACAGATAGATGTATTTTCAATTTTATTTATATAGATAAAAAAATTTCATTCTCTTTTTAAGATATTGTCAATAGTAAGAAATCGTAGCAATAAAAATGATAAACTAAAGTTATGAAAGTAAAATTATAATGTAAAATGTAATATTTCATACATCAAATAACACATTTTTAATAGTTTGACAAGTAATTGCATGTAAAAGATTTAGTATCAGTATCTTAATAAATTGCATGTATATATTTTTCATTGTTTGTTATGGCATACTGAAATATTAAAAGAATGGGTTAAGAAGTCATTTCTGTTTAGGTTGTGCACATTTTTTACTGTAGCGAATAAACTGTTATTATGTTATTAAAAATTGTTAAAATTGCTTGGAAAAAAGTAAAGTAATCGATTTACAATTTCAAGTTACCATTGTATATTTCATTGTATTAGTTAATATTACTTTAATAATACAAAGCTGATTTAATCTTTCTTACATTTTCAATTCAATGGAATTATAAATGATTAATAATACAAAGCTGATTTAATCTTTCTTACATTTTCAATTCAATGGAATTATAAATGAAATATTAATGCCAAAAAGGTTCTATTATACAGCTTTATTAAATTTGCAAAGCGCTAGAGGTATTTCAAGCTCTATAATTAAGCAAAATTGTTTACTATTTGTTAATGTGTGGTAGTAAGAAAAGGAATACAAGATGTACTATATTAGAAAACCTGAACTTCTACAAATTATAGTGCATAGGTTAATGAATGACATTCAACTAGTATTTTATCTTAATTCTAAATCATTTTACAATTTACAACAACAACAACAAAAAATATAAATAAAATAATAAATAAATAAATGAGCATATCGAAAGTTAAATTCTGAGATTATTTTTTATGATTATTTTATGATATTGAAAGAAAAATATAGTACTCAGTAATCATTTTAGTTTCAGCATACTCTCCCAGGTAACACACATACGGTATTATAACCGTTGATAAACCGTTTATACGTTATATTTTCGTATGTGTTATACGATAAACGGTAATACATCGGTTATAATACCGTTATGAGTAAACGGTATATAAAAATACCGTATATCATACGTATGAATTACCGTGTATGAACATACCGTATGTAGAAATACCGTTTTAAATACGTATGTATTACTGTTTATTTTACATTAAAATAACCGTTTTTATTACGTTAAAAATACCAATTTATCATACGTAAAAATAACCATTAACGCTCCCCTCTCGCTCAAATCGTCTTTCAGCTTTGTTCTCGAACCCTTTTCCCAAAGGCATTTTTATGTATTACCGTTTAAAATACATTATAAATACCGTTTATCATACGTTATAAATACCGTTTATATTACATTAAAATTACCATTTTTCATACGTAAAAATAACCATTAACGCTCCCCCTTGCTCAAATCCTCTTTCAGCTTTGTTCTCGAACCCTTTTCCCCAAGGCATTTTCATGTATCCCTTCTTGTTTATCTTCACCCTCCCAAGCTCTAACCCCGCCGTGACGTCACGCAGTTCTGGAAGCTTCCAGAACGGACTCATTTCTACCTCAGGGGACGAAGCCATAAGCTTTGTGCATCTGGCAACACTGAGTGCAGTAATCATTCTTTACGTTTCCCGCCATGGTTTGTAGCACAGAAAGGTTTGTATCTTGAACTTTATTTTCCCGTGTTAGGTTAACATGTTGCTTAATTTATATAACTTATTTAATTATATTTAGCTTTAACTTTTATTTTATATATCTTCCTAGCTTTGTTGTATGTATGCACATATTGCTTTAAAAGCAAACGGGAAAAGTGCATGCATCGTGGTATGTGCATCCATGCTCGCATTTAATACTATCTAAGCGGAGATTAAATGAAAACGTGGTCCGAGATTGCATTTGTTGTCATGCATGCATGTTTATTTCAAATATTGTAAAATCAGAAATTATTCTTTTACATGTTTTTATGTATTTTAAACTTAAAGATGGTATAACTTAAATTTTAAACTTAACTTAGATTTTAAACTTAAAGATGGTAATAGGCTGCAACCTGAAAATGCAGAACGCTTAATTTTCCTGTACCGTAACTTACCTCTAACTTTGATTACAAAGAATAATTAGTTTGTTTTTAAACAATTTCATATATGGTGTAAAACTTAAGAAATTAAAATACTGCCAAATTGAATATTCATCCAAGGGTCATTCCGTGTCAAATCAACCAATGATCTGAACCTTGACATCATGGAAAATGATAATTTTTGGTACAATAGTAGTACCAGTGAAGCTGACAAAAACTGTAAATATTAGATTTTTTGGGCTCTTAGTTTTCAGTTATTGACTTTCTTAAAAGCGAAATTTGGCAAAAAAAAAAAGTATTTGACCTAGAGATCTCAAATTGGTGTCATTTTTTTTTTCTTTTAATGGGTCTTAATTTGATATGACTATGCTATTCTCTAAAAACAATTTCTCTTTTAGTTTGTAATTATTTTAGAAACTCCAATTTTAAAAAAGAGTTAAATACTATAATCATGTTGTATATCAAATTAAGGTCCATCGAAAACAAAAGACTGCACTAATTTGAACTCTCTTGGTCAAATAGTTTTTGATCTACCACTGTTTAAAATTTCAAAACTTTACCAGATTTGGCTATTTTAAAAAAGTGAATAACTGAAAATCTAAAAGCGCAAAAAATATGAAATTTTACGGTGTTTTTAAACTTTACTGGTACTATCACTGTACCAAAAATGATCAATTTTTTAGATATCATGGTTCAAACCATTAAGTGATTTGACACAAAATGACATACATTTAGTACATAACTCATTAGCCAGTTTTTTCATACATTCAGCCCACATATGTTCTCAATTTTTACAATTTGCTACACACTTAATATTCAGGATGGCCACTCAACTGGGAAAAGTCAGGGAATTTTGTGAAAATTCTGTTTTTTTTTTTTTTTTTTAATACTAGTTGTCCTTATAAAAACAGGACTGCCCAGTTTGTATGCCATTTTCGAAAAATTTCGCCAAGTATTATGCTGTACTCGTAACTTCTAAATAAAGGCTGCCATGTGTCCATTTGATTCCGTATAAAAACAAAAATGCAGAGTTTGTGCTCCATTTTGGACAACTGTTGCCAAGAATATTATATACATTTTACAATATTTTTTCTATTTTAATGACATTCTTTTGACATTGCTGAATTGACATTAATTATTCAATGGCTGTAGCTTGTTACAGTGTAGTTTTTGCATATCTTTAATGTCTGTCATTGTGAACAATTTGCAATGCCCATATTTAAGGACATCAGTTTAGACTATTTCTTTTTATTTCTTCAGGGAAAAAAAACATTAAATTCTTTTAAATATTTCAGTAGTTCAATTTTGCTGCATTTACATGTATTTTTTATTAAAAATGTCAAAATTTATTTGTAAAAACAAAAAATGTGTATTTTTTTCTCCTGATTTAATATAACTTTTTTTTTAATAGTGGAGTAATTGTTAAGATTCTTTAATCAAATTTGTAACTAAATAGGGATGTGCACGCATTTTATGTTAAAATTACTGGTCTGGAATTTCTTTTGAATTCACCTGGAAAAGTCAGGGAATTTCAATGTGTCTGAAGAGTGGCCACCCTGATATTTCACATGCCACTCAATATAATTTTATATTTACAATTATAATTACAAAACGTTCAAGAACTTTTAAAATAAGTTCTTCTCCAAACTGAGTGAAGATAATTTCATTTCTTCCTTGCTCAAGAGTACAAACTCTCCCAGTTGCAGTAACAGGCTCTACTTTTTGCAAAATGGTCTCACCTGGCACATTCAATACGTCACTCGGTTGAGGATGAAAGTAAGAAAAGGTCCCTTAGGATGTAGGAAGCTTACTTTATAGTCGCTCGTAACATTATTCTTCTCAAGAATACATGCAAGCCACAAAGATCCTTTATAGACTATATAGTGCCAAATCCAGATTCAATTTTTACTAAATTAGTTTGTGTAATATAGTCGAATGCTGTCACACGTTCAGTAAACCGGTGTTCACTACAGTAATAATGCTTAACAAGAAGCCAATTTTCAGAAATTGGGTAAAAAGAATGAAGTTTTTGAGTACAGCACAGTTGATGAGTATGAAGAAGTTAAAGAAATACTGTCGCCACAGTTGAATGACTTTAAGGCAATCATGGGTACTCAAAAACTTCATTCTTTCTACCCAATTTCTGAAAATATACTTCATGTTAAGCATAATTACTGTAGTGAACACCAATTTACTGAACGTGTGACAGCATTAGACTATATTACACCAACTAATTAAGCAAAAATTGAATCTGGATTTGTCACTATACTCTATAAAGGATCTTGGTAGCTTGCATGTATTCTTGAAAAGACGAGCGACTATATAGTTAGCTTCCTACATCCTAAAGGACCTTCTTCTTTCTTTTATCCTCAACCAAGTGACGTATTGAATATTTGAATGTGCTAGGTGAGACCATTTCGCAAAAAGTAGAGCCTGATACTGCAACTGGGAGAGTTTGTACTCTTGAGCAAGGAAGAGATGAAATTGTCTTCACTTGTTTGGAGAAGTACTTATTTTAAAAGTTCTTGAAAAGTAACGTTTTGTAACTGATTGTAAATACAAAATTAAATTTTGAGTGACATATGTGAAATATTAAGTGTGTAGCAAATTGTTAAAATTGAAAAGAACATATGTGGGCTGAATGTTTGAAACAACTGGTTAATGAGTTATGTACTAAGTATATGTTATTCCGTGTCAAATCAATTAATGGTTTGAACCTTGATACCTCAGAAATCGATCATTTTTGGTACAGTGATAGTACCAGTAAAGTTTACAAAAACTGTAAAATTTCAGATTTTGGGGGCTTTTAGATTTTCAGTTATTTACTTTTATTAAAGACATTAAGGGACTATTTGTGTGCCAAATTTCATAGTCGGTCGTTAAGGGGTTCCTATGGAAATTAAATTTTTTGTAATTTAGCTAATTTCACTTATAGTTTAATACAAAAAAAAAATAATTTTCATAGGAACCCATTGGCTTCCCATTATGAAACTTGGCATACAAGTAGTCCATAAAGCATATATTTTTTTTCAAAAAAATTAAAAGGGGTGTTTTTGAGATTTAAAAAAAAAAATTTGAAGCTTTTCAAAAAATTCAAATTTGAAATAGCATAGTCATGTTATATATCAAATTAAGACTCATTAAAAGCAAAAGAAAATAACACTAATTTAAGCTCTCTAGGTTAAATAGTAAGTCTCATTTATAAGCATTTAAAAAACGATATTTCGGTATAATTTTTTTAAATACATGATTTGGAAGAATTAAAAAAAAATATATACTAGGAAGAAATTTTAAAATAATATGCTACTTAGGACAAATTTTAAAAAAAAGTTGATACTGGGGTGAAATGTTAAAAAACACAATACTAAATTAAAATAATTTGATACTTTTAAGAAAATAAAAAAAAATACCTGGAAGAAGTTAAAAAAGCCTTATACTTAAAAGAAAATAAACATGATACGTACAAGAAATAAAAACACAATTCTGGGAATTTTTTTAAAAACATTAAACACATTATATTTCATAATGTAGTAGATTATAATTTTTGCAATTTTTAGAAATAATTGTGAAACAGTTTGTGTTCTGTGTATCTAGAAACATGTTCTACTTGGGCTCTGTGCCCTTACTCACTGTTTTCACTCTTAAAAATCATCACAGTTGCATGATACCACCATTGATCAGAGATGTGTAGTTTTAGCATGCTAAATTAAAATTTAAAATAGCCTATAATTGTAATTTAAAATAGCCTATAAACTTAATTACAATATTATTAATATTGTTTTTTTTATATATTTTTAGTATTGAAGTTTACTTTTAAAAAATTAACTCTTTAAAAATTGCAAAAATGTTTTAAGTATTATGTGTTTTAATATATCCCAAAATTTTATTCTGTATTTTTAAGTTATTTTCAATTTAAAATAGCTTATCTTTTAGATTTAAAATTATATTTCATAATGTAGTAGATTATAATTTTTGCAATATTTAGAAATAATTAGAATTAAAAATATATTTAAATATAAACTGAAAATAAAGGAAAAAAACATTTTTGCATTAAAATTATTGTATTAACAATATATAATATAAATTAAAATAAAAATTTTATTACATATGAACAGAGTGATTCTATAGTATTGTGAATTTTGCATATATGACACATTTGATATATTGTATCTTTGTAAAAATATGATTTAGATGAATGTATTTTAAATTTTAAAGATACTGTTTCAGATTGTGTTGATTTCAAATTTATAAATTCAAGTACATTATTGAAATCAACACAATCTGAAAATTTGACATCTATTATAAAAATATATTCACCTGACTCAATATGTTTGTTTTACAAAGATGCATAAAACTTTGTAAATATCATGTCTGCAACATGCACTATTCTGTAGAGTTGTCCAATGTGTGATAAATATGTATATAAACACGTAATAAATACGTGTAGAAACACAATATAAACACGTAATAAATACGTGTAGAAACACAATATAAACATGTAATAAATACATGTAGAAACACAATATAAATATGTATGGGAATACATTATAAATGCGTATGGGAACGCATAAATACATATGGGAACACGTTATAAACATGTATGTGGATATACGTAAGAAACACGTATGTGAATATACGTAATATACACGTATATGATATGTAATAAACATGTATCTGGATACGTAATAATAACGTATGTGGATATACGTAATATACACGTATGTGATACGTAATTAACATGTATCTGGATACGTAATAATAACACATGTAGATATACATAATAATAACGTATGTGGATACGTAATATACACGTATGTAGATACGTAATAATAATGTATGTGGGTATACGTAATAATAACGTATGTGGATATACGTAATAATAACGTATATGGATACGTAATAAACACGTATGTGCATATACGTAATAATAACGTATGTGAATATACGTAATATTAACGTATAAGGATACGTAATAATAATGTATAAGGATACGTAATAATAACCTTTTTTATAACGGTTGGTATACCGTATTCTAACGTACCATTTTTGCGTAATAATTACGTATGGCCTGACACGTAAAGATTACGTATTGCTTGATACGTAAGAATTACGTATTTGTGCTACCTGGGCTAGCTGTAAGTGAATGTACTGAAAAATTATTTAGTAGAATAAATATCGTCAGCAAAATAAACGCATTTGTTTTACACAATGTGATATAATTTTCTTTAAATAATTTTTTGGAAGGTAAACGCTTGCATAATGCTATTTTTACCGAAGATTTGATTTTGTGTCTTTTTTATTCATAACTCAAGAACCCTTGAGATATTCGCACATAGGTGGAGTTAGCCAGAGTGAAATAGAAGATAACCATACCAAATTTGAAAAAATGTAGATTTTTATACGGAACAAACAGAGACAAACATTTCATTATATATATATAAAAAATATATATCTAATAGTAGCGTAACATGGGGAAAGTTGGAGCCATAACCCAACGTCTTTACCATTGTTAGAAAAATTATTTACATTCTTCATAGGTACCACAATGATAAGCAAAATTCAGTACTGTAACTTCCTATTCGGTCGTTTTCTTCGTTACCGAGATCCAGCCTATGTATATAGTCTAAATAACTCCTTAACATTTACAGAATTTTTTTTTAATTGCATGAAATGTAGTCGTTATTATAAAATTCTTCCCATGAACCCCCTAAAGCAGCTATGTGATCCCCTAGAGGAGTATAAAGCTTTTATAAGGTCTTGGAACACATGTAGATGTAGGACCCCTCTGTTCTATAAATTAATATTTCAAGTTCCAAGAATCAAGAATCTACAAGGTATCTGTAGTATAAATGAGCACATGTGCTATCAAAGAGAAATAGTTAAGTATTCACCTAATAGAGGGCAGCAGTATACAAGCAACAGATTATTAAATGAGTGAGTGTCAGTAAATTTTCTACCCTATCAGCGCTTTGTTAATTTTCGCGGCACACATATTTCGCCGGAATTCTGCTCAACAGTTGCGAATATTTTCTGAAAGATAAAATGCAATGCTTAGATTATATTAAAACTAAATTGAATGCCCCAAAAATCATAGAATATATTTTTTATTTTAATCCAAAATATTTTTGGTGCTGCCATCTGCTGTCGTAATTTAATTCATACCGATTATTTTTATTTTTTAATGAACATTTTTAAATATCTATTTTTTCTAATACAGTGTTAAATACAACAACAGATCATATATAATAATGCCACAATCGCGGAAAGGTAATTTCTCATTCTATAAATTTGATAAAGGATCTGAATGTACATCACTGAGGACTGCAGTTTTATCTTCAAATTCCTTTGTTTTCAAGTCCAAGTTCAATTACGTTTCCGTGATTACGATCAGAACAGTTAGTTCACTCGGATGAACGAGCTCGATTCCCGGCTCTGCTCAAACTGTCCGAGGAGAACGGGCACGTTGAATATGTGGATCCATAAGTCCTTCCGAGAGGTTGGTGGAGGGTACGGTCCATATGGATGCCTCCCTCACTGGGTTTTAATCTGAATTGGATGGTACTATCCTGGCCGTCCAAACAGATTTCAAATATATTATTAAAATATAAAATATATTATTAAAATATATTATTACAATATGAAGTAAAATATCGATTAAATATATACATCTAAAATTAGTATTTAAAATATTTATTGCAGTTCCCAAGATGTGAGAATGAGTGGATCCAGATTGCAAAAGATTTTGAAGAGAAATGGAACTTTCCACACTGCTTCGGGCCGTGGACGGCAAACATATCAAAATCATCCCACCGACAGGAAGCGGATCATTTTACTGAAACTACAAAAGTTTCCACAGCGTAGTCACGATGGCCATTGTAAATGCCAATTATGAATTTATGATGGTTGACATAGGTTGCAAAGGAAGAATTTCCGATGGCGGTGTTTTGAAGTACACCAAATTTTATCATAATTTGGTAGATGGAAAGCTAAATTTGCCAAATTGACTTGCCATGACTTAGCTTATGTCTTCGTTGGTTATGAGGCTTTCGCTTTACGCCCTGATTTTTTAAAGCCATTTTCGCAAAGAGACTTGGATCAGAGGAAAAGAGGATTTTCAACTATAGGCTCAGTCGCGCAAGAATTGTAGAAAATGCCTTCGGAATTCTAACAAATCGCTTTAGAATATATCATACTGCGATACGATTAGACATTGGTAAAATTCCAGTCATATGTATGCCAACGTGTGTTTTGCATAATTTCTTACGACGAAAATGTAGTGATATATATTCTCCTCCTGCAATGTTGGACAGTGAAATTTATGATAATGGAGAAATTTATTTGGGTGCTCGCAGTGATGCGTCTCAGGCAGCAAATTTAAAATGTAGCCAACACAGAAATCCGTCTAATTCGGCAAAACTGGTGAGGGAAAATTATGCCAACCATTTTGTCAGTAAAAAAGGTATGGTTCCATGGCAGAAGATGATTTGTTAACTAGAGAATCTTACATTTATCAGTTATGTATTTATATCATAAGCCAAACTACAATTAGTTACTTGTCAATGAATAATATATTTATTCCATAATAAAATATGTACTGTTGGTCAAAATATTATCCGAGCACAGCTCATCATTTATCGGATTGATAAAAATAAATAAATCTAAGCGAATTTTGGTTACTTAACCAGGAGAATCATAACATTTAATCAAAATTGCTCCCCAAAAATGTTAGTTTGTAAAAACTTCAATACGAAGCTCACTCCTTAGGTATATAAGATACATATGTATCTAGTATGTAAAACATAAAAGTACTTAGATTTGAATAAAACCAGATATAAGTTATAAATTAAATTGATATGCATTCCTTTTCAATTTATTTTTCATCTTAATCAATAGCTTAAGTAATTTTTTTTCAAAATTTCATTCGGAAATTGGGCGGGGGGGAGGGGGGAGTTCAATTCGGTTATGTCCACGATACCAGAAGTGTGCAAAGTTTCACTCCACTAGAATTACTTAAGAACTTTACATATTTTCGCAGCTGTTTAGAGAAGCAAAAATATTTTAGGTAAATTATTATGTTTTTAACCCCGACGAAAAAAGACGTCAAAGGATTCTGAAAAAAGAAAAGACGCCAAAGGATTCTGAAAGGAGAAAAGACGCCAAAGGAAAATAAATCTGTGCCAAACGGTCATTAAACATACAACTCTTCAACCGCAAGCCCCCCCCCCCCCCCCCCCCCGCAGACCATCTAAATATCAAACAAAACGACGGAAAATATTTCCCTGCATTTGATAAATTCCGCTGTCTGGTAACAATACTCTAGGTGTATGGACCCCTTCACACCTCTCTGGTAGGTCGGTCGGACGGCCTGGGTCTCAACAATAACATCTTAATGAGTGTACAGGGTGTCCCAAGAAGATTGAAATGCGCTTTAATTCTTTACGTGTTGGAGATAAGTGGTCAATGTAAATTGCAAAAATATTGAAAGTAATGTAGGAAATAAGACTACGTTAATAAAATAGTCCTCCCATTCATTTTCAAAAAGTTACACCTTTTAAATTTTTATACGACCCCCATAGACAAATTTGGTCAATCAGAAAATTTTTATTTTTAATGCAACAAGATCATTAAAAAGCCTCATATCTGTATCTTTAAAATCAACTGGTTGGTTGGTTGGTTGATTATGGTTTAATGGCACAAGATCCAAAGAGGATACGCTGCGCCAGACATGTGGTACCAAGATACATAAATTAGTATGGATTAACGCACGCGTATAATTTAAAAGAGTGATAATGTGTGAAAAAACCATGACTATGGAACATGTACAACAATGCAAACGAGATGAAAAATTGCTAAAAGGTTATAAAAGGTGAAGTTAAAAATGATGGAAAAAACCAATGTCCAATAGGAATGGGAAAAGCTCCAAATGAGGATTTTCTCCAATCAATTCTGCAAATGTATAGTATAAGTCTTGAAATGCTTATAACGGAACTGTTTATATTTCGAACACTCAATTAAAATATGTTTGATACTTGCCGAGGTCTGACAACTATTACAAAAGGGTTCAATTTCTCCTAAAAGTAAGTGTCTATGGGTAAAACGAGTATGACCAATGCGCAAACGAGTTAATATAACATCAAGTTTCTTACACTGAAAACTAGTCCACTTTTGTATTAAAGGCTTTATCTCATACAATTTATTTTGAGTTTGCTGATTCCATGAATGTTGCCATTTATCATATAATATTTTACTAATAGTTTTTTTTTATTATATCTGTCAAAGGAATGAGATGATTCAGAATACGATTAGCTGTTTTTGCAGCGATATCAGCCAATTCATTTCCCTTTATACCAACAAAATTGAATATGGTGTCTTCGTGCCTTCAAACGATGCACAAGTTGGAGGATATCTGAGGCAATGGGATGAAGCATGGCCATTCTGGATGAAAGTAATTGCAAAGAACTTAACGAATCTGTATATATGATGTATTTTTTTTTACCCTTTGATGGATGATGAAAATTAATGACTGGTGAATTGCTGTGATTTCTGCAGTAAAAATGGAACATGAGGTATGAAGCTTAAAAGACTTAACTATATCATTTCATACATAAGCGAATCCGACATGTGCTGCTGTTTTGGAGCCATCTGTAAAAATAGGAGTGAACTCCTTAAATAAATCTCTATGTTCTGCAAAAAAGTTGAACATAAATGGAATCAGGGGCATTATCCCAAAGACCGGTACGGTCTTGAATTTGGCGACTTTTCTGGCGCCCGATGTTGAGACAGTTGCCATAGTATCCAACCAAGTCGCAAGGTTACCATGATTATGTGAGCACGAATGTAAATAAACAACCTGCGTAGTAAAATGCGCAGAAACGTAAGTGCAAAGGGACATTTTTATCATAGCGCGTAACGCATGTTCCGAAAACGTACCCGCTATACCCCCTGCTGTGAGGCCGATTCTTCCCTATTGGCTAAGTCAAATGACGTCATGGGCGGAGCCTAGTATACACTTTGAAGTTGTCGTCTTCGAGTTCGAGACTATACATGGAAAAAAATGTTTGTTATTAAATCGGGAAGAAAATTATGATAGAAATAGTGCAAAGATATAACGTTGTGTGACAATACACGTTCGTAAAACAACAAAAATGTCTTAAATTTAGGTAAGTAGTATATGATATATTTATTACAATTTCTGCGAGTAAAATGCTGACACTGGAACGTTATACCTTATACATCTGTAACAATCCGATTGAATGATTTTCTAACTTATTTTTTTATAGTACCTACTTTTAGATAGAAGATCGCCGACCAAATATGAATATATCAAAACTTGTACTGCAATATTTCACCTGGCCTGTTTAAATAACTTAAGTGGTCAGATGTTTTTATTGTTGTATCAGTTAAATTAAAGGAGAAACTTTAATTTATTTCCTTCTAGGCTAAAGAAGACAGCAATATATTTTTTAATCTGATTCATAGTTAATTTGTTTATCACAGTAGTGTGTTATAGTATAAGAGTGTAAGGATGTTATACAAATGAATGAAATTACTAATAAAATTAATATATATTCTATATGTATATACCAAGTTGTAATTTAAATAGCATATATATGAAGTTTCATTTCAATTGTATGGGTGTTGATTATGAGATTTTATTGATATTAAGTAACATTCTGAAGAAAGCAAACACTAATGTTTATGAAATACTTTGAAGTTTGATCTGTACCCAGTAGTGAGCTGCCAAATTTTTAACAGCCAGTAAGCTATTATGCAAGATTATGGTTTCAAATGCTACCATTCTTCGCAGTTCACACCAACATAATATACATTTATTGTGCGTTTGGAATTAATTTGGTGTTCCGAGTTAAAATTCTTTACATTTTAACTCTGTTGTTGTTTCTTATGACCTCCTGATTTCCACGGACATTTTAACTCTTAAACATGTTTATTTCAAATTATGTTTAAAATTTAAAAACCAATATTTAAACTTTGGAAATGTTTAATAACAATTACATGTGTATTATCCTACACTTTGAATTTTGAATATACAAAATTTCGATATTCAAATTTAAAAGGGATGTATTGATACATCATTCAAATTTTTCAGAACATTTTGAATTTAACTCAACATTAATTCAGTTAAAAACCTCTTTACACTTACTATTCTGTATAACTCATCTGAAATATAAAACCTGAAGTTTTATTTTTCAATCTCTTGAATAATTTCAGTTTAAAACATTTAGTCAAAATACTATTAATTTCTAAACCCAAAATTATTTATTTGAAACAAATATTAATTTCAATATCTTTATTACTTCAACAACTATAATTCGATTTAGATAATATATTACTATCTAATGTTAACGGAATACTTTTGCATCGGTTGGACGCAGTGATAACTAGTCAAACTTTTAACTGGTATATGTATTTTCAGCTTCATTATATCTCATTACATCAGGATAAATCAGATAGCATCAGTATTAACTAGGTAAGTCAATTTGCATCTATTCAAGCATCCTAGGATATTAAATCCATCTTCATATAAAATTAAATTAGTAACTACTGTGTATTATTTTCAAAAACAGTATTCAGTAAGTTGATTTAAAATATCTGTTGAATAAACTCCTTCTTTATACACATGTTATAAATTGAAATTAGGTAATATCATGCAATTAGTTATTCAAACAGATTGTACTGTTAAATAGAAAATGCATATTTTTAACTGTAGTAAAGCACTATTTATACACTACCGTTGCCTACGTTATTATCACGTAGGCAACGACACTACTCTAGGGACCAGTGAAGTAAAATGTATACCTGTGAAAATATGTAATTGAAATTAATGTCACTGGATAGGAATGTTTGACGAGCTATGTAGAAATGCATATAAATGATGTATGTACTGTATTTCAAATATTTGAAATTTAATATTCACTGATTAGAATGGGAAATTAGACTATATAAGATTTAACAAAATATTTGAAACATTTTTATGTAAATAAAATTAAAATTTGTTTTGAATTGACAACAAATTATGAATTTTATACAAATATTGAAATTAAAATATAACTATCCATATTTCATTACCTGAAGATACATTCAATTGAGTAGTAGAAAATTAGTGCTAACTTTTGAATCATTTGTGAGATATCAGTGATTACAAATGTACACATGCTTATCTCAAAAGCATTCTATTCGAAAATAAGAATATTTAAAACAAAAACATGTAAATTCATTGATAGTTCAAATATTTGATCCTATTACAATATTTTCCTTTAATGTTAGTATTTATTATATGTGTAACAGTAGCGTAGCGTCCCCAGGCAATTATTTTTTTGAGGAAGAGGAGGGAGGGGGGATTGAATTGGTAACCAAACAGTTTGCTTCCCATTTCGTTAAATATCATTTCTCTGAACTTAAATGGGTTTCTAGGGAATATGATTTCCCTACTTGGTAATGCTATTGGTGTGTAGAGACAAAAAATATTTCTTAAATATATTTCTATAATTTGAAAAAATCAAGGGTACTTCCTTATTATAGCAGCCCCCGAGGATGAATCACCAAGCGTCTGAGATTTATCGCCAAGGTAGGTTGTAAAATCTCACCAAACGTTTGCAGTCCTAAAGAAACAGCACGTGTTTATATTATTGTCATATTGCTTTTTCATTAACAAAAACCTTGGCGAAATCTTAACTGTGACCTTGGCTCAATCGGATTTATGGGAGCCACTATAATAAGATAGTACTGAATCAAGCTATATATTCAATTTCTTTCCAATAGTACAATGATTCTAGCTAAAACTAAATCTGCTTTTCAATTTCTTCGTCTACAGTTACAATTGCAATATATAGATATTAGTTTATTAAATGGGATGTTTTTATTTACTTTTGAAATTTATTTTTACCTTTACTCTAAGGCAGGAATTTACTTTTATGCATCAAAATTCTATTATCTGTACTACTGATGGGAAAAAATCAGTACAAATAAGATAATCATATGCATTACCTAAAAAACATATTTTAGTTCATCCGGTGAACAATATCTTGAAAAATTATAAATATTTAATCAACTGAACCTGATTGACTAGTACCTACGTAATCAAATTTAAAACATTATAATTTTTATTACATAGTGTTTATGTTAATCCATGTCTAGCCAATCCGAATTTCTTATAGAAAGTTAAAGGTTAATTAGGTCCTTGTAAATTGATCATCATTTAATGAATCGTGGGTACAGTTAACCAAATTTAAAAGGTAGCTGCAAAGTTTACAGTTAGTACATTACAAGGGCAGATTCGGGCAGAAATAAAAAGGGATTTACTTCGATATGTTTCTTTTATTGAACATTTGTTTTTGTAGTATATCAGTAAATAGTTATCGAAACTGATAATTTTTTTTTGGGCAAATAATAAAAGGCAATGTCTGTGTGTGTGTCTGTCTTATACACTATACGTTTCGCGACCGCGCGTCGGAGAGCTATGAAATTTGGCAATCGGAGACCCTGGGGGGTGGGAAGGGGACACGTGAAAACCGATTTTTAAAATTTTAATTATTTTTTTTGTTATTTAATGTTTTATGCGATTTCGACCGTTTTTTGACCTTTTTTCTCCACGATCCAGACATTGTAGAAAAAAACAAATCACACCATCGGAAAGAGCAGAGAATTTCGAGTAAAAATATATCAATTTCAAATCTCAGGGACAAATTCTAATATTTTTTTATGATTTTAAAACAAAAGTCACTTTTGGCTCAAAAAAACGATTTTTGGTTTTTAAATTCTCGCATAGTAAAAAGTACTCATAATTTCGACTCATAATTTACATTTTTAGAAAGGTCAAACATCTGGCATTCTTACAAGTCCAATCTGGCTGGTCAGGAAATATTCCGTATTGCCCACAGGATCGGGATTTTAAAAGTTTCCGAATTTCAATTTCTCAGCGTTCCGCTCGGCGTGCTGCTTCTTAACCGGCGTTTCCCCCCCGCAGAAGGAGGGAAGGTGGTGGGTGGGGACGTCAAGGTGGAGGTGACGTCACGGTTCTGAATAGAGCTCCTTTACTCCATATAAATTATTATATTTATATTTTAAATGATGGAACGATATGGATTTTTTAAATGTATAGTTTAACTTTTGGATTTTTTTAAATGGATATTTTAATTTTATGAATATTTTAAATGATGGAACAATGAAACAATGGAATGAGGATGACGGAATTAAGCATATGGTCATTTTAAATTGCAAATTAGTGCGCGGGAAGTTAGCGGTAGGCCCGGGTTCGATTCCCGCCACTGCCAAAACTGCCGCCGTGTTTACGTGGAATACGATCACGTTAAATATGTGGGTCCGTAAGTTCTTCCGAGAGGTTGGTGGTAGGGGAAGGAGGATACGGCCCCTGTGGATGCCTCCCCCACTGGGTTCCCGTCTAAATTGGGTGAATATATAGAAAGTTATGGAGATTGTTTCGGAGGGCGCGGCAGCCCAGTGGTTAGCGCGCGGGAATTTCACTCAGTAGGCCCGGGTTCGATTCCCGCCACTGCCAAAACTTACGCTACGTTCACGCAGAGTACGATCACGTTAAACATGTGGGTTCGTGAGTCCTTCCGAGAGGTTGGTGGTAGGGGAAGGAGGGTACGGTCTAAATTGGGTGAATAAAAAGAAAGTTATGGAGATTGTCGCGGAGGGCGAAGTAGCCCAGTGGTTAGCGCGCGGGAATTGCACGCGGTAGGCCCGGGTTCGATTTCCAAAATTGCCGCCGTGTTCACGCGGAGTAAACATGTGGGTCTGTAAGTCCTTCCGAGAGGTTGGTGGTTGGGGAAGGAGGGTACGGTCCCCGTGGCTGCCTCTCCCACTGGGTTCCGGTCTAAATTCGGGGAATAAAAAGAAAGTTATGGAAAATGTCGCGGAGGGCGAAGTACCCCAGTGGTTAGCGCGCGGGAATTTCACTCGGTAGGCCCGGGTTCGATTCCCGTCACTGCCAAAACTGCAGCCATGTTCACGCGGAGTACGATCACGTTAAACATATGGGTCCGTATGTTTTTCCGAGAGGTTGGTGGTAGGGGAAGGAGGGTACGTTCCCTGTGGATGCCTCCCCCACTGGGTTCCGGTCTAAATTGGGTGGCACATCCTGGCCGTCCAACCAGTTACCTTACACCTTTATGGTAGGTCGCGCCAACGAGTTTGCCACGGTTGGAATTTGCCACGATCAGCATTTTCAAGGGTTGCGAACAGGCTGGTCGCCAAAGGCGGCTAGTGCAAAATAAAAGTGCTAAAACTGTATAGGGCCCATACTACAACTACAAGTTATGAGTTTCTAAAATCTTTGCCAAAATAAAACAGATGACGTAATAAATTGAAAATATCAATAATCCTGTAATCTTAAAACCTAGAGGCCGTAATTGATTCCAATATATGCAAAATATGTGCAAATATGCTTATATTCTGGTAGAGTAGAAGATATATCCATGCATTTGTTAAAGATTACTTGGTACTACATACAATATATGAGTTTCAACAATTTTTGCAAAAATAAAACAATGACATAATAAACTGAAAATATCAATAATGTTAATGTTTAAACCTGAAGACCATAATTGATATAATCCAGTCAAAAATGTAATATCAGTGATATTTATTTTATATACCTATCTTTATTATTTAAATCAGAAAGGATTTAATAAAAATCAGCTGCCGTATAAACACATTGGATTTAAATCTGTTACTAAAAGACATGATAAAATTTTCTTCAAATAAATTGGCGGAAAAAATATCATCTGCATAACACTATATAAATGATTTAATTGTTCGTTTTTAATTTATATCTGGACAACCCCTGGTCTTATAAACTCAAAACATGGACTACATTTTAAGTCAGGCTATTTCAAGGCTGCCCACAAAATTTCATTTAAATTCGGTTCGGTTGCTCTCCCGTGATGATGAGACAGACAGATTTTCAATTTTATTTATATAGATTTAGAGAAATAAATTGAAAATCAGCAAAATAAGTAAACTTTTAGTTATCTATTAAAAGTCTACATTTGGATAATTTTAATCCACAATCAGTCATTCATAAATGATATGTTTCAGCTGACAAATGTAAATATGTCAATAGCTAGGAAGAAATTGTTATCCACTCTGAGTGTGTACTTTTGTTATTTTCTTACATATCATTATCAGCTTATGTAGGAATGTACTAAAATTTGTATTTACACAAGACTTTACAGTTATATGCATATTTATGTTATTTTATATTTTGACATAACATTACATAATCTATATAAAAAAAATTGAAAATCTGTCTGATTACCACGGGAGAACGGCTGAACTGAATTTATTGAAATTTTATGGGTAACGGAATAACCCTGCACTTAAAATTTAGTGCATATTTCAAATTTCTAAGACCAGGAGTTGTCTAATTATTAAAATATTAATTAAAAACGAACAATTAAACCTTCCATAGAGATAGCATTATACAGACTATATTTCTTCCGCCAATTTATTTAAAGAAAATTATATCATGTCATTTAGCAATGGATTTAAATCCAATGTGTTTATGTAGAAGATTTTTATTAAATCTTTTCCGATTTAAATAATAAAGATATGTATATATATCAAATAAATTTCACCGATATTGCATTTTTGATAGAATTATATATCAATTACGGTCATTATTATTATTGATATTTTTGGGGATTGTTGACAGTTTCAATTTATTACGTCATTATTTTATTTTAGCAAAAATTGTTGAAACTTATAGTAAATAGTACGGAAACTCTTCCACGAATGCATGGGTATACCTTCTAATCTATGAAAATATAAGTAGTACAGGTATAGTGGCATATATTTTGACATATATTATAATCAATTACGGTCTTCTGATTTAAAGATTACGGAGATTATTGATATTTTCTATTTATTATGTCATGTGTTTAATTTTGACAAGGATTATTCAAACTCATATTGCAATACGGGTAATCTTTTACTAACAGACGGGCACATCTTTTAATATACGACAATATAAATAGTACTTAATATCTCTATACAATTTTAGTGCTTTTTTTAGGCATATATTGGAATCAGTTATGGCCTTTAGTTCAGTATTATCAGTTTTGGCAAGATTAAGGATATCTTTAATTTATTACGTTATCTGTTTTATTTTGACGAAGATTTTAGAAATTCATATGCTGTAGTATGTGTAATCTTCTACTAATACACAGGTATATCTTTTAATATTCACGAATATAAGTAGCACGGGTCCTATACCATTTGAGCACTTTTATCTTTTATTTTGCACTTATTGATTCAATTTCATGTTTATTGTAAATTTGTTTACAAGCGGGGTCAGGATGTTTTATTCTTCCAATCTGCCGTGAAGAAAATTTTATATAGCGAGAACAGCGATTCTTAAACTTTTTTAGGACCATTAAATTAAATATTTTAATAGATTATTTTGATTAACAAAGTCATTTAGTATACTATAGGGATTTGCACATGATTATGAATTATAAGTTTCTTTCTATACTATGTATGAAGAACGGGTATACTGCTAGTTGCACATAAATTTTAAAGTAATTTTTTATGATAAAAATGACAAATATGTTATGTAATGCTGTTATTTATATTGTACTTGCGAGTGAAAATATTTTTGGCGAGTAAACTTTGAGCTGAAATTTCTTTTCCTAGACTAATTAATAATAGAATAATTGACAAAGTTGTACATTCAAATACAGCCATAAAGAAAGAGATGGCCAGATAATGGTTGAGAAAGCCAGACAGAAGTGTATGTTATTTCTGCAGGTATTAACATATTGCATACCCATGATAACCGATAGATATAGCAAAACTTGCACAAAATTAACTTAACATGCTTTGTTTGGAACATTAGTATTAAAATATTTAACTAGTTGAATTTTGCAAAAGATACAGAAAAAGATAGGATCTGTCACATTTTCCAAATAAAAGGAATGTAATTCTTCTCACTAAATTTATTACAAGTTATTTTATTTCTGTAATTTATTTAAAACATGAATAATTTTCTACAATTACAAAATTTATTCTGAACATTATGTGAGCATATTGTGAATATTATGTTTATTGTAAATAATTTATTACTCTATGTATTATTGTTATTAAGTAGATTGTGTTATTACTTTAAATTAAAATGCTGTAATAATTTATTTTTAGTTTATAAACTAAAAGTAAATCAATATATTAAAACAAATCAATATCTTAAATGATAAAAATGTTTTAAGTAGGAGGCGTACAACATGTATGTAATTTAAATTTTAGTAGCTACCATATTTATAGAATTTGCAGACCATCGATTGAGATGTGAAAATAACTATTTGTACGATGAACTTGTTCATATAAATTACCGTTTTAGATAAATTTTAATACAAGATCTCGTTATCGTATGATCATTAGTTTTATGGCATTTCATTGATTCCGAAAGATCTGTCTGACATCGATCTTCAATTTCATGTAACAGAACATAAATTTAAAATAATAGTATAAGGTTTCACTTCTATGAAAATTACTAATTGTAAGATTTAACAATTTTCAATCTTTATAAGACGTAAATTGAGAAATGGAGTTGTGCTAGAAAATGTATCAAATATAATACTTACCCTTATGTAGAAAAGCTTTGTCCAGCTAAAACGTTCGTGTTTACTTTCTGAGCTAGGGTTGCCGTTTTACTGGTTTTAAGCCAATTTTGACAAGCATTGGCTGCAATAATGGCCGGCTATAGGAAATCTGATGAACATATGTGAGAGTTAATTAAGGTATAAAATGACAAAAAGTTTGGTGTGAATGATAAAACTTTGGTATTTTAATCTTTTGGCAGAGGAAAATTCAAAATAACTAGATTAGGAAACCAGTAAACAGCTATTAAAGCATCCTGATAGCTATGAGACGGCACTAATGCGCCATCTATTGAAGATTTGAAAAACTACAAATTACTTAGTTTGTTTCAGTTTTTAATTGATAGTTTATTATTTTATTAACCTTCCTCGTATTTTCCTCTGCCAAAAGATGTTTCATATTCCATTCTATCACCCCCTGCAAACTGCAAAGAGATTTGAGCCCGCATTATTGCGTGGTTATGTTCAAGAGAATGTCCTATACTTTAACATGGGCGGAGAATGGTCGAAAACCGCCTTAATCATAAAATGAAGCAAACTAGCCTGATAAAATGAATTTTATGTAATTTTGGGATTTATGACATTGCAATAAACTTTTATAAGTGAATCTATAGAATAACAAGAAATGACAAATATATCTGAAAAAGGAGGGGGGGGGGGGGGGGGGTAATTGCCATAATGACCCATACCTGGGATCTACATTAAGCTTCTTGTTACCATTCTAGATATCAGATATTCTATATTGACGAATGCATAATAAGCATGAAACCAGTCCAAGAATGCTCATGCTGGTATCTGTAATAGGAATATCACCCATATTTTTTAGAATGCCTCTTATAGATGGGCTTTGTGTTTTATTGTGTGTGCGATGGGCTTTGTGTTTTATTTGTGTTATAGATTTGCTTTGACTTTTCAGCTTCATGTGGCCTGAGCTAAATTGTATATGAATTTTGAGCCGGCCACGTGGAAGAACTGAAAATGTTAGTTCCCATAGAAGTTCTAAAAAATTGTGGTACATGCTAACTTTCATGCTACCACTGCAAATTTTGATTATTTCATGATGACGAGCATATAATAAGTGAGAAACTAGTCCATGGATGCTAGTATCTGCAATAGGAGTGTCTTCTCCATTATATCCTATTCACAAATTGATATATTAGAATGTTGGAAAACTATAAAAGCAAAACAGTTCTATCAAGCTATTTTCACAAAGAATATTATGACTGGAGAAACAAATATGAGCAAGATAAATAGCAGATCTATTTTGAAGTTGAAATTGGGACTGCAGCTAATATATTTCACATGACGTCTTTGATGAACAAGTATTTTAGCTATATTTCAGGCATTTAAAACTAACTTGAATGTACTCGGAAAGCTGTATCTACTTACTCATATTTGTTTCCATTCACCTATTACGTGTACATATATTACGTAGATGGTTATCATAGAAACAAAATATCAATTTAGAGTGTTCTGATATTAAAATATGGAATTATATGAGGGTTTTACTGTCTAAGAAAAGTTGAAACCACTTTATGTGAAATATCAGTTAGTACGAACTGCAGGCTAGGCACTATCAGTGCCTATTATATATTCTATTATATATTTATTTGTTACATATAAAGTAGTTAACATGAGATTTGAATTAATGTAAAAGAAAAGCTATTCCTCTGAAAGTCAAATTTTTCAGGTAACACACTAAGTTAGAGTGCAAATCTCAACCAACTTGTTTATTTCTGGTGATATCAATTCAAATCCATAGCATCTATTTTATTGGTTTATAACTTTTTAATACTTCTGTAAAGAAACCAGACATAAAAAAATTAGGTGACAAATCAGATTCTTCAAGAAAGTATTACAAATTTATATTCTCAAAAGCAGCAGTTTATTTATTTTGATCTATTGGTATCTTTTATTTACATAGAAACAAGGAGCGTGCATTAAAGGAGAACTAGAGTCAGTATGTACATACTGATTGTCAAAATTTTCAAGTATCAGTTGTTACATTGAAAATGTTTGAAGTAAATAAAAGTTTAATAAAGAATGCCAAGAAATTAACGTATATATTTAAAAGTATGCACTGGTTGTGACTGATGGACTTACCTGGTTAAAGATACCCCCCCCCCCCCTCCCAACTACAGGAAAAAATCTATTCAAATGTTTTTTTAATCACAATAAATCAAGACACAAATCATATTGTAATTGTTAATGTGTGTAAAAATTTCCTCAAAATCCAGAACGTGTATTGAAGTACTTTAATTGTAAATCCATTGACACAGTTCTATAAAAATATAGGTATGTCATTCTTTTGGTTTTGCCACTTTGTTTTCTTTCGGTTAGTGACAGTGGCATAACATTAGCATTGCTCACACCTATTCAAATGGTAAAGAAACCAATATGCATATCTATTTGTTTAGAATTTAATGGGAACAGCAAACAATTGATATATATAATTTTCGAAGCATATCAGTTATTAAAAATTTTTAGCATAGAAAATTATTAGCACATCACTGGGTATATAGAGTGGGATGGATTACCCACCCTCTACACTAAATATTTTACCCAGGATTACATTGCAAGCCTGTATTTTTATTAATTTTAGATTAATTTTTTTAAAAAATTTCCACATTTTTTGTCCAAAATATTCCATAGTATGGCTTTTTCTTTTAAATCAAACACATAGTTTTGTTTACAAACTTGCATAAATATTTGAAACCGACTTCAAAAAAGGTTATGGTAACCCACATTTAAACGGTTATATATTTTGTTCTGGATAGGTAACTTGCTTTTTGCAGTTAAAACATTAATAAAATAAAACAAATTGCCTCAAGTGCTACAAATCATCAATGAAAATAGGATTAAAAAAGTTGCGATACACGTACGGAATACAATATAAAATGGGCATAAGGTGCCTTTAATAAACATAATACATATAACACAACTGTATGCTGTATATAATTTTTTCCCGTAAATGAAGCATTTTTATCATTGCTCAAGTAGTAATAATAATAATATATTTTATTTAATTCTTTAGTTTAAAATCATATCAAAAGCAAATAAATATGTGTGTATGAAATAAAATACATGACGAAATGTATCTAAGGAAAATGTAAACACGTATAATCTCGAAGACGACAGATTTTGTCGTAAACTGTCAAAGTGAGGCTCCGCCCATGACGTCATTTAACTTAGCCAATACGGAAGAATCAGCTTCACAGCAGGGGGTATAGCGGGTACGTTTTCGGAACATGCGCGCGTAACGGTAAACTGACGATGATGCCAAATAAAAATTGAAATTAATCTTATTAAACATCGAATTTATATTTGTAAAGAACATTAGTTATTTAGAATACATTAATAACATTATATATTTAAAGATTTCATTTGCTAAAGTGCATTTTAAGAGAATATACACTACTACTCATTTTTATCATAGTCACTAAGTAGCGTTCTAAAGATGTATACATTGACTAGCAAATTCTGCAATGTATATGCGAGTGAGCGGAAGATATATAACGATTTTTTGCAAAAAAACTCGTGTATATATTTTATAAAAGTTAATTTTATTTTCCGGTTAATAAAAAATATCCATCAAAGAAGATAAATTTAGATATATCCTACAAAAATTAGAGGTTAAACGAATGTAAGTTTCTAAAGTAATGTATATATATACGTATGTATATGTATATATATACGTATGTATATATCGTAATTCAATGTATATGTCAGAGGTCGCACGTAGCAACAGCTGTTTGTGCAACAGGTGTTCTGTGGCTCATAGAGTGATGTAGCAATTAGAATATGGATCTACGCCCGCTTCGCGAGCTAACCGCCCGCTAAAAAAACATCACAGAATCCGGTCCCGCTGGCTGTCGGAGGTCGCACGTAGCAACAGCAGCTTTTGCAACGGGTGTTCCGTGGTTCATAGAGTGATGTAGCAATTAGAACATGGATCTACGCCCGCTTCGCGAGCTAACCTCGCTACGCTCGTCCGCTAAAAAAAATCACAGAATCCGGTCCCGCTGGCTGTCGGAGGTCGCACGTAGCAACAGCTGCTTTTGCAACAGGTGTTTTGTGACTCATAGAGTGATGTAGCAATTAGAACATGGATCTACGCCCGCTTCGCGAGCTAACCTCGCTACGCTCGCCCGCTAAAAAACATCACAGAATCCGGTCCCGCTGGCTGTCGGAGATCGCACGTAGCAACAGCAGCTTGTGCAACGGGTGTTCTGTGGCTTATAGAGTGATGTAGTCATTAGAACGTGGATCTATGACCGCTTCGCGGGCTAACCTCGCTACGGTCGCCAGCTGAAAAAACATCACAGTATCCTGATCCCCTGGCTGTCAGAGATCGCACATAGCAACATCTATCTGTGCAAAAAGTGTTCCATAGTTCATAAAGTGATTTTCATGTTACTTCCGCGCTTCAAAATCTCAATCAAACTCAATCTGGAATAAACCACGTACGATTCCTTATACGTAATGCGCATTCGCTCCAAAAACACAGCAAGCCTACGTATAACCATCAAACTCTTCAGTACTATCATTCCTCTCATACAATCGCATTACCCACTTCCAATCAACTCCTGATTCATACACCGTTTAATTGCATTCATTTTACCACTATCAACCAAACGATCAAAAAGAACAATACTAAATCTTTCACTCTTCATAGCCATTTAGTACACTCAAATGAAATTAAAGAAATTTTACCAATACTTGTATTTAAATCTTGTTCCCAAACATCTAATTTTAAAAGATCAGTAGAATAATTCATAATGAGCATAAAATAACACAAATTAAGACAGTTGCCAGAGTTATCAACTCGCAAGGTTACCATGGTTACGAAGTACGAAGAGTTAAAGTGTTACTAATGTCGCAACATAGCCCTCCGCTTATCGCCGATTTGGCGCTATAGAAAAAAAAAAAAACCGTACCGGTCTTTGGGATTTAGTCGGAATCAGGTGTACTACTCTTTAAAAAATTATCAAAAGGATTGAGAAAAATCAACTGAATTATGATAAAGGAAATAATCTGACTTATGCCACTTTTCCGTACCATGTGAAAGGCTGTTTCATCAGTGAAAATAGGGATCATAAACAAATTGACGATGGAAATTGTTTAGATAAAAAAAGTACTTAATTTTTGAAAAAAGAACTTACTTATTGAAAAGTACTTCAGAATCCATGATTTCATCGTGAGCTTAAGCGGAATTCGCAAAAATGTCTCCTATGCATTATCATCCAGTTTTTTGTGATATGTCACAAATTTACATTTCTAATTTGATATATATGGTTCCTATTCACAATGTTCAATTAAATATAACTTGCTCAATTTTAAAGATACAGATATGCGTTTTTTTTTTAATGATCTTGTTGCATTAAAAATAAAAAATTTCTGACCCTATATTAGGTTCTCCAATGTTTTTTTGATATAGCTATTGTAACCAGTTACATCTATCCCTATTTGTGGGTCTGTATTAAATTCCACTTCCGTTTTTCCTTCAGTTCAATATTGGCTGAGTGTTTCACATGACCCCTACAACCATCTTAATGGAGGCAACGACTGAAAGAACTCCTAGTTCCACGAAGATGGAAAATGGACGATACAAAGTTCTTAACAACGAGCTATAGGATCATGAGCACTGATGTTAAATGAAAGGCCATACCAAGGCACCGACTCTGGGACCAGACTTAATCAACAATCAAATGAAAAAATGAAACTGTTAAAAAAACAGAAAATTCTTTCTTCGAGACTATAAAATAATGAATTTTAAAAATATAACACCAAAGTGTACCTATTCGAATCCTCCAAATTTCACGGTTGTACGACGCTTAGATTTCCCGCTAGAGATTGCACATACAGATATTCCTTTATTATGTGCTAGAAACTATACCCGAAGTTGCCGGAATTTAAAGCAGCATTTAATTAAATTCACATATTTCAAGAAGATGTAGTAGAAAAGCCCCCCCCCCCCCCCACACACACACCCGAACGTGGAACAGTTCCCGTGGGTTTAGCCTGCTAGGTTCATTAAAAAAAAAAAATTCTGAGATACTTCAGATAAGAAAATTATAATTAACGGATGGGTTTATGAATTTTTTTTATTCTGAAGTAATCTGCGATATATAGTGATTAAATAAAAAAAACGTTGCCGATATATGAGCTCCTAGCGATCCTCCCGTTCAAGGAAACGGAAAATTTTTTTGGATGTAGGTATTTTAAGGAATGCGCTCAAGAATGATGTGTTAAAAAAAAACAAAAAAAAAAAAAACAGTCCTGCTATTGCAGTTAGGGTTTACAGTGACCCAATTTTGAAATTTTCAAATAGTAACACCTACTTTTTTTTTTTTTTATTGGAATGTGATTTTCACAGTGAAAAATCACAAATGCCATTGAAACGGAACTTTCAGCACGAAAAATGCTGCAGTTAGGTAGAGGAAACTAAGAAGAAAAGTGAAAACTGTGGCATTCACCAGAACACGAATTTTTGCTCCACTGACGTCACATTCCACACCGTGTGTTCGGCTCTGAACAGAACCGAGCTTGATGAATCTCCTACGAAAGGAGAAGAGACTATGCAGATTTCCAGGTTCGGTGTAAGACACCGTCATAGCTGGCATCATTGCCACAAGAGAAAGAAAAGGCATTGCGATTTTAGTGCCGCTTGCTTTCTTGCACTTGACCAACATGACGCTTACAGTGAAACGGTAAAGCTCTATTATCTGAATGGGCAAAATGCTGCAGAGGCATTGCGTGTCTACTGCACAAACCATAGGCTACAAGGAGGCCTGTGTTTTGTGCAAGCTGTACGTTACTTGATACGCAACTTTGAAAAAACTGGTTGCACATGCGATCGAACTCGGCCTGGACGACCTTCTGTTCCTGTCGAGGTTGTTGCAGAAGTGCATGAGACGATAAGCGAAGGTCGTATTGCAAGTACACGTGCGTGTCTCATGCGTGCTGGAGTCTACGGTCTCTCACCAAGACATTTTGTGGCGACTGCCTCTACTAAGACCTAAGACGTGCATACTAAAAGAATATTTATGGAACACCAACTAGACTGGAGAATCGGCTTTTCACAATCTATGCAACTGTGTTTACTTAAGCAAATGATTCAATGAATGTGTAGACGCTGCATTGAATACGTCCACGCTCCACGGTCTAGCAGTCGCTAAAGTTCTTCAAATATTTAACTTGACAATTTTGTGTTACTTGTATTTTTGTAGTAAAAATATTTTAAAAGAGGGGTACAATGTCGAAAGCAAGTGTTAAGAAAAGAAAAACATACAATTTTAATACAGAATGGGAAGAACAGTTTTTCTTTACAATGGTGAATGCAAAATGTATGTGCTATATATGTCATGCAAGTATGGCACTTCCAAAAAAAAGGAAACGTTGAAAGGCATTTCAAAAGCATGCATGGAAGTTTTGATACAGATTTTCCGTTAAAAAGCGAATTGCGTAAACAAAAGTTAAAAGAATTTAAATCGCAATTAATCAGACAACAATCATATTTCATTAAACCCAATACTATATCTAAGGCTGCAACAGTTGAATCTTTTCGTGCGAGTCATGTGTTAGCAAAACATAAGAAACCTTTCGCAAATGGAGAAATGTTAAACAATATTACCTCTAAAGAAGAAAACACGAGGCGAAGATGTTTATTGCACCTTCAAAAAATACATAGAGGAGAAAAAATTCCAATTTATAAAGTTGTATCTATAACAACTGATGGGGCTTCATCAATGACCAGTACAGTCAATGGATTTTTGGCTATGTGTATCAGAGACAATGACTTACCGCATTTCCTTTCTTATCACTGCATTATTCACCAACAGGCCCTCTGTTGTAAAATTCTAAATATGCGTTGTTATGGGAATCTGCATGAAAATTGTGAACTCAATTCGAGGAAGAAGTCTTCAAAGAAGAATGTTTCGGGTCCAACTAGAAGAAAACGAATCTGATTACGGGGAATTGTTATGTCATGCAGATGTTCGTTGGTTAAGTCGGAGTATATTTTTACAAAGATTCAGGGACCTACTACAAGAGGCAAAAGATTTTTTGGAATCAAATGATCAAGCGTACGGTGAACTTAGTGATGACATTTGGTTGATGGATTTAGCTTTTGTTGTTGATAAAACAAGCCATCTTAATGAATTGAACTTACAATTGCAAGGAAAAAATTAACAACAATAAAATAAAAAATAAACAAGGAAAACAAGTTAAAGCTGATATCTTCCCAGTTGATGAAGAATGAACTAAAAAATTTCAAAAATATTTCTGACGAGTTGTTTAAAAACGGAGGTACATTAAACAAACAGAATTATTATGATGAAATAATAAAACTTCACTCCGAATTTAAGAGACGTTTTCAAGAATATACTAGACTAGAACCAATTGTTACATTCATGTGTTACCCATTTGGCAATGTTGATATGGAAGAAATAACTGAAAATATAAATGATATATTCTCTCGAGGAAAACAAAGTTTTTCTCCTTCAAAATGACTTAATTTTAAAAGCACGTAGTTCAGAACCTAAGAATAACTTTTGGAATCTAATGGACGAAGTAAAGTATCCTAATTTAAAAAAAGTTTCATTTCATTTAACATCGTTCTTTGGATCTACCTACCTGTGTGAATCTGCATTTTCAACAATGAATATAAATAAGACAACATATCGTTCCAATCTCACAGACGACCACTTAGAATCCAGTGCAAGATTAGCAGTTAGTAATTATATACCTACCTGTGTGAATCTGCATTTTCAATGATGAATATAATTAAGACAGCATATCGTTCCCGCCTCACAGACGACCACTTAGAATCCAGTGCAAGATTAGCAGTTAGTAATTATATACCGAGATATTCAAGATTGGCGGACAGTATGCAGACTAAGTCTTCTACTAACTTATAACTACAAAAATTAACTTTAGATGAAAATGATTTATTTTTTAATGTATTTTGAATTGTTTGATAATAAATACATCATTTGAAATTATATTTGTGGCTATTATTATTATGTTTGTATCTTGCGTTTTGCTTTAAACACTGTTTTAAAAGAGTAAGTTTTTTTAGGTAGGATTAGGTAGGTAAGTACATATTCCGTATTTATTATTAAAATATAATAAATATTCTAGACTTTTTTTAGCTCACCACACCTATACCAATGGGTAGACAATAACACCTTGAAAAAATTAGAAGTAGCCCGTATCCTGGAAAAGTCAGCCCACCCCTGCCCTATAGTATTCACTACAAAATCATGAAAGAAAACTATTGCTATGTTTCGAGCCTGCACAGTAAAAACTCAGTTTCTTCAAATGCTTATATATTCAATGCTTTAATTTTCAATTGAAGTATAATGTTTTTCTTGGACGTTGACAAATGTTCTGCAAGTTTCGTGAAATTTGATTAAAACCTATAAATATGAACTGCGATATAGTAAAATGATCAATGTCCAAAATCAGCCCCAAGTCATGAAAACTTTTATTAAAACACCTATAGGGTTTAATAATTTGACAACTGATGTTAATGGTATACTTTTTCATTAACAGGGATAAGCTGATGGATGCACTGAAATGTTGCCTTCGGCTTTTTAAAGAATGTATAAGAAGTATTTTCAAAGAATAACTTGGATGTTAAATTTGAAAAAGATGCTTTAATTTCAATTCTAATAATAATTGTAGTACAAGTAGAACAATGTAGTATGAAAAAAAAAAAGAAAGTTGTGTCTATAAAATGCAATATCAAATTGCCAAGCTTTTATTTTTTTTTATTCTAGTACACTCAGCGCTTATTGGCCACCTTTTCATGTTTTAAATAAATTTATTATATCTGTACTACAAAACATTGTACTAGAAAACAATTTTATTCATTTGTTTCCCCCAAACATTTCCGCAAAGTATTTTGAATCATTTAATTTTATTAAATGCAGAAATTGGCAATTTAAGATTGTTAAGAAGGAGAATTATATTATTTTTATTTTAAAAAGGTGGCCATCAAACAACGAGCGTACCAGAATTAAAAAGTAACAGCTTGACAATTTGATATCACATTTTAGACATACTTTTTATCTTTTTAATAGAGATTTTTTTTCCATTTATTTTAAGCGTGGCATTTTTTTCTTACCTATTTAAAGTTTTTTAAGGGTATAGTGCTTGGCTCAGGGTTTTGTAAATAGGTGAAATGTTACTAGAAAAATAGAAAAAAAGGTATTTACATCTTTTTCTTAGAAATGGGTTTTTAATGCTAAAATATTATTTAAAAAAAAAAAAAATAATCCAGGTAGTTTGCAAAATGTTAAGTTTTTTATTACAATGTACAATTAGTAATTGAAGACAACAAAATGTAATAATAAAGAACAGTGTTCTTCAACAGGAAGAAATTATATTCATCTTTTCTCTGTTAGACCATTTGGTATGACAGACATTCCTCAGTTGATCTTCATTTGTATAATAAATTCAGCATTGTCTACAAAAAAGCAGATATAGATAAAAATCTGGGTTAGATATTTCCATATTTCATAAAATTCTAAATTATCAAACATAAAAACAAAAATAAACATTTTTTTTTCATCAAGAAATGAAAACACACAAAATCTGCTCAAACACAAAATGCATGGTGAATGACTGTGACGTCATTCTCCCCTTTCGACCTGTGATGTAACATTCTATCATGTGTTTTGCACTAGTCCTGTGTTGTTTTTGTTGAAATATTTGCTAGGTAGTTGGCTTCATTTTGTTTATAATCGAATTCTAATTATTTTACAAGTTTACACTTGGTCTGCATTTGTTGTTTGCTTTATTTTATCGTAAACATGGATCCTAGCTTTTTTTAAAGGGCAATTAGATAGTTTGCCCAAGATCACTTCTTTTGTGAAGGTGGTTGTTTTATTTTGTGATGGCTGAAACTCATGGTGTAAAAGTCCATAGGTAAATTTACCCTTTCACTTAAAGGTTTATTTTTATATATATAATGTGAATAACATCTACATTTGGGTATCTGTGGTAGAAATCAGAGCACTACGAAAAAAGCAAACACTTTAGTTGCCAATATCTCTGGACCTAATAAATAAACATGTAAATAATTTGTCTTGTTTTGTCGGAAATAGGTTTTAGATTATAAATATCTAAAATAATTGTAATATTTTGAATTTTTTTTTAAAACGACGAGAGTATGAGCAAGAGTTTTTTTCATTGGTTTTACTTTCACTTGAACTATAAAAGATGGGTATAAATAATAAGTGACAAAAACATATATTAGAAAATTTATGCTTCTAACAGATTTCTTTTCAAATTAGCCACAAAAGGCAACACTCCTTTAGCAGGAAGATCATACCTAATAAAAATATATTCCCCCCCAATCTCTTTAAATAAAATACTGTTCTCTGAAATGCAAAGATTTCCCCCAAAATTTAAACTATTTATTAATTTTAAATACAGGAATAACTAATGAAAAAATAGATCAAATTACTAAGTACTACTCATAACAAATTAAAATTGATAATTCAAAAGCAATTAAAAGCATTCAAAACATAAAATAAAAAGTTATCTTGCTGAACACCAGTGTTGATCACAGAAATGTCAGTTTTATATGAAAATATGGAGGTGTTAATGTATACAATTAGTTTCAAAGATTATGTTCCATTAGTAGTCACCCCTTCTCAAATTTAAACTGTGTTGCATATTTTCTATTAAAGTATAAAAAAAAATTACCTATGTATTACCAATAAATATATCATATATGAATATTAGTAGAAATATGGCAGGATTAATAAAATAAATATGTTGCTTAGTGACAGGTGAATTGATTTGCATAAATTTGAACCCAGGTGACATTGAATTACAAATTATAACATCTTATTGGCATTGATCAGTACTTAATGACATCCTGCCTTACAAAAAAGTTTATGGTTTATTTATTTTAAGATTTAAAGTGATTTACAGTAAATGGGTGTAAACTACTATAATGATGTCCACTATTGGTTCGAGACCCTGATTAATATTTTTGTTTAAAAGCCCCTGGAGACTGGAGACGAGTATTCCCTCAAACCAAATGTATAATGTATATAAATGTATAAACCAAATGGAATAACTAATGTGTTTTTATAAATATTTACTTGTAGGTAAGATTTGTGTTAAATCATATGCAATTTAAATTTTCAACAACTGCGAACATGCTCACTTTGCTCTTTGGCATACTTATACTGATATTGTTAAATTCTCCCGTTTAATACAAATTCTTACCATTTGATCAAATGGTCATTACAATTATGAAAAATTGTTTTCAGGAGGTCGGGTGGGGGGTGCTTTTATACAATAACTTTCTCCCATTTTCACCTTCAATAATTTGTTTTAATATTTTGGCTTAATCGATTTTTTCCCTATTACATTGTTCAGGGTTCATACTCTTTTGCAAGAACCTATTTCCAGGAGTTTTTAAGGAGTTTTCCAGGAGGGTTCGAGCATTTTTCCAGGAGTTTTTCTAAACATTAAATGTAGAAGCAAAACCAAGATTCTATAGATGTTTCTCTTTCAGCCACGTCACTTGGTTTCATACCAACTACACCATTCCGGCCATACCAAAATTTATCTTGAATTACATTATAATGCACCAATAAAGGAAAAGTTTGCCAATTTACACTCCATAATTTATTAAATATCTGTAATGAAACAGGGTTCATTAGCAAATTTCTTCTTAACCAAGTCTTTTAAAATTTTTTAAATGAATCCAGCATCAACTTGGTCGGCATGGTTGGTAACCAAATATTTTGTTTTCCATTTTTGCATATATAATTTCTTTGAAACTCAAGGGGTTCTTGGGGAGGGGGATTCCTCCCTCAGCAATGTCACTGCTCACATTTGCTTTATATTGCTGTATATTGTTACTTTGTATTTTCACAATATTTATATGAATAATGGCTGCTTATAGTTTCTAATCTAGGCAGGAAATTTTCAATAATGACTAGAGTGGTTAAATTTGCGATAAAAAATTTGTTTGCAATGATAATCAGAAAAATATTTGATCAAACATTTCAAATTTTTTATATATTTTTTTATATGAAATGTTCAAATAAACTAAATAAACAAAATATGAATATATATTAGTCTTCATTACTAAACAAAAAATAAATTTCAAAATTCTTAATTGTAGTTTAATGCTTAGCTTAAACTAAAAAATAAATAGAAAGCAGAATATGCTTAGCTTAAACTAAATGTAGTTGTTTATTTATTTTTAGCCTGCTCTAGCTCAGACTTCAATAATTTCTTCCTAAAAGATGAAAAATAAAGAACATTTAACATGGTCCTTATTTTTTTAAATAATAAAAAAATGTAATGTGTCTGCACTTAAATTTAATCTAAAATCAGCACCATATTTTCTAACAATACAGAATATACATTTTGACACAACATTATTATGGTGAACAAATAATATTGCTTTCATCACCAGATGATATTAAATTCTTCTATATAAAGTGTTAAATTTCTCTGGGCAAATTGAATTGTGCAATCACACTATTTATGCAAAAATAATTAAAAAAGTAACCTTAATAAATAACCAAAATGTGAAAATAAGCTAGTTTTGTCAATCTAATGATTAATATATAGAGGATGGAGATGGATAGAAAAAGATACTTGAGGACTCACAGGACTCTCTGAATTGCGTAATCGTATTGAATATGTCAAAATAATTATAAAATTAACATGAATAATAAACCAAAACATAAAGATAAACAAGTTTTGTTAATTTAATGTGTAATAATTACAGGATGGAGATGGATGGAAAAAGATACTAGTCAACGCTCGGCAATGTACGCGATACTATCTGAATTATGCAATCCCTCTATTTATAAGAAAATAATTGAAAAATTATTCTTTATAATTAACCAAAATGTGAAATTAAGCTAACTCAGTTCATTTAATGACTAATATTTAGAGGATGGGGATGGATGGAAAAGGATACTTATGGACGCCCAGGACTACAGGAGAATTCTCCGAATTGCGCATTCATACTAAATGTGTCAAAATAATTAAAATATTTACATGAATAATAAACCAACATAGAGAAATATGCAAGTTTTGTCAATTTAATGTGCAATAATTACAGGATGAATGGAAAGAACAAAATAGATATTTTCCGTAATTTTACGGGTCTTTTCCGTAGTCCGTAATTTTGTTCCGAAATCCATAAGAATTATTAAAAATCCGTAACGATTAGCATCTATGTACTTCCAATATCAATATTTGTGCATCATCATTAGTTTGGTGGCGCCACCTATCGATCATACAATGAGATAAAAGATCGCGATGTCGATTTTCCAGGAGTATTTTCCGATTTTCAAGGAGTTTAGCGCTAAAATGAATAAAATAAGGAGTTTTCAAGGGCCCTTATAAAAAAAATCTTAAATCCAGGAGTTTTCAAGGATTTCCAGGAGGCGTACGAACCCTGATTGTTTTATAGACAAATTCTAATAATATGCCATAATGTATGATCATTTGCTTTCACTTTCTGTGGATTCTTCCATGTTCACATGTCACTTCATTAATGCTGAATTCTGATTAGCAAATAAAAGTATAAGGAAATTTATGAAAGGGAAATCTTTTTTCCATTTTTTCAATCATTCCAATCAAACTTTTTAATACTTTTTCTTCACATTATGAATAGGATAAACTGTTTCTCATTTACGGGTATTTCTTACTTAATATTTTCTCATTACTTTAGCTATTTGTCAAAATTTGTTTTCTAAATCCCAATTTTTCAGAAACTGAGGACAGGGGAGCGACTGAAATTATTCCAAAGATATATTTTTTTTTCTGTACTTTAAATGGAATTCTTACTGGGATGCATATTGTCTTGGAGCAACTGCTCCATGGCACTGGACAAGGAAGTGCTAATCATTATGGGATCCGCAGACTATCCCTTCTTGAAATTTCATACTTAACAAAGTGTAAATTATCTCACAATTTGTATCACATTAACTATATTTATAGGCATGAGATTGAAAAAAGAGGAAATTTTGAATTCATGTACAAAAGAGGACTGCCGTGTATGTGACTGCAATGTATGAATGTGAGAGAGGTATACGAATGTGACCATGATGCATGCGACCGCGATGCACACCCATTTAGGTATTGCTTAATTAAATTACTGTGCACAATAAATTTAAAAAATAGCATTAAAAATCAAATAGCTCTTTTGTGAATATAATAATTAAATCTATAAAAATGATAGCATCCAAATTTTAATATATAATTTATGAAACTTTATTATTTTAATTAAAATATCTTACTTTCAGCAATTGTCCCACAGGGTGTCTACAGAATTTCTAAAAGTCAATTTCATGACTTTTTCTTGACTTTTTGGGGATTTACCAAAATAAATTCCTGACTTTACTTAATTATGTCGGTCAATTATATGTAATTATATTTCAAAATATCTTTTGAAAAACACTATTCTTTTACTTATATATTGCAAATAGTCTAGTCTGGAAAATTAATTAAAATAGTACCGAAGTATCAAGTTTTAGGTTTAATCAATAAACAGTTTTCAAAATGAAGAGAAATGCTACTACTTGTACTTTTAAATGTAACTACTTGTAGAATTTATGCCTCAAAAGAATTCAATAGAAATCAAACATATATATATATATATATATTAAAAATAATTTGAAGATCCAATGATACAATATATGCAGCACAACCTCGAAAATCCGGACATCCCAAATCCGGACGTTTTCCAAATCATTCAATTCCAACCCATTCATTTCCAAATCATTAGTCATTTTTTTAAACTAATATACGACTCCTAAAATCATCTTGATGCTGAATATTTAAACATTTTGAAAGAACAAGAGGGAGGAAATACCTGGAATTTTACATAAACATATGAAACGTTTTTGTGAATCGATTTTTATCAAAACATGTCCAGGTTTGTATTTATATTTTTTCGATTGATTTCATAGTTAATATTTCATGCAAACAATCATTTTCACAAAAATAAAAATCACGTAAATGTGTTTGGGTTATTTAGTAGTAACGTCATACAAATAATCAACGTGAATTATTACAGAAGATATGAATGGAAGTCTTGGAAACTAATTTAACATTAGGAGTTCAAAACTTTACATACTCACAACTCAGAAACACTTCATCCAAATAACTTGAAACTTAATATCCAAGGTTTATTTTAGTGTTATATTCGAAATATTGCGTCAATCTTGGGTGTTGCCATTGAAAATTTCAAAGTTTGTGCACGTTTAGATATGAAGACAGCCCTTTATGCAAATTTTACGTACATTAATTTGTAGAGGATGTTATTCCTAATTGAATGGCATCTTTCAATTTTCCCTATGATGAACGATGCTCAATTAACAGAGGGTGGGGTGTTTTTTTTTTCCAGCAGCTATACATAGTGCTCACCTTAATCACTGAACTTGCTTCTAATCAGCATTAATTGTAGTGTTCTGGCAAGAGATTATGCAGATAAATTCAAGTCTGCGTATTTTGAAAAACAACTTTAGAATTCTTTATTTAAAACCTGTGTTGACTGTTTTTTACATACCCGAGTTACAGATTTACATCTCACGGTATGTAAAGTCTAAAGCTTCAGTAAGCTGTCCAGCATAATAGCCAAGAAAATTTTATACTGAATTTTTTCTACTATAAGTTTGACAAAAGAGATTATGGTGGCATGGCTATGCTGAAATTAGCTTCTATGGAGGGATTTTACTATGAAGCAAAAACACTGAACTTAATTTCATTTCAATAAAAGTTTGAAGTTGTATTCAAGTTTCTGGTTATCAATTTTTTAATTGTGTTTTTTCTCTGTCTGCAGAACTGGTAACTGTTGCTCTGCAAATAGAAAAGGTTTCCCCATGCCTTGCTGTGACTATATGTCCGTTATCATTTTCTAGATATTAACGACATTAATTTAATTTTACCCTCTGCAATTATAAAGATTGATTATAAATTGCTGTTAACAACAGGTAAAATATATTAGATGATTTCTAATTAATAAAGGAAAAAAAATGAAATACATAGAAAATACACATGCCCAATAATAAATAATGTTCAAATATTTAGTACTTGGGTACATGTTGATATTTAGAAAACAAAATAATGAAACTAAGGAATTGATTGAAGAATAAAAAGGAAAAACTACAGAAAAATATTTGAAAAATAACTTATTTACCACAAGCATGAAATGACAGTCATCTGTCTCTTCTTCAAATTCCAGAAGTTTAGAATTCAAAATTGTAGCAAAGTGTAGTTTCTTGAATACCTAAAAAATGGTAAAGATATTAACAGCTCTGCAAATCTACAAGTAAATATATAATCTATAATTCTTGCAAGGATAACTTGACAGTACAAATAGGGAAAATTGTGAGCCTCTGCAAAGCAATCTAGCATTATGTACTAAATACTATTATAGTATAACAGACCAAACCTACTAACATTAGAGAATAAAAACCCTGTAGATAGTGCAGTGATCATTTTTTACAGTGCTCTAAAGTCAGTGTGTATAACCTGTTCAATATTACTTTAGGAAAACTAGGGATTTTGTTTACATCACACAAAAAAATGCATGATTTTTTTCCCTAAAAAAATAACTCACTATACTTACATAGTCACTTTATATGTTCAGTTCTCAAATTGTAATTTAGTTAATTATATGAATGCAGATAGAAAAATGTTTTTGGGTCTCTTACCTAGAAAATAGGGGGAAAAATTCTATTACGAAATAGCTCATTGAGTATATTTTAAAGAAAATGATCCTTCATTTTTTATGTAAACTGCAAAGATGTGAAAGTACTGTTAATTAATTAGAGATATTATCGAAAATAAGATGGATGAAAAAGGATGGATATTATAGGGGAAACACACTTTATATAATTAGGGTTGTCCTAATTCCTGCTGTGAACCCTGCTGTAATGAATTCCCTGTGGGGAGGGGAGTTTAGAACCTCTAGCAGAACCTTCAGAAATCTGCCGTGGGGGGAGGATAACCCCCGGGGGCCAACTCATCACTTCCTGCTCTTATCTCTCTATTGATTCTTATTCCTGAGGCTGTGATATTGTTAGTAGCTTGATTTTGGAATACGATAGTTTATCTTGAGTTAATGAAGACATGTTTATTTTCGTTCATAGGGTAAGTCTTTCTTTAGAATTACGATCAAGGTCATGCTTTTTAAGTCGGTAATTGAGGTGGACGATGCGGCATTCTTTGCCAACCGAGAATTTTAATTCCTTTTTAAAAAACACTATACAACATAGTTGAAAAGTGTATGACTTTGTTCACACACACATTCTGACTGTCTGTCCGTTAGCACGATAACTGCCATAAAAATAACTTTATCAAAATGAAATTTTAGTATGTTGTTCAGATGGTCTGTGGGATCTATGGGAATATAAATGAATAATATCACACAATTAATTTTGGACTAAACCTGGGTTGAAAAAATGAAATACATTGAACCGTATGGGACCTAATTTTTCAAATATTATTTACGCAAATTTAAAATTCACAAATTGCTTCGAAAGTTTCAGAAAATATTTAAATTATCCTATAAAATATATAAAAAAATTTCAAAATATATTCAGTAGTTTAAATAAAAATTAAAATAATAATTACACCCTTTATATGAACTTCCCGGCCGTCCAAATAGTTTCTCAACTCCTCAGGATGAGTCAGACAGTCTGGGTCTTCAACCCTTTACATGAAGAGATCACATGACTCACTTCAAAATAAAATATGTGATCCATCTTGTGTCAAAATCGTGATTTGACACAAGATGGATGACATATTTTATTCCCATAGATATTAAGTTATTTTTAATTCATATTTAGTGTTGTATCTGCCCTAAAACCACTTTATTTTTGCTTAAATTCTGTGCATCTACATCCTGAAACAATGCAATTACAATATATTTGAGTTTAAATGATCATCCAACTTATTTTTACAATGAAGCCTAATTTTCACTTATGGAGGATATAAACCCCACAAGATGTAGAATGAGTTTTATAAGAATTGCTGCATTTCTTTAACGCAAAATTATTTAGCTCATGGAGTCTGCAATATAGCCGATATGAATAAAACATTCATTGATTTTACAAAGAGAAGCAGATTACTTTTTTTTGATGAAGTTTTAAGCATAGAGTTAAATTACTTGTATCTCCATGGGTTTAAGTTTTTAAATAAAATAAATTAGGATATAAAGGAATGGAAAAATGTTTATGAATGAAATTCTGCTTTTATACAGAGAGACAGGCAATTTATATTTCGATGACGTCATTTGAATAAAGTTCATTTGTTTTCGATGAAGTTTTCAAATATAATAATTTATTGTAGTATTATGATAATTTTCAAAATATTACCAAAGAATGTATCACATTTTAGAGATGTTTAAACCAGGTAATTTATATTTCAATGCAGTCATTTGAATAAAGTTCATTTTTTTCGATGAAGTTTTAAGTTTTCAAATATAATAAATTAATGTACTATTGTGATAATTTAAAAAATATTACCGAGGAATGTATCGCATTTTAGAGATGTTTATATAAAATTGCATTGAGGTTGGAAAGTGTTTCATAATCAATGCTTTATGCATGATTGATCTTTCTTGTTTAATTATAATTGAGGCTAGAGATTGGTTGAATATTCTATCATGGTCTCTAAATGCAAAAAAGTAAGGTTAAAAGAAAAAATTGAAGTAATCGACTCTTCAGAAAAAGATGTCAGTTTGCGAACACTTTCAGAATGTTTTGGCGTTGAAAAGACACAGATTGGAGAATTACTCAAAAAGAAGAAAAAAAAAAAAAAAAAAAATCTTTTGATCTGCAACAGCAACGAAATGGATGAAGATAAAATGATATTGACTGTCTTCGATTGGTTTTGTGCTGTACGTGCAAAAAATAATCCAGTCAGCAGACTTTTATTGCTTTTATTGCAGGAAAAAGCTTCAAAGCTCTGAATGGCTGGCTCAAAAAATTTCCAATTAGACATAATGTGTCATTTAAATCAATTTGTGGTGAAGCTAAATCAGTGAACTCTGAGGTGGTAATAGACTGGATTGAAAAACTGGAAAGCTTGTTCTGCAAATTTTCAACCCAAGGACATTTATAATTTGGATGAAACTTTTTCAGAGTTTTGCCAAATAAAACAATGTGTTTAAGAAAAGATACATACGTTGGAGGCAAGGCTTCAAAATAAGGATTGACAGTTATGCTGTGTTGCAATATGGTTGGTGAATTTGTAACACTGCTTGTTACGGGGAAATCAAAGAAGCCAAAGTGTTTTAAGAATATGGATCTTAGTAAGCTAGGTGCACGGTGGGAAGTCACAAATTGTGTAAAAAACAGAGAACGAAAATGATGATAGAGAAAATTAAATTAACGAAGAATTTTCTTCTTTAGTTGGAACTTTTAGTGATGAAACAAGTGTAAAAGAGTACATCACTGTTGATGACAAATTATGAACAGGAATATGGCCTGGAAATAGGAGATTTCATGAACAAAAACTAAATCGAAGAAAGTATGGAAATCGAAGCTGGCGATTCAAGTAATGTATTGGATAGTCAGGATTTACTGAAATACACTGAGGCACTTCAAAAGTACTTATTAAACAATGGGGACAATGATGGGCTTATTATAATTAACAAACTCAAAATGCATGTAGAGAAAACTGTAATGGTAAGAAAGTATAAAAAACAAACTGTGTTGAAAGATTTCTTTAAATAATTTCAATACAACAGAATTTTGCTGCATCTGTATTTACACTATTCCTGTATTAAAGCAATAATGTAAGTTATTTTTCATTTACTAGTATTTTTAATTTTACCATATTTATTTTCAAATTTATTGATTCACTGTATTTTCAAATGTATTCACTTACAAATTTGAATTAGTAATTACCATATCTTTAATTTTAATTAATTTTATGCAGAATGCAGTTTATGTTGCTTATGTTAAAATATTTTTATTAGAATATATTGCCTGTAGTTCCAAAATTGCTTATATGTGAAATAAATTCATTTCGGAACACTGCACTTCTCAATAATGGACAAAATGGTCCCATGAGTGTCTGCTATCGGGAGGTTCGACTGTAATTTGAAACTAAATATAGATGGAAAAGAATATTTCAAGAAACTTTAAGGATAGGTGAGGCATATACAAAAACAAGCCCATTTTACGCAGAAACATGTGATCGCAAATGCCACCATGGGGTGCTACAGATGCAGAGAAGCACAAAGAAGGGAAGACAGATAATACAGTCAAAGTTTATTAGACATAACAATTACAAGTATCAATGACAACTGTTTATCATAGTATTAAAGAAGCTGTTCAAAGTTCTTGCCATCCACAGATATGCACATCTGGCAACGTCGACACATATATTGGTGAACATGATCAAAAATGCGAGAACACCAGTAGACACATGCTCCTGCCTCAACAACTCTAGCGACAAGGTCAGTGTCAGATGTTACAGGGGTTTCGTAAACACGGTTTTTGAGGTAACTACGCAGGAAGAAATTAATGAGGGTTAAGTAGGGGGGACTGTGGGAGGCCAACTGATGAGTCCTTCAAGGCCGATCCATCTTACAGGAAAGGTCCTATTGAGATAGTCTTGCATATTCTGGTTGAAACATGCACAGCTGCGGATGGTAAGAAATTTGAACGCCTACTTCATACCTGCCAACATGGGAAAATTGGAATGTGTAAAATTTTGCGTGAATGACATTTATAATGATTTTTTTTAAACTTCACGTGCAAACGACATTTCTAATGAATTTAACTATGTACAAATACCTGCATTAAAAATCAGGCATAGTACTGGTAGAATATGAAAATTCAGGACACCAATTTTATAAAATTTCAGGACAATAAATTATAAAATAAAAAATATATAAAGGTTTTATCCGGTGAAAATTACTTTATAATGAAAACAAATATTTATGTTTGGTAAAACAGAGGTTTTCACTAAGAGTAACAAATATTGATCTTTAATAATAATCATCATAATTAAAAAAAAGAAAATAGCACTGAATTATGTTCCTGCCAAAATGGTTTCCTTTTTATTTGCCTAAATTATTGCTTTAATACCACTTATTAAAAAATATTCTTTCACAGAGTTCATACCCATTTTTCAAAATAGAAAATTTGTATTATGCAAATATAATTAAAAAATTAACCGTAATAATTAGCCATAATATGAAAATAAGCTAGTTTAATCGATCTAATATGCAACATTTAAATGATGGAGATGGATGGAAAAAGATATTAAAGTACTCTCGGCAATTCACGCGAAGTAACTGAATTGCGCAATCGTACGGTTTATGCGAAAATAATTAAGAAATTAACCGTAATAATTAATCAGAATATGAAAATATGCTAATTTAGTCGATCTAATATGCAACATTTAAATGGTGGAGATAGATGGGAAAAAATACTAACGTACTCTCGGCAATTCACGCGAAGTAACTGAATTGTGCAATCGCACTGTTCATGCGAAAATAATTAAGAAATTACTTGTACCTAAAAAAAAAAGTAGCTGACACCACCGCTGCTTGACAAATTTCAAAAGTTTCTATGTGACGTAATGCAAAATCTATAGAATACAAAAATATGAAAGTTTGTACGTTTGTAGAGAAATATTAGGGGAACACACTGATATAAACTGTTTTTCGATTTAAAATTTGGTTTAGAAAATATTTAATGTTAAAATCAAAGGAAGAGTTTTCGAGCTGTAAGATCACATCCTGGACAGATTAACAATAGGAAGACCTCCAATTTTTGATGACATGTACCTACATAGTTGAATTTTTGCAGGACAGAGCCTTTATTTTAAATTTGAATTTAGTTAATCAAGTTATTCCAATTTTTTATGCACTGCTGAAGTGAAAATTTTCATTCTCTACAGGCGAAGACATAAATGGTCGGGACGATTGCTGGCTTCTTTCTGATTGGTTTCTGGCAGAAACATTACAAAATGTGAGAGGACTATGTAACTCTGAAGCATTAAAATCTTTAAAATCTTTAACATGATTACAATGTTAGTAGTGCACTTTGGAAAATGTGACTTATTGTTTATTCTGATAAACAAAGAGTATTTTGTAACCATTGTTGTCATGAACATAAGGATTTCATTGTTATATTTCTCAACAATTAAATGTTTTATTGTTGTAAATATCTCTATACTGAAAGCATAACATGTTTTATTAAGCTGTATTAAGAACAAGCAGCAACAATATCTACAGTTATGAAATTTTGCCTTTTCTTCCTAATACAATAAGCTACCATTCTTAATAGCACGCGGCACGAAAGGATTCACAATGCAGGCTCAGAACACCAGGAAGTAGAAGGCGAAGTTTCCTAATTCATGAAACTATGTTTTGAGTTGGCGAGTTTAGCAATTTAGGGGCTGAGCTTGGTGACATTGTTCGTGAATTTAAGGGTGTTGGTGAGCATCAGCTAATAATGAGACGAAGCCCCCTACGGGGACATCAGGCCTGTAACGAGCTTCGATCAATGAGCGACAGTCAATGAAGGGTGGAGTGCAGGGGTTTTGCCAGCTTCAGTGAGCATGAGACACGTAGGCAATAGTGTGTGCCGTCCGAATTGAAATAGCTCATCAAGCGAGCTCTAAGGCTGGTAAATGTCAGTTAAGAGGCCAAGCATCCCAATTCACGAGTTATAGCATCAGCAAAGCGTAGTAAGCCCCCCCCCCCTGTTTAAATAAAAAAAAAAATTGTTTTTATCTATTTATTGTATCCATAGAATGTTGCCAAATTTGAATGAAGATAAAACTGAGTAAACCAGCTCCTGTAGCTTCTAAAATGTACTTGTGTTAGCATTGCTAAAAGTAGTTAATGAATGCCAAAAGAAGTAATTAAAATTTACCTGTTGAGGAATTTTTGAAGTACGATTTTCTTTATATTTTTCAGATTCCATCATGTGTACTGTGTTGTCTGTAATATAAAATAAATTAAGTCTAAAAAAAGATGAGCATTCTACTACATGAAATGAATACAAAGTTTAAATATTACTGAACGAGAAATTAAGCTATACTTTCTTGAATATAAACAGGGCTACCACTTTAAGGACATATACAAAATAGTTGCCTTATAGGCTGAAAATAATTGCCAAAGTAGTCTCCTAAGGTGTCTATCTTCACCTTAGAGTCCAGTGACAACATATATATTAATGAGATATATGCATCTTGGTGATTACAGACCAGGATAAAAATTTACAATTTGCTTTTGATTCCCCTTCTGTGGGGAATTTTACACCTCGCCTCCACTTCTGGGTTAGACAGACAAGTGTTGTCTGCTGTCCATTTTTTGGATGCTACATGCTGGGAATTACCGAATGAATGGAGCTTGTCACATGAGAACGTCCGAATTCTCATGTGACAAGCTCCATTTATTCTTTTACCACCAGCACACAGAGTCTAAAAAATGGACGGCATACAATGCTCATCTGTTGCAGGTCGAAGCATAATTAAGATAGGAGCTCTGGTTACAACCAAGGACCATCCTAGACCTTTTTCTTTCACCTCCCCACCTTTCTTGAATCACTATCCATTATCAGATAATTGCAATCCGAGAAGTTAACCGACTTTGACCCCAGGCCCCATCCTCTAGCAATTTACCTCCCAGGAGTGTTGAATCTAGCAATGTCATCGGTGTCTATATTGCAAACACTTCTTTCTCCTCTTCTCTTTATAAATCTTTTATATTTTCTTTTGGAGTTAAAATCTACTACCAATACAGGGGGATTAAGACGAATTTCTAGAACTTTGATTATGAAATTCCACCTTCCTTTGTTAATCACTGAAGTGCAGAACCCATAGCCCACTAGGCAAAAATGAAATGATTGAAAAGAAATGGGAAGAATAAGGAAGTGGTTTTCCCAGAAGCCCCTTATTGCGTGTGTACTCGCTCTGAAACAGCTGCTGACATTACAGGAGATAAGTATAAAACTGAAAAAATTTTGCATTCCTTCGTTTGGCAGGAAGTGTTCAACTTACCAATATACGGTGTAAGTTAGTTAAATTTACAAATGAAGGGCTTTGTAGACAGAAAGAGTGTGCAGATTTCTCAGATTTTCTCTGAAGAGCAGAAATTTGTCCGAGAAGAAAAATTTATTTAAAAAAAAATAAAACAATTTTTCAGAAAAAGGGGATTTTTTGGGATAAAAGTGAAACAAAAATGCGGAATTCTGCCGAAAAGCAGAAGAATCTCATGCCTGATATAATGAATTATTGAAGAAATAAAGTGAACATGAATATGAGTTTGCAAGGAAAATCATGTGCTGCCCATATCAGATTTTTTTAAAAGAGTTCGATTTGACTTTGAAGTATTGGAATCTGCAATTTAATATGCTAAAATTCATGATTTTATATAAGTATTATAATAAGCAATTTTCACTATTTGTATAAAAAACATTTAAATTTGTGATTTGAAAGTGCTAAAATGTGCAATTTTATTTAAAAACCAGTTCACTGTTCAGCCTTTCAAATTTTTGCTATTTAGAGTAAAAGCTTGAAGTATGTATTTTGCACTAGAAAATCCCATGTGTGAAACAAGGAATTTTCACCAAAAATATATCTATTGCTATGGAATTTACAAAGACATTACATCTGTGAAATGACATAATTTTAATTTTTTGTTATGGAATAAATGCAGGTATTTGTCTGGCAATGTGATTTATATTCAGTAAACTTTTGAACAGATGTACTCTACTTCTTGCACTTTGTATCGGATAATGATTTGGAGTAGTTGGAACAGAAATTGCATCATTGTGACTCACCTTCATTTATTATTTGTGTAACAGATTCTTCTATTACTTCGATTTCTTTGGATAAGTTTAACGCATCTTTATACCAACTTGAGCTAGATATTTCGATCCAGGATGGAAATTCAGTCATGCCAGCTTCTGCGATTTGATCCTAAAGAGAATATAAATATTAATAAGTTTTAAGGCACATGAATGACTGAAATTATAATATAAATATCGATAAGTTAAGGCACAGGAATGACTGGAATTACAAAACATGGAAAACCAATAATAAATGTTATATAAGGAAGTGGCAATCTATGGCAAACAGAGCAATGTTTAAGAAACATGCTGTTAGAAAAACTTCAATTGTAAACAAGCATGTATGTGAATCGGTCGACGTACCATCTAAATCCAAAAGTAACTTCGTTCTGATTGGCTAATCGCTTTCGGATCGCTTGTTAAGAAGTTTTACCCCCATGGTCTGTGATCCTGCAAATTGAGATGTCAACTTCCGGTTTATGCTAATTTCTACTTCAACCGATTAGAGATTAGCATACTCCGGAAGAAAACAATTTCAACTTCAATGATACTGCACTATTTAAGCTAGTACTTGTATCAGTTGATTATCTTCGTGATATATCTTCATGATCGCGTATGATCGTTATCTTCATGTCTTCATGATAGATCTTGTATGTACGCCGGTTATGGCGATGTTCGTGGCCGATGTTGTTAGGCCTAACTGAGTTCTTATGATTAAATTTTCAAGACTGTTTATGCAAGTTAAATGTTTTGCTGATGCCATTTTCCTAAGCTATGAAAATGGATATGTTTCTTTTGCTAGTTATGATGTCTTTAAGTTCGTGAAAATAATGAGTTTTTTTCACGTCGACTACTTTCATTTTCTATCCACTGTGATGCTCTGCTGCTAACTGGTTTTTAAATTTCACCAAAGCAAAGAAAAAATTCCAACACATGCATAATCGTCAACCCTGCTGAATTAAAAATCTGTAGATTTTGACCTAACTTTTCGAAAAGAAAATTTAAAATATAACAGTGTTAATGTACATAGTACGTCAAAGAATTTTTAAGACTGGCGCTAGATGTCAGTGTACAGTGGCTCCATCAGTGTAATCCCGCATGCATGATAAACCTCAACAGTCTGCTGGTACACTGCCAAAAGTTTGACGCATTTGCTAAACTAACTCGAAAGATACAGTAGTTCATTACAGAAGTAAAATTTTTCATGCTGAATTATTGAGATGGAACAAAGAGCTGTAATTAAATTTAACACAAAACTTGGTAAAAGTGCCTCGGAAACATACCAATTGATGAAACAAGTATACGGTGAGTTTTGTTTAAGTAGATCAAATGTTTTCTTTTGGCACAAACATTTTTAGGATGGAAGAGATACGCTAGAAGATGGTAAGCATATCGGAAGACCAAGTTCATCTAGGACACCTGAGATTATTGAAAAAGGGTGTGATTTGGCGGCAAACAATCGCTGTGCATCACTAAGAATGATGGAAGTCTTTAAATATCAACAAAGAAATGATTCGAACCACCCTGCATGAAGATTTGGCCAAAGCAAAAGTCTGTGCTAAATTTTTTCCACACACTTTAATAAATTGTGTGGAACAAATTGGTTTCAACAAATTGGTGGAACAATTTTGTTCATTGGTTAAATTAACCAATGAACAAAAATCAAGGAGAAGTGCACATCGTAGAGACATCATTTCAGCCGTTAAAAATGATCCAAACTTCTTGAAATCGATTGTTACAGGTGAGGAAATATGGTGTTTTCAGTATGATCCTGAAACAAAGTGTAGAATGGAAGTCAAAACACTTACCACAAGCCAAAAAAAACAAGAAAAGTTCCATCCAAAATCAAAACAATGCTTATTAGATTCTTCAATAGTAAGGGTATTATCCACAAAGAATTTGTTCCAACTGGACAAACAAATACTGGTGAGTATTATTTAAATGTTTTGAAGCGTTTGATGGCCAGAATTCGTCTAGAATATTGGGATAAAAGCAGTTGGTGTTTGTTGCATGATGGTAATGCAGCCTGTCACACCTCATTTATTGTTCGTAGATTTTTGGCAAAAAATAACGCCTGTGTGTTGAGTCATCCACCATACTCACCTGATTTAACACCTTGCGACTTCTCTTTATTCCTAAAACTTAAAATGAATTTAAAAGGGTGTTATTTTGATGATATTTCGACCATACAAACAACTTCGATGTGTGCTTTGGAGGCCATTCTGCAAAGTGAACTGGAACAGGCATTTGAATCATTATTAAATCTCTGTAACAAGTGTATTGAAGCCAGAGGGGCATATTTGAATAAAAAACCAAAAGAAATCATAATTTCTTGTTTCAATTTCATTTTACAGATCCAGTCTTAAAAATTCTTTGACACACTGTATATATATATACAGGGTGTCCAGTGCTATCGGTGCCCAATGGCTATTTCCTCAACCGTTAGTCACAGAGATATACTTCCAATTGCAAAAATGTTTTAAATTTTAAAATCTATTATCTTAGAAATAGTTTAAATCGATAAATGTATTTTTAAAAGAAATACAAAATATAAATTTTTATACGGTCCACCCAGTCCTACCAGTTATATTTAGGAAAATCATCCTCATACAATTTCATGCAAAAAAAAAAAAATCATCCTTTTACGACCGAAATTCAGAGTTATATCTGCTTAAAGTTGGAGCACTTTTTGTGCTGAGAAATGGGGGTTATACACAAAATAGTTGGAGAGACAAATATTTCACAGCAATTTCATTATTTTTTTTGCAGCAATATACATTACACTAAACAATATTAAAGTTATAATTATTTGTAACACATAAAAAAATATCAAAAATACAGCTTGTACTGACAATAGAAGTAAAAACAAAAATACAACTTGTGTTAAATGACATAAGGAAAAAAGAACAGCCTCGTTAAATTAGAAAATGAAACATTTTAAAATGCAAATATACGCATTTCAGAAACTGAAAATTATATTCCAAACCGCGTTATCGTAATATTTGCTTCCTTTGGCTGCAATGGAAAAACACACCCGTGAAGACGCACATAGTCGGCATTGTTGGAAAAACAGGTTTGTTTACATCGTGATTCTCATTTCCCGTGAACGCACATTCATCTTAATTTATTTTTGAATGACTCTTTTCCGTTCTTGTTAATGAATCGTGACATTTTCCCAACAGGCTTATCATGCAAATCACCTTCTCGCCATGTACGCATCTGCTTTGCATATCCAGAGGGTGTTATCGGCAACGATTGAGTTCCGGAATACACCTATCCCTGGGTATATATGCTAGATACATTTTTAGAACAGGACTCTCGCATCAGACCTTCTTGACGTGTAAGGTTTTGTCTCCTGACTTGTTCGAATGTACGATCGGTAGATAGTAAACACGGTGGTTTGATCAATGGCAAAGATGATCCTGTTGTTTTAAATGGTTCTCTGTTTATGAGACCATGTTTTTAACGTGTTTTAAATACTGAAATCCGTGAATGTTAAAGTCTTATATTCTCCATAAAGTGTAACCTGTGTATGGTTACTTACAAAGTGCATGTCAGTATGTTTGGTAAGGTAAAATTTCTTATTTGCCTGTTTTAATATCCTGCTTTTAACAATGTGTCAAGTATATGAACTGAAAAACTTTTCCCCAGAGATTGAGAGCTTGCTATCGTGTCTTTACAATCTTGTTACAAAAGCTTATGTAACTTTGAAGATGTAATGGATTCATCTCACAATAAAAGTGATTTGTTTTAGTTTTCAAAAATTGCCTGCTTACTTCTAATGGACATTACAGCATTTTCAACTCTGCATAATTATTCGGCAAAACAACGCTTAGGTATGTGCTTACACGTGAACTATTGTTCTTGAAGTTAACTATCATGCCTTCGTAGTTTTTGCCCTTGATAACCTATTCGTATTCGGGCGGTATCCTGACGACACATCCGCCAACAGGTGTTACACATGTACATGCTACGAAACTATGATTTAGAACTCCACCGACTGATACCTGCGCCTTGACGTGGTAGTGGAGCTTGAGTGTTCCGATGATCCTAAGAGCTATGCCGGCGGTAGCTTTTGCTACTGGTAGGGTCTCCCATGCCGGACAGGTCTAAGGTGAGGTTCACAACAAAACGAGGTATCCTGGTCCTCCAGGTTGGGGGTTGGGAGTAAGGCATACTGCCTCGCCCTGTAAAATCCTCAGGGGTGCACTTCTTTTGTGGATACGGATGTTGCAATCCCGAGGTACCTAAGCGATCTTTTCCTCCTAGCTGCAGATTGCATCAATGCTGAGCCCCTAGTAAGCATCACTTCTGCTTTATGGGCCTTAGTACCACCCTTCGGTCTCTGCCGTAAGGTATACCGTTTTGGGCTCGGGAACGGGGCCATGTGGTTGTGTTGTGAAAAGGGCAAAGCGGCATGGATCTGTAGTATTGCTTTTAAGAAACGTTTGTAGTAAACGGTTCTAGAGGCTGAGTTCCTTGGTTGCGTTGGTTGGATGGTGGGGAGTGTTTCATATCGAGAAATCCCCCTTGGATCCTTGTTGATCTCTGGGCCCATAAAGCATGTGCACCTGGTGCACGTTATGGCCCGCTCCTCATCATCCAGCTTTGTGAATGACTCCGGCGGTTACACTTTTCACGTTAGAAAAGTGTGGGGAGACGGGGCCTAGTGGGGGCTCTGATCAAACTGGAAGTAATCCGTGGCTTTTCTCATTAGTGGATACAGCATGGAGATTCTTGATGTTCCATTTCCTAGCTCTCCATGCTGCCATAGAGAAAATGTTGAAGGATTGGTTACACTTTCGTGTGATTCCCAATCAGCCATTGAGACAGCCCCTCTGGGGTTGAATCTTGGTAAAAAGGAGGAAAACTGCAATCTGGCTGTGGAAGGAAGTGGAGTCACGAGCCTTGAATGAATGAATGAAATGAAGGAGGGTGGCTCAGGAAGAGCCCAGCACATCGACCAGAGGTCTATTGTACTACCCCAAAGAAAAGAAAAGGTCCCTAAGAAAAGAGACCAGTAGCCGATGCAAAAATAAGCAGGCACTTGACAGGAATGTCGTTCAGCTCCCAGGGTTCAATCACATGACGACCAATGTGTTCAAATCTGTGAGCAGAGTAGGCCTCACATTCACATAGAATGTGATCTGCAGTTTCTTAGCTGTAATTGCAGCCCCTGCAAAGCGAATCCTTGGAGACACCCATAATATTAAGATGTCTCTTGAGGGTGCAGTGCCCAGTAAGGAGCCCAATAGCTCTCCTGATGCCAGTTCTAGTGAGCCTGAAAAGTTCCTTTTGACGTGTACTAGGGCAATTGCAGTTGAGAATTTTCACTTGCCTTTGTCCCTTAGTGTCACGCCAGTTCTTACATTGAAGCTTCCTGAAAATGTCATAGACAATTCTTCTAACAAGGTCATTGGGAATACCCAAGGCCGGCTCAGGGCCCACAAAAGGAGTACTTGAGCCTTTCCTAGCAAGTTCGTCTGCCAATTCATTGCCAGGAATGCCCGAATGACCAGGCACCCAGTACAGAATGACATTATTACTGCTAGCGATTTCACAGAGTGCATTATAGCATTCCCATACAAGGGAAGACGTCACAGTGAACTTCCCCAGAGCCATAAGAGCAGCCTGACTGTCAGAACAAATGAAAATCTGGCTATTCTTATACTTCCTGTCATAGCAAATTCTACAACACATAAGGATGACAAATACTTCAGCCTGAATGACAGTAGAAAAATTGCCAAGCGGATAAGACAGCTCAGTGCCATCATCAGGGCAACAAACACCAGCACCAGTACTTGTGCCAATCTTCGAGCCATCTGTGTACCATACAAAACAGTTCCGTTTATTGTAGGTGGGAGTCCTCTTCCAATCATCCCGCGAGGGGACATGAATTTCATAAGGCTTGTCAAACGTAAATTTGACATGGATGCCATCAGGTGGCATACAGAAATAAGGATGAATAGCAACATTACTGTTAAGTTCACCCCAGGATAAATACCTTGAGTAATCTTTCCAGTATTTCAGATATTTGAGTCTGTTCATGCAGATAAATGCCTCTGCTTCAATACGCATGTAGAGCGTATGCAAACCAAGTAAAAGTTCAAGAGTTGCAGTAGGAGTGGTTTTCATGCATCCGGAGATTGCAATGCACACCATCCTTTGAAGCTTAACTAAATCAAGTTTAGCAGTTTCACATCTAACTCTGGACCACCAAACAATGGATCCATAGGAAATGATAGGACAGACTACCATCGAGTAAAAGTCGCGAGCCTTGGTGACCGACACACTGAAACCATGGCTGAGACTCAGGAATTACTCACAAAAGCACAGAGGCGCATTCCTAGGCAGCTAGACCAGAAGTTTGCAAAAGCTGATGCTGTCAAAGAGAAGGTCGGAGGCACCAAACGACTTAGGTCGGATAGAGCCACACCCTCTCCAAGAGATCTGGTCAATAAAAAGAGATCAAGGACTGACATCCAACCTGGATCATATGCTCAGGCAGTCCAGGTTATAAAAATGGCAGTCATTAAAGATTCCTTCCCTTCAAGTAAGTTGAGCAAGGAAGAGGTTGACATCATCCAGATGGAGATTCTCGGTAAAATAGATGAGATACCCACTGGTGAGCAACTTCCGAAGATCCATGGTTCTGGTTTATATGCTGGAGCCTTGGTGCTTCAGTGCAATGATGCAACTACTGTGGAATGGATTAAGAAAACCTTCCACAATAACAGACAGGTTTTAGGTGAGGTACTCAAAGTCTTGAGTGCCAATGATCTACCCAAACCTGTCAAGGTGGCCTTCAAGACCAGAGATGTTTACACTAAAGAGCTGAGCGTTTTGCTGAAATGGCTGAACCGTTTCAACCCGGGGTTGAAGTCTGAGGAGTGGCGTGTTCTGCAAAACTTTGTGGAACCCCTCTCCGTAAGATGGATCTTCGAGGTGGACTCGGAGGCTGCGGATGCTATTCCCAGAGCTGACTTTGGTGCTCACACTGGTTTGGACCGTGGAGTCTTCAAGATTCTTCGGGACCCAAACGTATTCCCGAAACTCGTTCATATAGATTAATTCTTTTAATTTTCATTGTAAAAAATATGCTATAATGAATATTTAACCAATAAATAAATTCACAAGCATGAAATAGCGGGAAGGAGTTTCACACATCATTTTTATTTTAGAGAGTGATTTTAATTCCGTTTATGCATCCGCTTTCGGGAACCCTTTTAAATTTGAGTCAGATGTAAAAATGGGGGAACCCATTTAAGCCATAATTATTATTTGCCGTGCTCATTGTAGAGAGGATGCTCATTGTAGATTTCACAGGGATTTGAAGACGCTACACCCCAGAATGTCGTAAATCACATTGGTGATTATGGGGAGGGGTAGGTTAGGAATGTGAATTGCTCTGCTTTCATTCTCCGCAGCAAAAGCAATAAATTACGATCGCCTCGTAGGGGAAAAACTATGGGGGAGCCGTAGCAGTATTATAGCGGTTGTTGACAGATTTTTCTCACTCCACAGGTGGATTTGTTTAGGAAGAATAGCCATCCTACGCTATCACACAGTTTGTCCGGTAATCAGGATTTCGTTAATCGCCAGTTTTTCAAGTTTAATCGCCATGCGGTGAGTGAGAATTTTAAGCTTTATGATCAACAGCCAATCAGGAAAAGTTTAACACTTCCACATAACGAGGCAGTTTTGCAGAGGGACAAAGAGAAAGGAAAATTCCCATTGAGATGTTTTCACAGGGATTTGAAGATCAGCGACTCGCGAAACAAAATTACAAAATTTTCCCTGATTTGAAGCAAAATTCCCTGAGTTTTCCCTGATATTTCCAGAAAATAAATTTTCCCTGAGAATTCCCTGATTTCCCAGTTCTGTCACCACCCTGCATATAGTCCATCATTCATTAATGCAAATTCAATGTCTACAATCCAGATTGAGAAATTGTCTTTTCCCAGCTTTTCCATCTCGGCCATTGCCATGTTGCTATGCAGTTATTTTGCCACGGCCCCTGTCTCGGAGCTTGTTCAAACTTTAAAAAAAAAAGACTAGTTATGGGCAGAGTTTTCTGGTCCCGTAATCACTCTGACATTGAAGAAAAATTTAAAGAAATTTAAAAAGTCATATTGCACAATGTCATATCAAGCTCAGCAGAGATAGCAGCAGATCCTTATCCAGTTGAAATGAATAGGAAACGTGAAAAAAACTTCAATTATTTTTCACGAAAGAAACATAACATAAATCAGTGGATCCCAAACTGGGGTCCCCGACGAGGTTTTAGGGGGTCCGCGAACAACACGCAATATTTGACTAATAAATAGTCAGTTTTAAAAAAAATAAAATTCATTATTTTCTCCACTCTTTTTTTATTTTATTTTTTTAAATAAAATAATAATGAACTTTTTTTTCTAAATAACTTTGAATTAAATACATTCATGAAATGAATTTCAAACTGATAGGCTATATCTTCAAACATAATTAAATTGTTTGGGAGTAGGTTTCGTTTTGGCACAATGCCATGATTAACTGTGACGATATTCTGATGTAGCTCGGACGTCAAAGCACATGTAACTTCGAGCATTAATACTACTAGAGACCGGATGACGTCAGCTTTGAATAGAGGAGGGCGTAGCGAACATCTCCCGCCTCTCCTGCGGAAAGTCACGTGACATAGCTACTATTCTCTAAAATTAATGTTTTTACAAGTATAATTAGCTGACTTTTGGTTATCAGTAATGGCTGACAATTCTCAACTCGCAAGAAAGGCTCTTAAGTACTTAACTCCCTTTCCCACAACTTACTTGTGCGAAACAGCTTTCTCCCGCCTGACTTATTTAAAATCTAAGTTGAGAAATTGACTTGAAGTTGAAAGTGATTTAAGACTGAAATTATCAGACATTAAACCAAATATTACTGAGCTAATTGCAAGAAAGCAGCATCACTGTTCACACTAAATTATGTTTGTTGTACATATCCAAAAGAAACACGCCCTCGCTATATGGTTTTAAGGGGTCCGTGAATTTTTTTTTCTCTGGGGGGGGGTCCGCGGACTGGAAAGTTTGGGAACCACTGACATAAATGATGCACATATCTCTTACTTTGATAGAGTATCGGTTCACATCCAGAGAAACATTTGTCTGAAAAATTTACAATCAGACTAAAATAGACCTAAACATATCTGGCCACGTACATTACCGCTCACAGGCAAACATGCAGAAAAACTTGCATAAACTGACCAATCAACATCGAACATACGATCTACGATACATATGAAACAACACACCATATGCCACCCGGCCACACACAAAGCTACCATTAGCCCTAGGGTTGGTCGTGTGGTCTAGGCCTTCAACACCTATGTCAATTCGAGACAACATGATATCTCTACTGAGATCCACTAGTTTAAATAGTGCTGAGTCATAGAAGTAGAAGTTAATGTTTTCCGGAGGTATGCCAATCTCTAATTGGATGAAGTAGAAATTATCATATTCCGGATGTTGAAGTCTCAATTTGCAGGAATACGGAACATGGGGTTAAAACTTCTTGACAAGCTATCCTAAAATGATCAGCCAATAAGCACACAGTAACTTTTGGGATTTTGACCATACTTCAACCAATGTAAGTGCAGCTTGTTTACATTGAAGTTTTTCTAACATTTATCGGATATCAAAGCATGGTTGTTTGTCATTTTACCTTTCGAACGGTTTTCTGTGGAGCACCCCTTTTAAACGGACATTTTTGAAAAACTCTTTTCTCTTGGGTGAACATCAAATGATTAGCCCATATACCAAATTTCAAGCTTCTATCAAATTTTAATGGACACGTTTCTCATTTATTTGGCAAATCAAACATTTTGGTGTGCAGCACCCGCTTAAGTAGAAAATATTGGAAATCTGAAATTGCACACTTTCTTACTTTCGCCATTTACTCATACACCATATTTTTTGTATTTCTATCTTATCGCAAAGCATGCTTTTCTATCATTTCACTTTTTAAACGTTTCGGTGTGGAGAACCATCTCTTTAAAACATTTTCAGAAAATACGATTTTTCCAGGGAGTTTTATCGAACGATCGACCAAATTGCAAGTCTATGTACCAAATTGCAAGTTTATCTATTTGGGAAGTGCCTAAAAAAGACGTGACAGACTGATATTTGGCAATTAGTACATACTAGCCAAATACCCATTGAAAATCAAAGGTCTCTCAATAAGCAACCCCTGAATAATGTAAATTTTTGAATAATTCACATTTCACATTTATTTGGCAAATCCAATTTTTGGTGTGCAGAACCCCTCTAAAGAAGAAAATATTGGAAAACTTAAATTCCGCATTTCTTCCTTTTGAACTATCTACCAGTACACCAAATAAAATCTATTGCATCCCAAAGCATATTATTTTATCATTTCCACTTTCAAGCTTTTTTCTGTGGAGCACACCCATAAATGAACATTTTTGAAAACCTCTGTTAGTCTTGGGTTTTTTATCAGATGATTGGTACATGTATCAAATATCAAGCTTCTATCATATTTAAAAGGAAGTGTGTCTCATTTATTCAGAAAATCAAACATATTGGTGTGCGGCACCCCCTAAAGTACTAAATATTGAAAATCTGAAAATTTCATACTTTCTTCTTTTCCAACTATTTAACCGTATACCAAATTTGAAGTCTATCTCAGCATGAAGCATGTTTTTTTCCATCATTTCACTTTTCGAATGTTTTTGTATGGCGTACCCACCCCTTTAAATATACATTTTTGAAAAACTCCATTTTTCGTGGATTTTCTATCAGATGATTCGCACATATACCAAATATCAACCCTCTAATACATTTTAAAAGGGACATTTCTATTTTATTCCGAAAATCGAGCAATTTGGTTTGCAGCACCCCCTAAAATAGAAAGTATTGGAAAACTGAATTTGCACACTTTTCCCTTCCAAACTATCTACCTGTACACCAAATTTGAAATCTCTCTCATTCTAAAACATGTCTTTTTTCATCAATTCACATTTCAAACGTTTTTCTGTGGAGCATCCCCTTAAACGAATGTTTCTGAAAAACTATATTCACCTTGGATGTTTTCATCAAATGATTAGCCCATATACCAAATTTCAAGCCTCTATCAAACTTATGGGAAATCTAAAATTGCACACTTTCTTCCTATCGAACGATTTACCCATACACCAAATTTGAAGTATCTATATCTATCTTTTCGCAAATGCTTTTCTATCATTTCACTTTTCGTACATTTTGAATGTGGGTCATCCTCTCCAGAATATTTTTGAAAAATACGATTTCTCCAACAGGGTTTTATTGAACAATCGACCCATGTACCAGATTGCAAGTCCAGTTTATTCGTTAAGTGCCTAAAAAAAGAGTGACAGACACTTGGCAATTAGTATATATAGATAGTGCATTTATGATTTAGTATTGTGTATTTTAGTGGCTGTTTTGATTTAAATTCTTAATTTTTTTTTCTTAATTGTACTAATTCATTCCTTGAAATTCACATTTTAATGCTGGGCAGAGTCTTGGAGCCCGAGAAGCATGTTTATGAAAGACGCCAAGTGCTAATGTTTGGCGAGCACAAAGCAGCTGGGTTGCCAGTTTAAAAAGTGAAATTATTTAGATGGAATCCAAAATTTGTAGCGATAGGAGACATGAGTAAATGACTCATTGCTCTCATTTCATTTCAATACTTTGTAATAAAGGTACGGATAAGTATTGTAGCACTCTTTTTTTAGAATTACAGTCCATTGTTTATAAAGACTCAATTTGGTTATGTTTGATTCCTCCTCCAACAGCTATGTAATAACATTCAGCCCTTTCATTTTGGCATATATTGATCTTATTTTATATTTTTCATAAATTTGTTTATAAACGGGACCAGGATGTTTTATTCTTTAGATCTGCATATGAAGATAGTTTGGTATTGCGAGAACAAATATTCTTACACATTTTAGAAGAATTAAATTAAATATTTATTAAAATGTTTTGAATAGTAATATCATTTAGAATACTAATTTGCACATAATTGTGAATTTTACTTTTCTTTATATTATACATTCTGTACAAAAAAAGGGTATACTGTTAGTTCAACAATAAATTAACACAATCAAGGAATTGGTTGAAAAATAAATTATAAAAGCATAAGAAATTCTAACAAGAAAAATTCATTACCTTAACAGTCAAAAGTGTTTTTTCAATCAAAAGGATCGAATCTTTAATTTCTTTATTTTCTTCTTCAAGTTCTAATATGCTGTTGAGAATCTAATAATGACAAAGATTTTAAAAAGTGCTGTTAATATGCATTCAAATACCTAATCTAATTGTGAACACTAAAAGAAGTAATTTACCACTTTATATTCCTCATCTTCAATAACAATGTCTTTGTCTATGGTCAAGTTTTTCCACTCTTTACATAAATTTGCTGCAAAATCAAATAAATAAAACTTAAAATAATGATGAGCTCTATCTGAAAGTATTATCAAGTATTTTCAAGTTGAATTAAATATTGATTATCCAAAAATTTAAAATTAGGGGACAATCATACGAAAATAAGAGTCATAAGTGGATTATAAGTTAATAAGGGAACATAAGTGAACTAGAAAATAAACCGAATTAATGGAACATAAGTGAATTAGGAACATTTTTTGGTGCATATAACCAGATGTCATCAAAATTGATTTGGGTTTGAAGTTCTTTATAAGCTATTTTTCATTATTAGTGTACCCATTTTTGGTAAAGCAGATCGACAAACTAAACATTTTCCGATTTTTCCACAATTTTGAATTAAAAAACGATTTTTAGTCTATTTTTAAATTCCCAGTTTCCAGAGTGCTCACAAACCCAGTACATGTATGTTTGGCTCCTCTGTGTCTACAGCACTCCATAAAGGGATTGCTTACCCCTTTCTTTCTCCTTACGTAGATCTTTCAAAATAGATAAGCTAAGGGGAGTTTTTTTTTTTTACTATTCAATATAACTGCTCCTATGTTGTGCAAAGTACATGCTGGCTCAAGGCATGGAGAGGAACTGGCTATAGGGAGTATACAGTGGTAGACTCTTTGTTCTAACTAAACAATTCCGCTGCTGTTAACTGCTGTCTGAAAAGAAAAAGTTTAATCCTCTGATTTTTTCAGGGAATGTTTATAATACTTGCATTTCAAAATTCAAATCTATATTCATAAAAGTTGGGATTTTAAATCTTACTACCGAAATGCCATTAGGCTGGAATTCTTGATTTTGTGAGCAAGACCATTGTCTATGATCTTGCTGCCGTGCCTCAAATGAAATTCGAACAGCATTTTGTCAATGCATTTTATAGTGTTTTTAGTGGTTGCAAAGAAAATTAGTTTAACTAAAAAACTAATTTAAAAATTTAAAAAAATAACAGAGGTGCACTTATCAAGACAGAGACTGCACAGACACACATCTGCACAGACACACATCTTCCTCTATTAAGATATTATAAAATGGCAATTTACGAAGTTTAGAAGGACTTTACTGAATCAGAAGAGCTTAAAATTATTTATAATAAAGCAAGAAGGGGAGCCAGAGCATTTCCTAGCTAATATGATGAATGAAAGATTAAATATAAGAAGGGCCAGCCCAGATGAAGAAAACTAAAGCAGAACCGTGCATTATGAAAACCCATGCAGTGGTTACCTGCTATTACGACTTGAAATTAAAGATGAGGAATATTTTCCAAAAATATGTGTTGCAATTTGCAGCAACAAAATGGTGAGATATTATAAAAAAGAAAGTAATGAAAGCATGCAAGTTGGATGCAGAATTTTACATTTCCCCCCATGCCCTGCATTCCATAACAGGTTAAACATCTAGAGTAAAAAAGTACAAATATTATACCAAGAAAGCTGGGGGAAAAAAAGCCGATAGACTAGCATATCATAAAAATTATTTTTTTTAGAAACAATGTTTGAGATTGATAATTTAGTAATTAAAAAATCTATATCAATCTCACATCCAGAATAATTTTCCCTTGAGTAATTATTGCCAAATAGTATATTTTCTTCGAATTAAAAGCTTGATTTAAAAATGCTGTTTAAAAATGCTTGGAATTAAAACAAGCATGAGATTGCAGAAAGCTAAAAAAAGAGGAAATTCTGAAGTCATGTACGGAAGTGCACGATGAACACTTATTTACTATATCTTGTGAATTGTAAAATGGAATTAAAAATCTGATGTGGGCAGCACATGACTTTCTTTGCAAATTCAAATTCATATTTTCTTTAATAATTCGTTAGATTGAGTTTAACTGCACCAAAGAACACTAAATTTGCATTTTTAATTCAATTTTTTTTTTAATTTGGTAATTGGACATCGTTCCGAAATCGGCGTAACAAAAATGCAAGAAATCTCAAATATCTTGAGAATGGTTAGTCCTAAAGCAAAATGGAGTATGTCATATTCTTTTCCTCATCAAAAATTGTGTATAAAAAACAGGAATTTAATTGATACATTTGAGCATACGTAGTCGTAGTCTTTTTTTTTTTTTTTTTTTAGATTTTGGCAATTTTTGTGGAACATTTCGTAAAAAAAGGCAGGTTTTTTTTTTCGAATTGTACCAAAATCTAATCAGCACCAGATTATCCTACAAGTAACTTATCTACCAAATTTTGTGAAATTTGTTCAATTAGTATTTTAGCTAGGGTAGATACATGAAGTTTTTGCGGGCCATTACGTAAAAAAAAAGGCAGATTTTGTTCTTTTCCAAATCATATCAAAATCTAATCAGCACCAGACTATCCCACAAGTAACTTATCTACCAAATTTTGTGAAATTTGGTCAATTAGTGTTTTAGCTAGAGTGAATACATGAAATTTTTACAGGCCATTCCGCAAAAAAGGCGGGTTCTGTTTTTACGAATCCTACCAAAAACTATCAGTTGGGTTTCACCCAAGTGACTTACCTACCAAATTTTATGAAATTCGGTAAAGTAGTCTTAGTTAGGGTGGATACATACATTCCACAGACAGACGTCACGCTAAAAATAATTTTTCGTATTCTAGAGGTCTCGAAACGTGTAGATCCGTCGAAAACTCGCGTTGTGATTTTTGGCATGATTCCAATACGTTCCCTATACATTACCATGTATTGCAGGGAAAGTAAAATTCTGATGTGAACAGCACATGACTTTCCCTGCAGACTCAAATTCATATTTTCTTTATTTCTTTAATAATTCATTGAGTTTAATTGCACTAAATAACACTAAATTTGCATTTTTAATTCAATTTTTGTTTTTATTTGATAATTGCCCATTTTTCCAATAGCGACGTAAAAAAAATGCAAGAAATCTCAAATACCTTGAGAACGGTTTGTCCTAAAGTATAATGGAGTGTGTTACATTCTTTTCCTCGTCAAAAATGGCGTATGAAACAAGAATTTAACTAATACATTTCAGCATATGTAGTCTTTTTACTTTCCTTATATACATAATGTATAAGGAAAGTATTGTGACGGGGGTCGAAAATTTGAATTCGAGTTTTCGACGGGAGAGCACGTTTCAAGCATCCCTGATCACGAATCAAACAATTTTGAAGTGATGTCTGTGTGTGTGTGAAAGTAAGACCGATTCGAACCAAATTTGGTACAAAAATCACAATCTTAACACTGGAAGCCTATTGTTTTTATACATAATCGAATGTTCAGAACCCCCCTGAATTTTCGAATAAAATTTGGAAAAAATCATCAAAAAATCAAAACTACTAATAAAGTTACACAAATAGACATTTCTTATGCAATTTTTCATTAGAAAACGATTGACAAATTTTAGAACTCTAACATAAACCGTTCTCGAGATATTGCACATTTTTCAAAAAAATTATCAAAAAGTCATATAAAATGAAAAAAAAAATATTTCCTATTGAGAAACATTCACTTTTTATATGTAATACCATGCGATAAATTGAGTGACATCATTCTCGTGGATATAGCTCATTCCATTCATGAAAAAAGATACTTTGAGTAATGCTTTTGTATTTGAACGACAATAGTCATTTATCTGCTGTAAGAACAACTTATTTGTTTGTCCATAACGCTTGGTGAGATTTTGGCGACTTTTTGAAATGTTGCCAAATTAACGAAATCTCGCCAAATGGATAAAAATGATGCTAAATCAATGAAAATTACGACTAATTGTCGAAAATTCAATATCTTGGAAAGAATATTAGTATCTACTATAAGAAAAACCTATTTTTTTTACTGTAAAAGTTGTAAATTCATTACATTATATAAGGAAAGTCATGTGTTGCCCACATCAGATTTTTTTTAACTGTAAAGGTTTTCATTGCATTATATAAGGAAAGTCATGTGTTGCCCACATCAGATTTTTTAAATTTAGATTTTGGCGATTTTTGTGGGCCATTTCGTAAAAAAAGGCAGGTTGTTCTTTTCTGAATCGTACCATCAACCGTTGCGATGAAGCGAGTGGAAAGAGAGCTTAATTGTTATGAAAAATCCACAACAGTTGGCATCTCTGCACATACCAGATTCTGTACAAAAACTATGGGCTTAATCAGCCGAGCCCACCCAGAAAAACCCTGGTGGATTTTTCTGGGCTGAGTTGAATTTGTCAATCCTGTTTATAAGGCCCATGACAACTTAGTTAAGATATAACTTACTTTCTTGTTGAGAAGTTCCAGCACTGCAATGACTATTTTCATTCATTTCAAAAGAGGCTACTGGATCAATCTTGGCCTGAACTGAAAAATATATTAAAATTTTTATGACAAGAAAAGAAATGCTTTGAGAAAACAATCAAAGGAGGAAAGAACCCAAAATATATTTACACATGCATATATTTTAATGTGGTTCAAACAAGATTTGATACAACGAAAATAAAAAATATATACAGGGTTCAAGCTTATTTTTCAAAATGAAATTCCCTGAGTTTTCCCTGTTGTCTTCATCAAAATTCCAGGTATTGAGTACTACTAATTTCATGCAAATCTCAAAAAATAATTTTAGATTAAACTAATATTTACAGTGGGGAAAAAAACATTAAAAAAATAACTCAAAATTTTCTATATTTATATACAATTTTATCTGCATATACAGTACAACCTCGAAAATCGGGACTTCTCCAATTTCGGATTATATAGAAGGATAAAATTATTTTAGATTATAATTCAGATAAACCCATTAAAAATAATATTTAATACAAAAACAATGAAACAAAAGAAATTTTAAGAAAAAAAAATTGTTGCAAGAGCGCGATATTCTCTCACTGGTGCCTGTATGATGGTCATCAGTATGACATGAACCCAGGATTTCCCAGTAAGTAGGGTTTCCAGATATGGTGGTTTATCGCTTTTTTGGCAAATACAGGAATGTTCCTGAAACTTCTCAATAGAATGATTATTCTTTGAGACATATAAGTTTCTATGGAGAGACTATAAAAAGGACTCACTCCTCCGCTGTGCGGTGAGTTGACGAAGTAACGTGACAAGAGCTACATTGGGCTGTGATTTTTATTAATGTTTTAGGAATAGTAGCTGCTGATTTGCGAAATTATTTTCCTCAGTATTTTGAGAATAATATCTCTTATTCTGTGAAATTAGGAGTATTTAAGTGCTGTTTGATTGTACAGGGTCTGTATAAAAAGAATCTGAAAATTTTTTTTCCTGACGTGAGTGTACATCGTAGCGCGCTCGCAGCGTGCATGCTCGGTAGTGGGGAATAGCGACAGTTGCCTTCGAGGGTTCATTCAGGCTACATTGTGTTTTTAGTAGACCCCTGTCGAGTGACTCGGTGCAAGCGCGAAATGCAGCGAATGATTGAACAGCGGTACGCGATCAAATTTTGTGTTGGATTGGAGAAATCGGGTACGGAGACGTTGGCCATGATTCGCCAAGTGTTTGAAAGCATGTCACAAACGGCAGTTTTTAAGTGGCACAAGCTCTTCAAAGATGGCCGAGAGAGTGTGCAGGACGAGCCTAGAGCTGGACGGCCGTCGACGTCAAGAACCGATGACAACGTGCAAGTGAAGTGCTCAATTCAGTGTGCGAATGGTCGCAGATGAAATTGGTATTGATAAGATGACAGTGCACAGCATTATCACTGAAAATTTGGCGATGCGAAAGATCTGCACTAAACTCATCTCGAAGGTCTTGACGGATGAGCAAAAGCAGAGGCCTGCTTGAAAAGACCTTCTGCAACGCGTTGAAGAAGACCCCGGCTTTTTGGACATCGTCATCACGAGAGACGAGACTTGGATATTTGAATACGACCTGGAAACAAAGTGGCACAGTTCGGAATGGCACATTGCGGGATCACCTCGTCCCAAAAAGGTTCAAATGAGCAAATCCAGAGTGAAAGTCATGCTGATCATTTTCTTCGACACAAAGGGGGTCGTCCACTACGAATTTGTTCATGAGGGGCAGACAGTGAATGGTGCTTTTTACCTAGAAGTGCTAAGAAGACTGAAGAGAAGGGTCAACCGGGTGAGGCCAGCCATCGGCTGGAAATTGGAAATTGCATCAAGACAATGCAATCAGCCACACCTGCTCCAAGGTGACCGACTTCCTGATGATAAACGGCATCGCAACGGTTCCCCAACCCCCTTATAGTCACGACTTGGCACCAGCAGACTTTTTCCTTTTCCCAAAAGTGAAATCCTCCCTCAAAGGACACCACCATGGGACCCTAAGTGCCGTTAAAGAAGCTTGCACTCGTTCCCTTAAGGATCTTTTGGAATCCTTCTACCAGGGAGCCTTCGAGTCGTGGGAAAGCTGTTGGCAAAAGTGTGTCGACACTCAAAGGATGTACTTTGAAGACTTTTGAGGTATTGTAGCAATATCTGTAATAAATCTATTTTTCCGAAATTTTTCCCGATACTTTTTATACAAACCCTGTATATTGCACGGAATTGAAATAACAGGAACGGCCCTACGGGGCAATTCCCGTATAGTAGGATAAAGCCGACTTTTGGCACTCTCCCACTCAAACGTCACTTCTGGTAGCCATGCTGTCTGGTGCAAAAAAAAAGGGAATTCTTTCTTGGCCACTGCGCAAAACAGCTGTGTAAAGAGACCTTTATTTCATTATTTTTAATAATAATCCAATCTGTGAAATTGTATGCGTAAATTAGAAACACGCCTTTAAATGACATAACATTATATAAAGGAAAATATCATTGCTTTACCGACAATCAGGATTTTTCGCTGCTCCAGTAGTCATTTGCAATCGAAAATAGTCTCTCAACAGAAGCGCTGGTGCCTGGGAAACAATGATAATTCAATCAGTACCATAAGATTTTGATCAGAGATGTGGGTAAATATTTCCATCCACATTTTATCAATGACTTTCAAAGGTAAACATATCACTTTGTGGTATTTTGCCTCCGTAATATTATGAACTACATCAGTACTGCTAATACTACCGATTTTTCGCTAGATTTAGGATTTTCCCTGAAAGTTGAGAGAAATATAATATGGTTTTCCTTGGTTATCAATTCAAAATTCATAATTTATTTTAATAATGAACATCACTAAAAAGGAGCACAAGGAAGTACAAACGAGTATAAAGGAGTACAGTTCTGAAAAATAGTACAGTACAAAGCAGAACAGTAGTACCATGGAATTAAAATTTAGTTATTTTAATTCCATGAGTAGTACAGTAACTAAAAAAGGAGTACAAAACTCCCAAAAGGAGTATCGTTGGTCACCTTAGTTACGAGAAGATCAAAGTTATCTGTAAATCCAAATTGAATTCATTTTACAATAACATAGAAGTTATAATCATTAACATAGAAGACATAATCATTAGCAAGATAAATCTAAAGGGGGGGGTGCATGAGAACGTTCAACTACAGACACTCAAGACAAATTTTTTGGGTGGGGGAAGAGGGATAATTTAACATAAAATAATGCGATTTAATAAAACATACATTTTTTATTTATTTTACATTTAAATACACTTTTACGACTTAAACTTACTTATCCCCTGCGGGGCACAGGGGGGGGGGGGGGATAGCTATGATATGACACATGAAGTCCTGAAGGCAGGGGCATAGCGATAACCCCTGCAGCCCCCGCGGTGCAGGGGGCCCCCATTCGCTTCATAAATATATATGTTTTCACTATTGGTGGGGAATTTTTAATCACCAGTGGAATAATTGCTTATCAATTGCTATCTTAAATATGTTCTGGATCACTTGCTCAATAGGATATTTTGACAGGTGGTTAATTGGCCACATTTTGAAAATAATAAAAAAAGATATTTAAAAGAATGTTTTCCCAAATCCAGGTTTGTCAAGAGAATTGGAAACCCTTTCCTTGAAATGCAATACTAGTTAGGAGTAATTAAATAAAACTACAAGTTGGCAATACAGTTTCAGAGTATAAACAAACAGATTTCATAATTTATATATGAAATGTAACTCCAAGCTTCGGTTTCGATGATCTGTTAACACATCCTATAGCACTGCAGCTCGGCATTGAAATATTATAACTGAAATGAAGATCCTATAAGATTATGAAGATTTATCGTGAATGAGAGGGATTATTTTTTTCTACACCGGTCAAGATGGCTACCGGAAGTAGGACTTCAGCATTCAGCTGGGGGTGAGTGGGAAGTTGGGAAAACGGCTTCAGCGATATTGCCACACGCCGCTTCCTGTTATTTTAATTCCGTGGTATATTGTGCCTGTGGATAAACGTAAGTTATCCAGAAACATGGACTCGTTCTTGTATCCTGCGTATACACTCACAATTCTTGAGGATACGTTTCATAATAATTGGTGCCAGATGGAGACCGCTCTAAAGGGACTCTTGTGAATCCTGCTGGCTTCGTCTATTTGGATGACATAATTATTGTTAGATGGTCATTTGACGAACATCTACAAAACCTTAGGCTGGTATTTGAAAAATTTAAAAATGCTAACTTAAAATTAAATCCTTTGAGATGCAAACTTTTCCAGAAAGAAGTCGCATATTTGGGACATATTTCTGAAAAGGGTGTAAGGACCGATCCTGACAAAACCAATGCTGTAAATCAATGGTGCAAACCACAAGATGTTCATCAACTAAGGAGTTTTTTCGGTCTCTGTACCTATTACTGTCTCTCTCTCTCTCTCTCTCTCGTCCTGTTAAGAACTTCTCAAACATTGTCAAACCCTTGTATCAGTTAATGGAAGGAGACAAGAAATTTGAATGGACAACAGAATAGGAAGACACCTTCAATCGACTTGAAAGGATAGGGGCAGTTCTCTCCAAGGAAATAGGAGGGCAAGAATGTGTCATCACATACTTTAGCAAGTGCTTATCGAAGCCAGAAAGAAATTATTACACGACAAGGAAAGAACTGTTGGCGATTGTTAAATCCGTAGATCATTTCCATCATTACTTCTATAGTAGGAAATTCCTGTTGCAGACAGATCACCCTGCTCTGAGCTGGCTAATCAGTTTTAAGAACGCAAGATAGATTTAGCGACTTCAAGAATAAAACAAAGATTCCATACAGAAAAGGAATGTTTCATAGAAACACTGATGCGCTCGAGCATACTGGAAGAATGTAAACAAATACCGTGATTCACCATTCCCCTGAACAATATACAAAAACTATTTATGAACAACTTACTCCGTTCTCGGAAGGGAGCGTTCTTTCAGCAGAAGACTTCATTAAAATTGAATATCCGATATGTACAAAAACTCATTTACATATTTTGGGGCAGACTCCAAATGACTTAGTATTCCGGTACGTATCTATCCCAATGTACATAAAAAGTTCACTTTGGAAACATCAGATTATTGTAGATTTGTATCAAAGATCTGTGTTATTGGTATTTTGTAGATCAATTATTTGATCTTGTATGACGGTCTTCTGATAAAATGTTTTAGACGATGATGGTGTTGAAGGATCAAAATTTCCTATTCAGATGTATTTGTATGTGAGTGATGGCTTTTGGTCCTTCCGAGAGGTTGGTGGTAGGGGAAGGAGGGTACGGTCCCTGTGGATGCCTCCCCCGCTGGGTTCCGGTCTAAATTGGGTGGCACTTCCCGACCGTCCAAACAGTTACCTTACACCTTTCTGGTAGGTCGGACGGTCTGTGTTTCAACAACAACAACAAGGTAAACACCAGTGACATGTATGCTTTTAACCTTAAAGGATGCCAACCATTCATAGTTTAAAAGATTCAACTGTAATGTATCAGAAAAGGTTTTGTCCGTGTTCCAATATGTGACCTGCGCGAGGTGGAAACTGAATGACATATGAAGGTAAATTTAAATCTGTCAATATTGATGTTTCCAAAATGAACCTCTTGTGTTTCTTCCACTCTATGCAACTTGTGTGTTACCGAAGTGAGCCATGGATGTAGTAAAGACTATGCTACTCACAAGGGACAATTACACAACATGATGCAACAGTATGTCCTTTGCACTGAAAGCTGAGGGATGTTATGGATTTATCAATCGAATTGTTAAATAAGTAGATGAAACCACATCCCAACGGAACCAAGATGATTTCAAGTGCAGACGAGACAAAGCATTGTCTATTTTACAGCCTTTTGCCTGAATATTAGGAGCTGATCAATGTAACGGATGATTGAGCGGATGCCTGGGAAAAGTCAAAACAGGGTAAATTTGGTATGTCTGCTCTATGAGTTCTTCAGCATTCATCCTGATGAAAATGAGCTCCTGGATATATTCTGCGCAAAAGCCATAGCAAAATTGAAAGATGTCAAGCATCCAGTTGCCGAGTTATATGTGGAGTTCCAAGCCATCCGATTCCTCCCTGATGTATTCCGAGATTTTGTCCAGATAATCTATTGATGACCAGGGCGCTGTCTTTACCCTTGACAAGATCCAGTCTGAACTTTCAGCAGAAGGTCGTTTAAAACAACTGAACCGGGACCTTCATGTGAGTGAAAATTCTGCTTATTCTGTATCTTGCAAAAGTAAAAACACATTCTAAGTGTAATATATTAACTAGAAATTTTAATGCCAAAACGATATCCAAAGTAACACAAATTGGACTCTTATTTCTGTAAGAAAATGGGCCACATTAAGAAAAATTGAAAACTAAAAATGTAACCAGGATTGTTGAGTTAAATATTGAATTCCTTGTTAATCCCTGCCATTATTTTAATATACTTAATTCAAATTTAAGTGCGTTCCACTTATTCGTAGGACAGATACATTTTGTTAGAAGATTGCAAATTAATTGCCTTTTGTTAGAGGATAATATAACATGTATGTTTCATTAGGTAGTTAGGTGGACATGTAGTAAATAATAATATTGATTGGGAGCGGTGCACGACTCTTGTGTTCCCATAGATAGCAGTTGCCGGTGGGCGGTTCAGAGGTAATGTTTTGCAATTTTTTACTTCTCGTAATATGACAAGCATGCCTTCTAGAATATATATATGTGAGAGTGAGAACACACCTCATAACTATTTAAAAATTTGAAATGTTAAAAAGTCTTTAAATTCAAAGCACTGCATGAGAATGTTAACTATTAATAATGTTATGGCATACCTTCTTAACCTTTATGTTATGGCTCCATGAATTCCCTTTTTCAACTCCAGAACGGCAAAATAACTGAAAATCCCACCCCTTTAAATAAATACCTTCAAGGAACTTGTCTTTTGTTCGTAACTCGTTTCCCCTTATGTTAGGTGAAACATGGAGGAAGGGCTGTACTGGCTATAGGCAGGTACTATAGGCGTTCCCCTCCTTTCCCAGAAAAATGGGGATGAAAAAAACTGGTACAGCAGTTGAACCAGTGCAACTCTAGAAGAGATTTTCAGTGGTACAACTGTTGTACCGCCGTAATTAAAAGGTTAAATCATGGGTGTACTTTCAGGATACAAAAATGAATCCGAATTTCTGGATAACTAACACTTATTTAAAAGCACCAAAAAGCAGGAACAATTTACAGCTAATGATACTATAGCTATCTTACAAGATTACAAAATAACTGCCAGGCCCAATAAGATAGCAAAAAACTGCTCAACTAACTGACAAAACAGCTGAATCTGTTCCCAAAACACTGACGTATCTCACAATTCAATTTGACTCGTATTATGTCAACTCTGTCCCACACTGAACGATGACTCCATTATATACTCTTCATAGAAATCTTTAGGAACAAAGAGCACCTTTGAAACTAATGGATAAGTCTGGAAAGTTCTAGTGTGTTCTGAAACTTGCCACGTTGGCGATTATTCACCAAATCTGGAACAAAGGTCTCAAATAATGTCGACAAGTTCAGGCAACCCTACCTACACATAATAACAATGGTTGCCTGTAAATGTGTTTCCTCCTTGTTAAGAGACTGCTTGTCAAGCATTGTAAGCATTCCAAGAAGAATTTTATACATTCATAACAATAATCTTATTCCCATCATAATTAATTCTCATATTAGTTTATTATGCAAAATATTTCTTGAAAACGAACCAACATATGAAAATAAACAAGTTTAGATTACCTACTGAGCAGGGTTGCTGGATTTTAGACAAAACTAAAAAAAGCCGGCTGGCTTTTTTTGGTTTTAACAGCTTAAAAAAAGCCGGCTTTTATTAAAAAAAGGTGGTTTACAGCCAATTCATATTAAATTTGCATTACTTTATCTTTGATGCACTCCTAAATGTTTTTTACTAAAATGTTTATAAACTTCTATTAAATATTACCAAGTACACAAGATTTTATGACCACTAGAAAAATACTATGAAGGTAATATGTCTAAATAAAAAAACATATATAAAGTGAGGAGAATGCATTAAATTAGACACCATAGACTAATATTTAGATGATGGAAATATGCAAAAGGATACTTATGGAATCCCAGGACTGCACTAGAATTCCTGAATTGTGCAATCGTACTAAATGTGTCAAAATAATTAAAAAATTAACATGAATAATAAATTAAAATATGCAAGTTTTGTCAATTCAATGTGTAATAATTTCAGGTTGGAGATGGATGGAAAAAGATAGAAATCTAGAAAAAAAAATAGGCATTTTCCGTAATTTTGCAGGTATTAAATTATTAAAATTTATAAAAATTAAAATCTGATTTTTCTAGACTGGATCCAATTTCCCAATCCTGTTTTAAAGCCCATGAACTCTGTACCTAAACTAAAGACTAAACTTACTTAATTGCTGAGAAGTTCCAGCACTGCTATGGCTTTTTTCACCCATTTCAAAAGAGGGGCTCTTTAATCAATCTGAAAAATATATTAAAATATTAATGACAAGCAAAGAAAAGGCTTTGAGAAAACTATCAAAGAAGGAAGGACCCAAAATGCCATTACACATTCATATTTTAATGTGGCTCAAACCTTCAAACAAGATTTGCTACAACAAAAATAAAAAATATGCTACTAAATTTTAAGGGAGTTCTTTTTTTATATTAATTCTCACATAGATTTTGACTTAGCCGTTTATTACTTTCCTTATATAGAGAGTATATAATGTATAAAGAAAAGTATTATGGTGTGAAAAATTCAAATTTTTTAAGTTCTTGACAGAAGAACACATTTTAAATATCTCTGAACTTGAATCAAATATTTGAGGGGATGTCTGTATGTATATGTCAGCGAGTCTTATGGAGACGATATCTCACGAACAAATGGAAAGTTTCAAACAAAATTTGGCACACAAATTACAATCATTGAATACTGGAAGCCTATTGATTTGAAATGCAATCAAAAGTACAGAACACCCCTAAATTATTTAATGAAATTTTGAAAAATCATCAAAAAATCAAAATTTTTAATAGTCAATATATCACGATATATCAGAATTTTCAACAAATTTTAATGAAATTTATGACAGTGATCACTACTGAAAATTGGCATAGTATATGCCAAAAATCAAACTACTGCAGTAGTATGCATTATCTGTGAAGTGAAAATGGAGCAACTTCAGAAATTTTCATGCAACAAATCGGAATTTTTATTTGGACTGCGGTCTTACGTGATGAGTTTAGGCGAGAGCAAGAATTTCACTATTTCCAGTCCAACCACTGACCTATATGTCAGTGAACTGGAACCTAACTAAAAAGACTTACAGAGATTTGAAAAATGAGTACATTTATGACAGGCCAAAGATGCTGACCCGATAATATTAAAATTCTAAAAAATTAAAATTTACCATACAATAAACGACATACCAAATTTTATGTCACTTCGCTACCATTAGTGGAATCTGGTTAGCTAGGTCTTCAAAGATTTGAAAAGCGATAAATATACATACACTACTGGACAATTGCTAAGGACGGATCACAAATTGTAATGTAGCATGCACAATATTAAGTGGGGGTGGAGACCAACCCTCTCCAAAGTGAAAAATTTCTACCAACCACCATGGCTGGTACGGCTCATTTTTTACCAGCCACATAGAAGAATCTACATGCCACCTCGACGATAAAGGATAAAAATACAATTTCAAACTATTTTAGCAACTTAATTTTACGTTGCAAGGAAACATAAAAAATGTTTGCAGCATAATAGAAAAACAACACAAAATTTGAGGATTCTTAATGTATTCAATTTAATTTTGTTTACTACATGACAATTAATAATTACCAGCGTCATCGTGTATATGTAGTGTCTTTTTCCCCCATCATTGGTATATTTCCGCCACAGGGTAATTGCTGCTTCTGGATTATATTTATCAATGGGCATCCCATTGCATTTGACTATCATTAGATCATCTAATGTTTCTTCCTGAATTGATGAACGAAAAGCTATTTTTATTCTATTCATAGCAGAAAATCCCCGTTTGCATGGAACTGTGCTAACAGGGATTAACTGGATCAATTCCATCAGTTTTAAAATTTGGGTAAACCTTCCTGTTTTGTTTTCTTCTATAACCAATCAATTATACAAAGGTTGCAGGTATAAACTTTCAATCTAGAATACTCTGCTAAAACAGTTTCAGTATCAAAAGTATGCATAACTGCTTTAGATAAGATATGACATATATCTGTCATGTCCTCAGTACCATACATCTTTATATTTTCCGGTTCATCAGGAAAATAAATAGGATCCAAAAGTTTATCTAGTAGCATAACTGGGCTGTATGTCACTAAAGATAAGCGTTCTTTTATGTGGCTAGATGATGCGACTGAAAGCAGTCTCCTATCTTCCTCAAAAGAGCACATTTCACCACGCTTGTATTCCGAAACTATTTTTAGTCTCTGAAATTCATCATCTTGAACAAACCATAGAGTTCTGTTTCACTCTCATCTTTACATTTTGAAAGTATGTCCAGTCTCGAAATATAAGATTCAATTCCACTTGCACCATAGTTTAACCCCTGATTGTCTTTTTGCAGTATTAAAGAAGTGTCTGTTAGCACTTTGTTGAAGTCACACATAAAAAATAGAAACTTTATAAAACGAGGATTGGTCAGGGATTTTAAGAAGCCTCTTGCTTTTGCTTTTAAGTTTGCGGATTCATTTTTTTCAGCAACTATTTGCTGTAAATAAGTTGCAATTATGTGCAGATTTTTCTTTAATGCAGAGACTGCTCTTTGCTTTGATGATATCCATCTTATGGAATGGATAGAACGACATTTGACTACCTTTTCATTGAGAAATTCTGAAATTTCTTTTAAATTAAGCAGAAGTTTTGGACTTTTGTTATATATCTTATAAGTCCTTTAATAAATTCTTCAAATGTAACTAAATAGGTTACTTTTTGGCAAGTATCAGAAAGTGCTAATTCTAATCTGTGATTTAAGCAGTGAACCACAGCTAATTTTCCTAATCCCGTCTCATTTTTAATTTTCTGGGCTACTCCATTGACTGAACCCATATTGGCTGAGGCACCATCAAAGCAGCAGCCTGCTAATTTCTTTTTCCAATCAATCACACCTTTTTTGTCCATAAGTTGATCAATTGCCTGCAATATTCCTTCAGAGTCTGCTTTTAGCAAAGGCTCCAGGCCAAGATATGAAACCGTTGGTTCTGTTCCATCCAAAAATTTGACATAAACAATTTCACTTTCAGTGATGCTCCTATCAGTCAATACGTCTGACATAATTGATATAAAGTTAGACTGATTTATTTTGCTAACAAATTCCAATAATTCTTCATTTATTTCTGGAGTGGTTGAAGATTCATCGATAGCAGAAGCATTTCCTCAGTCTGTGTTTTCCGATTTCTGTTTACTTTCCCTTTTGTTGTTTTTACCCCAAAATCACAAATTCTTTTGAGACATCATACGTAAATCAAAGGAGAGTAGTAGTAAGTGGGCGCAAACGAAAAAATTATACAAGCGCCTACATAGAGCCCCAAAAATGTATCGCACTATGCATGCGCACGGACTTCCACCGTATTACCAGCAAGAGGGAAATCTGCAATGTTGCCAGTTCTGCGATTGTTCAGTTATTTGTGGCTTCATATAGAAATGAGTTTTGTTTACAAATAGACAAAAAATGTCTTTTTAGACGAATTTTGACGTCGACCGAAATGTCACTCGCCATTGTTGAGAGTGGCCCTAAAATTTCACCAGCCCGTAAGAAATTTTTACTCGTCATTTGGCGACCGACATTTGCGAGGGTTGGTGGAGACCCACCAGGATAAAATATTGTTGCCAAACTGTTCGGACATTAGAATAAAGATCATTTATTATTCTGGAAAATACAGAAGGTTTTGAAGCATCTGAAAGGAAAAAAAGTATTCATTTGATGCTGTGTACGGAGAAATGGAAAAATGCAAATGAACAATGGCAGGCACCTTTGGTGTCAGTACGGGATGTCCACACCGTGGAGTGCGGTACAACATTCCACACAATGTGTCATGCTTTGCACAACATTATCCAGCAGCTGTTGAGGCAAGTTATCCCACTCTTGCCAGTGCACGGATGAGGATGCTCTTGTTTGTTTCGACCAGCAAGTCGCCTCCCTCAAAGCATCTGAAACATTTTCAATGGGGTCTAGATCTGGAGAAAGTGCTGGCCATACGAGGCATTGAATACCCTCGCTGACTAGACAATCCTGTACAGCAAGTGTTTGATGACATGGTGCGTTGTCGTCCATGAAAACAAATTTATCACCTACAGCACTATGGAAAAGGCGAACATGAGGCAGTAAAACTTCATCAATGTATCGCCGGCCGGTCATAGTCCCAGTTGCAACCACATGTAGGGGCGTGCGGCCATTGATCATGATGCCGGCCCATACCATAAGACTGCATGTCGGATATCGGTCTCTTTCCTAGACGATAAGCAGTACCACTCTCCCATCAGATCAGTTGGCGTCTACAATCCGATGACAGATTGAACCTACTCTCATCGGTCGCAAACCCAGTCCTGTTCAGTCCAATTGCGATACCCACGACACCATTGCAAACGGGTGGTATGGTGCAGTCTGGACACACACAATATAGGTCTGTGGGCGTATAGCCCTTCTCCCAAACATCTGGCTACAGTTTTTTGGGAGATCTGCTGTCCTGTGGTAGCAAGAAACTGATTTGCCACCTGCTGAGATGTGGTGCGCAGGTCCCTTTTTGCCGACAGGACAATGTACCCATTTCCTGCAGGCATAGTACTTCTCATACTACCTACCCCGTGATGCTTGCTACACATTCCAGTTGTTTTTAAATGCTTGGCACAGCCATGAAACAATGCTGTGGGTGATGAACTCCCTGGCAACATCTGCTATTTTTCGCCCTTCTTTAATCTTTCCCATAATGCGGCCACGCGTAAAATCATCTAAGTGATATCGGGAAGACATACTGAAAATTTCAAGTTCGTCAATTAAATCTTTTCTGTAAAACTTTCACTTGGAACAACAACTGTCCACACACGTCAAATCCTTTAAATCTCTTATCAGCGTTATCACGTGATGAACAGGCATGGAAATGAAAAATTTGCATGCGCACACCTCTTCTTACTGTATCCCGCACTTATTCTAATTTTCCACATTTTACTTCCTTTCATTATGTGGTTGCTATGGGCAATAGTGTCATCCGTCCTTAGAAATTGTCCAGCAGTGTATATACCCCGTTTGAAGTATAAACAAAGAGTCATTCCATGTCAAACCAACACCAGAAAATGTGTTTTTCCCACACCATCTCCGATGTTTTTGAAATTTGGTGGACTAATTAGATTCACTAAGAATGTAAAGCACGCAAAATTTTAACCTCCTAGGCCTATTTGTATTTTAGTTCGCTTGGGACAGAACCACCCAATTTAGATCGGAACCCAATGGATGTGGCAACCATAGAGACAGTACTAACCTTCTACTAACACACTTGAATGGGTTTTCAGACCTACAGATTTAATGTTCCCATACTCAGCATAGACAAAGGGATAGTTTTAAGCAGTGGGAATAGAACCCTGGTCTACAATGTGTGATCCCAACGCTTTTGCCACTGGGCTATCTTTGTGCCTATGTAGATTCTTCGGGATGATGCTCTACACAATGAGTCAATTGGCTGGCTGGCATTATGTTACCAAGCGAATATAAATTTTTATTGAATGAATAAGCTTGGGATACAAACCGGGAATCTAAATTCGCTTTTGACACAATATTTCTTGAAAACAGCCACTGAAATCAAAAATAAGTTGCCACTTATGTAAAATCAGTCCTTTTTTGGCAGTTTTTAGTTTAAAATAGTGCTTAGTTACCTTGTGTAAAAAATAGTCCCCTATAGGAGCCATGATATAACAATATTAATATTCACTGCAAATATGCAAATATATTTTTATTTTGTAACATGCGATATTTTTATAATACATTATTATTTAAAAGAACAACTAAAAAATAAAATATTTCAAAATAAAATTATTTTGAAATATTTAGTCCTGGGTTATTAGTTATTTTTTATATTAAGTCCAGGGTTGGTATATTTTTACAAATTCCACATTAAACTGCTACTGATTTAAGATACCCTGATCATATTCAATAATTTTTCATCCACAAAACTACTATACAAAAAAAGAAAAAAAAAAAGTAAGGTTTTAAATAAAATACAATTACTATTTTACCTATATAATTAATACAGGCTTGAAAAAATATTTAAAATTTAATATTAGAGAATGTCAATACTTCCCAATGCACAATAAAACTAATTCCTAATTTTACTTACTAATTCAAAAATTAAAAACTTTGATTATGAAATATGGCAAAAGAGAAATGTTTAATCTTTAATAACTGCATAAATTGTATTAACCAGCGCTGACTATGAATCAGAAGTATTAGGTTTGGTAGCAAATTCTGCAAATATCCCTATGTGAGAGAAGGTAGTGATTTGGAACAGGTTGGAGCAATGGGAGTAGGATTAGCATTACTGTCGTTTTGTATTACAAGGTGCCTATGAACCCATTTTATGTGTTTTTAAGACCAATGGAAACTCTTAAGTTATAAACGTATTTCCTTCATCAGAAGTTTCAGAACTGCAATCACTATCTTCAATCATATCTTATAAGCGGTTACCGCATACGTCTAGGTTTCAACTGAAAAATATATTAAAATTTTAAAGACAAGACAAGAAAAGAAGAGTTTTGAGAAAATAATTAGATGAAAAAAGGCCTCAAAATCATTTATACATACATACTTTAATGTGGTTCAAGCAAAATTTGATATAACAAAAGAATAAAAAATATGCAACCTACTAAATTTTCTATTAAAATTATTGGATATATATTGACTTAGCATATTATTTTTTTATTAAATCAGATGGTTTGGTAACACATTTGATAATTTTTTTAGGAATGTTTATTACTTAAAGTACTTTTGGGAACAGAAAACATTTAGGAGCAGGCCCATAAAGTTTGTAAGCAGCTGATATGAAATGCTAAATAAATAAACTATATTCTACCTACTATAAATAAACTATATTCTAAGTTCTGCATAAATGGGTTTATAAAACAGCATAAAATGAGACACAACGTAGCCAGAGTAAGACCAGCATCAGATGTTGATAGTGCAGCGATGGGTATAGGCCATGCCACTTTTTTTTTTGTGTATGTATTTTACAGTACTGCTTTATTAGAAGTTCAATAATTTTTTGATTTGTGTTCATTTTGACTTCAAGTTTATTGGTTCTCTTGCACTGGTGAAGGGGATCCAGCATTTCCTCGAAACAGCTGCATGCTACATTAATATCTTATTTGTGCTTTTAATTAAAATTATATTGCTGAAGTTTTTCTTTAAATACATATTATTTTCTGCAGGTAATAGTATTTACAAATTATGGCATAATTGTTGACTGCCTTGTCAACAAAAATTATGATAAAATTCTGTTGCAGATCAGTAATATGTTCTTTAATATATGTAATTAAGTATTGTATCCTATGTAATTAAGCAATGAGGTATCCATAAAACTCGTAATTTGGCTAGAAATTTTCTGTAAATTGAAATTTCCATTAAAATATTCCATAGGTAAATTGTGCTTAACAGCAAAGCAATATAAACTTGTCTAGATCAGAGGACATGTCTTTCAAAATTAATTTGTAATTGAATAATCCAGACCAGGGGTTGTCGTGTCAGTTTTTTTGCACTTGCGGGCAGCATGAGAATTTGGGTTGAATTAAAGGCCACATGTCTCAGACAGCCTAACTTGGGAAGGGGGACATAAATCTTTATAGTAAACAATTTTCCTAGTTTACAACTTTTTTAAAGATACACAACACACTATAATGACAAGAATAACAAAATATTACCTATATTACGATTTGATCTGTAAGGGAGAGGGGGGCACATTTGAAAACCCTAAATATTTTCTTTAAAATAAATATTGTTGTTTAGATATAAATGGCAGCATATTATTATTCTTGTAATGCAACAAAGTAGCAAAAGTTCAAGTTTTCCTGGATACTGTCATTTGAGCGAGGTATGCATTACTTTCCCTCTTGAATTTAAACTTATCAAAATAAAGTTGAGTTGTAAGCTTAAGGTTGAGAGTATTTTAGCTGTATAATTTAAACCAATTGTTTAATATTTAACCGAAGATTGGCATTTTAGATAATAAGCTTTGTTTCATTCAAATATGTAAGCTTAACTGAGTAGTTGTTAATAGTGCTAAACTTCATGTGATAGGGCACCTCTGAACAATCAAATATGATTAAGAAATGCATTGTTTTTTATTGTGATATTTAAAAATATAATAACTAAACTTTTAATCTGAAATAAAATTATTTAAATGAAAATCATTCAAATGTGCCTCCCTCTCCCCTACATATGATCCACATTGTACAATAACCATACTTATAAACAAATACATTTTTAGCTAGAAATTATGTCATGGGCGATAGACAGAGAGAGAAATGAATATAAATCCTCAGATTTAGATATTCCATTACCAATATATATATAAAAAAAATTATTGTATAAAATTTTTTTTGAAATATTGTGGATACCCGAGTTAAATTTTGTTATTTATTTTAGGAAACAAATAAATTTAAAAAATGATTTTATTCGTAATAAATTTTGTAATTAAACATGATCTTTTAATGCAGAAAACTAAAATTAAAGTAGCTGAACGAGTAAATAATTATTGGTCAAATAAGGAAAGTGCAATTTTAAATGTGAAAATTTTTTACATTTAAAATATTAATGCCATTTAATTACAAACATATGCATTCAATAATAATAAAATACTAATAAACAATAGAGCATGATTAGAAAATAGCAATTGTACGCATGGCATGTTCTCGACTGTGTTGAATGAAATTTTTATTTTAATATGCAGTGCTTTACACTTAGTACCATTTCTTATAGTAAGTTATATAACTCTCAAGAGTAAACTATTAAATGTCCGTAATTTTGTTGTCCCTGGTCACGCTATGCGTCGTTGGTCTCTTTTGCTTTGCATAAAAAGAACTACTTATTTGAAAATTACTCTGGAGGTGCCACCTTTGGTCTAGCTGGCTTTCAGACAGTTTTCTTAAACTATTTTCAGCGTTCTTTGGCCTTCAAACAGTCTGCCACTTGCTTCCGTGTATTTCATGTAAAAATTTCGGTCATCAAGCAACCACTAGCATTTGTGTGGGGCGAGTGCTTTTTTCATGCAATACTTTCTCAGATAACGTGATGACACGAGATCATTTTTAACCTAATTTGATTTGTAACTTTTTGTTTGTTAGCAGCATATTTTGAACACATGTGCTTCTTTTACTTTTTGAGCAAAAGTATATTTTCTCCTATAAAAAAGTTGGAAAATTGAGTTACGAAGGACGATTAGTGCATTTAGAGGGTCGAAATAAAATTAATAACAGCAAAATACATTTATTTTATGAACATTTTGGGCCCAAAATTTGGCGTCTTGGGCCCCGCATGCACGTGCTTTAATATGGGCCTGAAATTTAGCATTAGTAACGCTAAAGTTATCATTACACACTACAATAGAGAAATATAAATTTAGCACTTAAGAATAAGAAGGTACTTACATATGGAATGACGGACGAAATTAAAATTGTAATTAGCACGTAGTTAAATTACTGTAGAAAAATTAGACACAGACCAGTTTAGTTCAGACGCACGGTACCTCATCAGCTTTTTGCAGCCAGCTGTCCAATCCAGTCCCTACTTGTTTTGTCTAGTCTCTAAACATACTCAAAATACATTGTTCCAATTATACGTTTTGATTGGGTATAAAGGTCACATGATTTATTCGATTCTGGCCTTTCTTAGAAATTGATTCCAAGGCAGACTGCAATGTCTGTTTTCCACAATAGATGGCAGCACCAAAATATTAAAAAAATGTTTCACAGTTGGTATAATTTCAGTTTACTTTATATTTTATACAATCAATACTTTAAACCTTTTTTTCACAGCTTCTTGTCCTACTTTCATTAAATCCCTATACTCACTTAACTATTCCTCTATCGTTTTTCTAGTTAGGGGGAGCGGTAATATGTGAGGTTTCCACAAATCCCAATTCTGATGCCAATTTGTTAGGATGTATTCTTTCAAATTATAGGTATTCTCTCAAGATACAGAAATGTGTCCGAATATCTGAATAACTATTGACTAACGCCTTTATTCTAAAGCACCAATAAACGTAACCAAGAACAAAATTCAGTTTATAACTATAGCTATCTTACAACACAAGGTCACTAAACAACTGTCAAGTTCAGTAAAACACATCAATTAAATGCTCAACTTGTTCATTAAACAGCCTATTCATTCTAAACGCTGACGTACCTTGAAATACAATTTGACTCTTAACGTCAACTTCGTCCAAATGAACGATGATTACTCGTCACAGAAATCTCAAAAAAGAGGGCAATATCTTCGAAACTATTGGAAATTTTTAAAAAGTTTCAGCGAATTCGGAAAGTCACCAAGTTGGCGATATTTCACTAAATCTGAAACCCAGGTCACGAAAACGTCGCCAAGTTCCTGCAACCAGGGTTGGACTGAGCAGTGTTTATTTCAGGGCTTTTGACCGGGGGTGGAGGGGGGGGGGGCGAATATTTTTTAGGGGGGGGGGGGGCAAATTTTTCTATTTGCTTTATATAAATTTATCACATAAATAGAAATTACGTTAACTCTAAAATGTCTCCGGGGAGGGGCTTCCTCCCCCCGGAGGTATGCCTGAAAGAAACACTGGGACTGGGCTTGATTTTCTGCCCGGGCGATTTTAAGATAGCGGTCCTAGTTAAGTAATGTAAGTAGGGGGTCAATATATATATATATATATATATATATATATATATATATATATATATATATATATGTATATATAATAATAGTTTGAAAATACAATGATAGAATAGAGAGAAGTTGCAACTCAAAAAACGTGTATATATATATATATATATGTTTCCGATTATATTATACGCCCTGTAGCTCTTACTGTCGAAAATCACCTTTTATCGCCTATTTGCATTACTGTTATTTATTTCTCACGATTAGCAATAGTAGATCTCTACTTTTATTCTTTGCGATTGGCAACACTGGTCTCTTCAGTCTAGGTTCCATTGGTTACGACATATACAGAGTTTTTTTTCCAGGTATTATTTTATCCTTTATAATTTTTCCCTCTTTATGTGTGTTGTCCAAGTTATTAGAGTTTATAGATATAATCTATCGCTAATATCAAAAACACACATTTTGTGCTCATTTTGATTAAATACTTAGACTTGAAGAAGAGTTTTTTCCAAAATGAACAATTCATTTATTTAGGCCTAGTGCTTATCCACGTGTATAGCTTTAATGCTTGGATTTTATTTGTTTTTCAATTATCGATTCCATTCCATTGATATTTGTTGATTATCTTCAGCTTGATGACTAGAAATTTGCAATTTTATTTTTCTCCATTTGATTGATGATTTACTATTTAATACTTCTTTTTATTATGTAGACATATTTTTAAATTAGAGTTTCTTGAGTTGCAACTTCTCTCTATTCTATCACTGTATTTTCAAACTATTATATATATATATATATATGTTGACCCCCTACTTACATTACTTAACTAGGACCGCTATCTTAAAATCGCCCGGCCAGAAAATCAAGCCCAGTCCCAGTGTTTCTTTCAGGCATACCTTCGGGGGGGGGGGGGCTTCGCCCTCCCCAAGGAGACATTGTAGAATTAACGTAATTTCTATTTATGTGATATATTTATATAAAGCAAATAGAAAAATTTGCCCCACTCCCTAAAATTTCATTCGCCCCCCCCCCCCCCCCGGTCTAAAAGTCCTGAAATAAATACTGCCCAGTCCAACCCTGGTTGCAGGAATTTGGCGACGTTTTCGTGACCTGGGTTTCAGAAGATTTAGTGAAATATCGCCAAATTGGTGACTTTTCGAATTCGCTGGAACTTTTTAAAAATTTCCAATAGTTTCGAAGATATTGCCCTCTTATATATATATATATTTATATATATATATATATATATATATATATATATATATATATATATATATATATATATATATATATATATATATATATAGTAAAAACAATTTTTATAAATACCGTAGCTTTATAGATATATTCTATATATTACTTCAGAAACTTTATTTATGTGTTTGCTTCTACAAAACACTTGGACCTGAGAAAGAGTTTTGAAGAAGTGAACAAATCCATGATTTAGGCCTAGACCTTGTCCATGTGTATATAGCTTTTGTGCTTGGATTTCGTCTGTTTTTCTTTTATCGATTCCATACCATTGATTTTTGATAATTTTCTTTGACTTGATGATTCGAAATTTGTATTTTTTTTTTCCATTTGCTTGAAGATTTGCTGGTTTATACTTTTATTTTGTAAGCTTGTTAGAAAGTTAGGTTTTTCGAGTTACAGCTTCTCACTTTTCTTTCATTGAACTTTCAAACCTTTTTTATTATATATATATATATATATATATATTTGAGAAATATGTAATAATAAGAATTATGTAAAAAAAAAAAAAAAAAAAAAAAAAAAAAAAAAAAAAAAAATTCAAGTAATATTAACATCACCATAGAAGCAAATTCACAGCCACAATGCCGATAAGAGAAAAGAACAGCACCGTCCCAAATTCGATGATTAATCAGAACTAAATTCATCTTCAGGTCTGAGTATTTAATTCCAATTAACCCAAACAAATGCCTGTTTCAGATTAAGCAATAGCACATCACTATAAATGCTTAAACTCAGACTACAGGCAACAAAAATTGAAAAAATGAAAATAGGATACATTAAGAAAATTTGTATTACCATGCGGCATGAACCCTTCTTCTTCCACTACGTGTATCGTGATCAACCTCAACAGCTTAATCTAGAAGCACCGGAATGAACAAGTCGATATTCTACCAGGGAGGCACTACGAACGTTCACGGTAATACTCCCAGACCCGTCCAGTGAGTCTAAGCTGGAAACCAGACAAGCAATTCAGAATATTAACTTCCCAAATATGCAATCCTGAATATGAATATGAATCAAAGACGAAAATTCTTACTAAACAAGTAATTCAGAGGAAAACTGGATAAACGAGAATGCCACTATACACCATTATAAGGGCGCTCAAAACGTAGTTTCAATACTGACAAAAGTTACATTTTTTTGCGAAAATAAAATTCAAATCATTAATGTTAATGCATCTTATTTTCCGATTTTTGATTTTTCTAATGTTTTTGACTTAGTTTATTATTTTGCATTTTTATTTATTTATATAATTAATAAATAATTATATATAATAATTTTTTTTTTTTGAACTGTATGTTAGTTACTATAATTGGGAATGTTTTCTAGGATGTTATCGAGTGAAAGTTGATACACTGAGTTGATAATTTTAATAACAAACTTAGGGGGATATGCATTATTAGTCGCTGTACTTAATAATTCCATAAAATGCGCTAATTTATAATATTCATCACAAATTTTATTGATTCTAAGAGCCTGGTTTATTATAATATTTCTAAATACAGATATATGCAAACAAGAGTCAAAATGTTGAATTTTTGAAGTATTAAATTTAAAATCCTGTCTTTTATCATACAAGTTTATAACCATATTACAATTTTGTAAATTTAAATTTAAATCTAAAAAGTTTGCAACATTAGAGTCATTATTACTTGCATTTAATTGTAAATTTTTTGGATAAAAGTTTAATACTAAAGGGATATTATTTGGGGATACACATAAAATGTCATCTATATATCTAAACATGTGCATATTATGCAAGCTTGGATTAATGTTTTTTTCATAGAAGAATAAATACAGATTAGCTAACAATGATGAGGCACACCCCCCTTGTGGGATACCAACCTGTTGTTTAAAAATAGTACCACCATGTTGAATATAGTTCTCATAAAGAGTGAAGTTAAGTAATTTTTTAAAAAGAAAATTAGAATATTTTAGGTTGATATTATATTTTTCAAAAATTCCTAAAATAATTCTATACAAATCATCTGTATTTATATTATTAAACAAATCTTTGAAGTCAAAGGTATAAATACTATGAATATTAGTAAGAGTTTTCAATTTCTTAACTAATTCAAAACTGTTTTTTACAATATGACAATTATTTGAGATTTCATCTGACAAGGATACTTCATGTAATATCTTTAATAATAATTTTCCAGCATTAGTAATGTAAGAATTATGCTCACTGGTAATGGTTCGAAAAGCAACAGGTGATTTATGAAACTTGGGTACTAAAACAATATATGGAATGTTATTACAACTATTTTTTAGATGGATTTGCTTATATTTGGCTGATATTCTATTGTATAAGATTTTAAGGTTAGTTTTATGTAAATTATAGATTTGATTATTAAGTAAGTGGGACTGAAGGGTATTTTTATAATAATATTTACAAATAATTGAGTAGTTACCACTTGCTTTATCAACATATGTAGTGACAAAATCATTTTGTATTTCTTTAATATCATTTTTAATTGAATTAAGTTTATATGAATTAATAATTTTCTGATTATATATATAATGATTTAAGTATTGCTCTATTAAGACTCTCCAGGGTTTAAATGCTTCTACAGGGATTTGATATTTATAACTGATTTTATAGATAAATTTATTTAAGTCAAGAAATAAACCTTTACATATTAATTTATGTTTAAATTTAGTAGGTAAACGGTACTTAGTACCCAGTGACATCAGTGATCTTAGTGCATCATAATTAATAATATTTAGATTTCCCGTTATAACATGCCCATGGTGTTTATCTACGAAGTCATTGTATTTTTCTAAATGACAGTGGCAATATGACTCTTTATCCAATTCATAGTTTTGATTAATATCTATTGATTTGGCAATTTGATTATAATTGAAAATATAACGTCCTAGCGGTTTATCATATTTATACGCAATTTTAGGATTTACATGTTTGACTGGAAAGTAATTGGAAACCAACATTTTAAAAAATTATTTATCTTCAGATTATTTAAGACAGAATTAGTGAAATTCAAGGTACAATATTCGTTTATTTTAGTATATTGTTTTGATTCGTCATTAAAGTTTAAGTCTGTGACATATAAATAAACATTAAGATTTTTACTTCTGGTTATGAGCAAATCATAGAATAAATGTTTAAAATGAATGTTATCAAATGCAGTACTTAGAAAAAGGTTATATACCATATTTAATTGCTGTTTTTTAATTGCGAAAATCCAGTTTTTACATTGTTTCCAATCAAAAGTAATTTTAAAATTTGCATATTGCTGAAGGATGGCATTTTTTAGTTCAGATAAAGAGGGCAATTTTATATATATATATATATATATATATATATATATATATATATATAAATATATATATAAATCTATCATTGGACAATTGGACTATATTCTATCATTGGATCATTGGACTTTCAAACTATTATTATATATATATATATATATATATATATATATATATATATATATATATATATATATATATATATATATATATATATAATAAAATTATAATATGAAGTTCCAATGATAGAAAAGCCAGAAGTTGTAGCTCATAAATCCTTAACGTAAAAAATGCTAACAACATAAAAGGATGTAAAAAATAGAGAATCACCAATCAAGAGGAGAATAAAATGCATATATCTAGTCATCAAGCTAAATATATTCAACTTATATCAATGGTGAGAATTCGAAAATTGAAAAACAAAAAATTACCAAGCATTAAAGCAATACACGTGGATAAGCATATATAAATACAAAAAAAAATCTGATGTGGGCAGCACATGACTTTCGCTGCAGACTTATATTCACGTCCTCTTTTTTTTTAATTAAATTTAATTCACTTTTAATTCAATTTTCGTCCTCATTTGATAACTGGACTTATTTTCAAAGGTGGCGTAGAGAAAATACGAAAAACCTAAAATATCTCGAGAAAGGCTAGTCTTAGTGTAATGGGGTTGGTCTTATTCTTTTCTTCGTTAAAAATTACGTATTAAACAAGCATTTAATGGATGTATTTGAGCATACGTAGTTTTTATTTCAGATTTTTGCGGGTCCTTTCGCAAAAAAAGGCGGATTATTTTATCCCGAATCGCACCCAAAACTAATCAGCACCAGATTCGTACACAAGTGGCTTACCTACCAAATTTTATGAAATTCGGTCCATTAGTTTTTTAGTTAGAGTGGATACAAAATCTGTACAGACAGACAGACAGACACGTACAGACGTCACGCTAAAAATAGTTTTTTCGTATTCTAGAGGTCTCGAAACGTGTAGATCCGTCGAAAACTCGAGTTGCGATTTTCGACATCATTCCAATACTTTCCCTATACATTACCATGTATTGCAGGGAAAGTAATAACGCTTCGGCAGACGATAATTAGCTGAATATTTCAGAAATGAAGATAGAATTTTCATGAACGCCTGTAATTCCGACATTTCTGATAGTTTGCCAAAATTATTAGCAAAGGTTGCAAAATGTTTTACAGTATAACCGTTCTTGAGATATTTTAGTTTGTCTGCATTTTTGCTAAGTCAGCTTTGAGAATACGTTCAGATATCGTATGAAAACGAAAATTGATATAAAAGTGCAAATTCGGTGTAATTTCAAGTAAGAATGCGTGTTGTTTTGTGAGATTATACTCAACGTAATGAATTATTATAAAGTAAAGAGAAAATGACTTTGAGTCTGGTAGGGAAAGTCATATGCTGCCCACATCAGATTTTGTTACTTTCCCTGCAATACATGGTAATGTATAGGGAAAGTATTGGAATCATGTCGAAAATCGCAACTCGAGCTTTCGACGGATCTACACGTTTCAAGACCTCTAGAATACGAAAAAACCATTTTTAGCGTGACGTCTGTGTGTGTGTCTGTCTGTGTGTCTGTGCAGATTTTGTATCCACTCTAACTAAAAAACTAATACACCGAATTTCACAAAATTTTGTAGGTAAATCACTTGTGGGCGAGTCTGGCGCTGATTAGTTTTGGGTACGATTCGGGATTAAAGAACCCGCCTTTTTTTGCAAAATGGCCCGCAAAAGCTTGTATCCACTCTAGTTGAAAAACTAATGGACCGAATTTCACAAAATTCAGTTGATGAGTCACGTATAGGTCACCCTGGTGCTGATTAGATTTTGGTACGATTCAGAAAAAAATAACCTGCCTTTTTTTGCAGACTAGCCCTCAAAAATTGTCAAAATCTAAACTAAAAAGCTACGTATGCTCAAATATATCCATTAAATGCTTGTTTTATACGTAATTTTTACGAAGAAAAGAATAAGATCAACCCAATTACACTAGGACTATCCGTTCTCGAGATATTTTAGTTTTTTCGTATTTTCTCTACGCCACCTTTGAAAATGAGTCCAGTTACCAAATGAGAACGAAAATTGAATTAAAAGTGATTAAATTTAATTAAAATAAAGAGTACGTGTATATAAGTCTGCAGGGAAAGTCATGTGCTGCCCACATCAGATTTTTTTTTTCTTATAAGCTGTTTTGTTTTTAAAATCCGTGAAATAAACTTTATGTATCAGAAGTCGACTCATGATCCCTTTCCAAGAATAAACTGTTATAACGTAATTCTTGGAGAACATCAAACGATGATGATGAAATGATGATACTAATGGTTGCGATCTGAAGAACGATGGTGTCGAGGTGAGGGCCAAAAGACGTGACATACAAGACAAACCAAGGACACGTGTGCTTCAGAAAACCGTCATATCTGTCTTAATTCTGTACTGAGATGCTGGCTGAAAAAAGACGTAGAAAGGAAACTTAACATGAAAATTTAAAATACAAAAACTTCGACTCAATCAACTGTTGCGAAAAATTACGTAGGAAGAAATTCTTCGTTAAAAGTGCAGCATAAAAAAATCTGATGTGGGCAGCACATGATTTTCCCTGCAGACTCAAATTCATTTTTTTTATTTCTTTAATAATTCATTAAATTGAGTTTAATTGCACAAAATAACACTAAATTTGCATTTTTAATTCAATTTCTGTTTTTATTGGTAATTAGACATTTTTCTAAAAGTGGCATAATTAAATGCGAAAAATCTCAAATATCTCGAGAATGGTTAGCTCTAGAGTAATAGAGTTGTTCTTATTATTTTCCTCATCAAAAGTTACGCATGAAACAAGCATTTAATTGATATATTTGAACATACGTAGCTTTTTTTTAGATTTTACGATTTTTGAGGGCCATTTCGTAAAAAAAGGCCGGTTGTTTTTTTCCGAATAATACCAAAATCTAATCAGCACCAGAGTATCACCCAAGTAACTTATCTATCAAATTTTGTGAAATTTGGTCAATTAGTATTTTAGTTAGAGTGGATACATGACATTTTTGCGGGCCATTTCGTAAAAGAAGGCAGGTTGTCCTTTGCCGATTAATACCAAAATATAATCAGCACCAGAGTATCGTACAAGTAACTTATCCACCAAAATTTGTGAAATTTGATCAATTAGTATTTTAGCTAGAGTGGATACATGAAATTTTTACAGGCTATTTCGCAAAAACAGGCGGGTTTTGTTTTCACGAATCGTACCAAAAACTAATCAGCACCAGGGTTATACCCGAGTGACTTACCTACCAAATTTTATGAAATTCAGTTCATAAGTTTTTGAGTTAGAGTGGATATATACATTGCACAGACAGACACACAGACACGCACACAGACAGACAGACACACACACAGACGTAACGTTAAAAATAGGTTTTACGTATTCTAGATGTCTCGAAACGTGTAGATCCGTCGAAAACTTGAGTTGTGATTTTCGGCATTATTCCACTACTTTTCCTATACATTACCATGTATTGTAGGGAAAGTAAAAAATTTGATGTGGGCAGCACATGACTTTCCCTGCAGACTTATATACACATTCTCTTTATTTTAATTAAATTTAATTCACTATTAATTCAATTTTCATTCTCATTTAGCAACTGGACTCATTTTCAAATGTGGCGTAGAGAGAGAAAAAAAAATGAAAATATCTCGAGAACGGCTAGTCCTAGTGTAATGGGGTTGGTCTTCGTTAAAAATTACGTATAAGACAAGCATTTAATGGATATATTTCAGCATACGTAGTTTTTTATTTTAGATTTTGTGGAATTTTGAGGGCCATTTTGCAAAAAAAGGCAGGTTATTTTTTTTCGAATCATACCAAAATCTAATCAGCACCAGGGTGACCTACAAACGACTTATCACCAAATTTTGTAAAATTCAGTCCATTAGATTTTCATCTAGAGTGGATACAAACTTTTGCGGGCCATTTCGCAAAAAAAGCGGGTTCTTTTATCCCGAATCGTACCCAAAACTAATCAGCACCAGATTCGCTCACAAGTGACTTACCTACCAAATTTTATGAAATTCGGTCAATTAGTTTTTTAGTTAGAGTGGATACAAAATCTGCACAGACAGACACACAGACAGACGTCACGCTAAAAATAATTTTATCGTATTCAAGAGGTCTCGAAACGTGTAGATCCGTCGAAAACTGGAGTTGCGATTTTCGACATGATTCCAATACTTTCCCTATACATTACCATGGATTGCAGATAAAGTAAAAATTAAGGTATTAAACGGTTTCTGAAGCATCAAAACGAGCTAGATTTTTCGCTAGATAAGAAAAGAGAACATTAATGTGAAAGATTCATATCGTATCCGGGAACAGGAGCATGCATTTACGATTAAATTATGAGCAAAGTACATCGCGAATACATGGAGCAGATCATAAGAGAAGTTCATCGAATATGGTGAAATGATGATGAGAAAAATACATCGATTACACGGGACTGATTTATGAGCGAAGTACATTGAGAATGCATGGAACAGATTATAAGAAAATACTTTGAACACATAGAGCTAATTATGAGCATAGTACATTGAGAATGTATGGAACTGATTATAAGAAAATACTTCGAATACGTGGAGCTGATTATGAGCAAAGTACATCGAATACATGGAGTTGATCAAGAGCAATGTACATTGAATACATGGAGCTGACTATGAGCGAAATACGTCGAATTCGTACGAGACGGGAACAAAAACTTAAATTTTAAATTAATTATTTATTACTTATAATTATACCATATTTGTAAATAAGAAAATATTTGTTAAATATAAAAGATAATATATATTCCGAATAATATACATTCTGATTCGTATATAAATAATCTTTTTATGAGCAGTTATTGAACAATATATATATATATATATATATATATAGAACTATACAAATATGAAATATACGTAAAAATGTAATATAATACCACTCAGAAAAAGGCGCAATGCAGCACTATATACTGAAGCAGGATATAACTAATTTAAACGATTTGAAAAAAGGAAAGGGGGAAAACCATATGAATTGCATAAAAATGGCTGAGAGGGATAGCGACCTCTCATTCCCGTTTTAAGTACTTTTCGTCTAGACAACGCCCACGGATACCAATGCAATTCAATGACAGATCCCCGCAGTATGTGCAAAAATGAAAGCTCCAAAATGCAGAAAATGCAGTGTTTAAAATAAAAAGCTCAAAGTATTGCAAAAATAGCTAAAAAGTAAAATTTTCGTCAAAAACAAAAAAGTAGAAAACAAATTAGTACAGGTAGCAATTGGTTTCGGAGAATAAAAGGCAGCATCTTTCTGTATGATGCAAAGGTAAAGCAAGCGCATCAACAAAGATAAAGCAAGCGCGTCAACAAAGATAAATAAATCTAGAATTTTATTTCAAGGACAGATGTCTGGTCTGCTGGTAATTTAACTAATTTTTTTACGCTGTATTTTTTCACGCCAGTTTTGCTTTTTATATTTGTATGTTTGATATGACTTATTATAAGTTTGAATATAATTTTATTTTTCTATTCATGTTATTATTTTATTTATAACTTTAAATAAACGTATAATAGCAAATTAAGAAATATAACTTCATTTATTTGTTTTTGTTTAAAGCTTTTCCATGTTATAATTTTACGTTATAATTTTTATTATTTTCATATAAACTCCAGAAAATTTATCGAAGAAATATTTATTTAAGTTTTTCATCAACGTTATTTATTTCGTCCATTCGGAGCTCAGACTTCGAAGTGTGAGGTTGTGATTTTGTGAAGCTGCTGCTTTTATCTTGTGGTGACTTTCTTGCTTACGCTTGGGCGTGTTACGATAGAGCACGTCGGGCTAAGTAATCTTCAACTTTATTGTGTGCGGCTTTTCGCCATTTTGTGCTTTCGACTTTGGATTAACACGTGTGTTTTTCCCACGTGGTTCTGTTTATTGTGCCTTGGATTGACCCTGCTGGACTATGGAGCTGGACAGACAAGTTTTGGAAGTGACGAGGGATGTTGCAAGGGAACTGGATGGAGATGATGCTCGGCCTCTCAGGGATGCCATGAACTCTTATTTTGACTCCCTGCCGGACGATGGACTTTCTCGCACGTGGACCCAGGAAGTGAGGGAAGCAGTGAACTTCTGTGGATTACTGATCTACACGCTGACTCTGCATATCGGGGATATGCTCAAGAACGGACTCATCACCCAGGACAAGGACCAAGTCTCCCGGATTTTGGGTATGTTCAATTTTGTGAATTCTTTTATGTTAGGCTGTGACATGACTAAATTTAAGAGTAGTGATATGTATTTAATTTTTAATTCATTTGAGGATAGTAATTTAAGATTAAACAACACTGAAATTAAATCTAAACTGTTAGAGATAGGACTAATTAAAGAGATCAAACTTGTTGATAAAACTGAAACGGTTGAAAATCCAAGTAAAAGGGCTAGGACAGAGGAGTTTCCCACTAAGGGAACTCCTACAAAAATCCAGACTGGAGAATCTAACTTAAAACCTAGTGACCATGATAACATGGATTGTAATGATGTAACTGTTAAGGATGTAAATGACAAAAGTGTAAATGCAAATTCTAATGAAGTAAATAAGCCTAAGACTTATGCTGAAATTGTTTCTCAACCTGTAGTGTTAAAAAGTGCACCAAAACCAAAAACGGTTGTAAACAGTGGTAGTGATAAAAGTATGGAAGTAGAGAAAAAAGACCCAAAAGCGGAATGTTTTTTCATTAAGTTTAGAGATAACTACCAGGCTCTCTTAAAAAAGTTAAATGAGATCACAGGCAACAAAGTATCTGGCAAACTCTCAGGAGATATGCTTAAATTGATACCTAATGACGCTGACTCCTATAGGGTTGTTCAGCGCCATTTGACTAGTGAGAAAATCCCCTTCCACAGCTTAAACTTGAAAACAGAAAGGCCCAAAAAGGTAGTTTTGAAGGGGCTACCAGCAAACTATAACATTGAAGAAATAAAACTTACTCTAACATCCATGGGATTAGATGTAGTCCGGGTTTCTCAACTGAGAAACACTAAAACGAGATTCCCCCTACCGATCTTCTTACTCAGCCTTAGGCCCACGGAAGACTGGCAGAGGATTTACAGACTGACAAGGTTAGGATACTTGGCTGTGAAGGTAGAGGCCTTCAGAGCACGGGGCTTCAAAATTTGCTACCGGTGCCAGCAGTTCAACCACTCCTCTGAGAACTGCAGTATGCCACCAAAGTGCCTGAAGTGTGCTGAAGAACACTTCACACGGGACTGCCAGAGACCCAGGACAGAGAAGGCAACGTGTGCAAATTGTAATGGAGACCACCCGGCGAACTTCAGGCAATGCCCGAAGAACCCCTGGAACAGAGGAAAGGCACCGGGGTATGCCCCCCCTCCCCCAAAAAATCAGATACCCTCTTGGAGGCAAAAGGCCCTCGGACTTAACCCCCAGGCACCCCCTCAGGACTCCTCGCACATAGTGCCACAGGAAAAAAGACACCAACCTTCAGCACCTACCAGATCGGTGCAAGAGCAGGTCCCCAAATCATCGACCTCCAGAGAATTGACCCTGGAGGAAGTAAGAGCAGCTACAGCTGCCATTAAAAAGAGATCTGAAATAGAAAAAGCCGGACAGGCAAAGGAGGCAAAGGATAGGCTTAACAGGAAGGTTGAGGATTGGAAACAAAATAAACGAGTCAGGGGTGAAGAGATCGCGGAAACCCAGCTGTTAGTTAAAACGGGTGAAAAAAAGCAAAAAACTATCGAGTTCCAAAAGGACACTCACAAAAAAGTGCAAACCGCGGTTGAGGCTGAGGAAATGGAAGCTGAGACTGAACCGACTGATAAATCTGATGCTGAAAAGATGGAGGATATCCTCAACCTCATCAGAGGATTTATTAGCATGTTCAATCTAGACGACATAAAACATCTGTTGATGCAGTTCGCAGAGTTAGTACAAAAAAAGAGCGATCCTATGGTAATGGTCTTTGAGGCCCTTAAAATAATCGCGGACTTTAAAAGTAACAGTGAGAATCAAACCCGTCATGGCTAGGTCCCAAAAAGAATCCTTAAAAATAATATTTTGGAATGCGAACGGCATATCTCCAAGAATAAATGAACTTAGGAACTATGTAAATGAAAATGACGTAGACGCCTTATTAATTCAGGAAACTAAAGTTAGAGAAAGTAAAAAACTAAACATAGCCAACTATATATGCTATCATAATCTTAGCTCAAATACTAATGCTAGAACGCCCCATGGAGGAACAGCAGTATACATTAAAAGAAATATTCCCCACGAGGAACTAAACAACATAAATCTTCAAGGTATAGAAAATACTAGTATAAAAATTAAAATTAATAATACTAGCCCGTTTATCCTAACCTCAACATATGTCAAAAATATGAGTAGAGTAGATGTAGCTGCGCAACTGGAACTGCTTTTCGCGCGATATCCAAACACTATACTCGCAGGCGACTTCAACGCGCACCACCGAGCGTGGGGCTGTAGGAGAGCCAATTCACGCGGTACACAGATACACAGACTGCTGAACACGACAAACACTAACATTATTGTACCGTCGACACCAACCTGCTTCTCAGGCGCCAACGGCTCATTTATAGACTTTGTCCTAACGCGAAACATAGATTACGCTCACACTATTAGTACCTTGGATGAATTCGACTCGGATCATCTGCCGGTACTGGTGACATTCGACCTGAACACACCTCTTCCAGCCTCTTTGGGACAAGAGAGGGTCAACTGGGAAGTATTCAAAAGAGCACTCTTCGAGCCGCACTTAGCAGTACCTAACATAATGAGCACGGCGGATATTGACTCTGCCACGCACACACTCACAACAGAAATCAAGAGAGCAATTGCCTCTGCCACAACACATCGTGAGTCTCCAAAAATGCCCACACTTTCCCACCATGTCAAACAATTAGTCAGGCAAAGAAATAGAATACGTAAGACATGGCAGGCTAACAGAGACCCCGCCCTTAAAAGGGAGCTTAACAGACTCACGTGCAAAGTCAGGGAAAAAATTGTCGCAGAAAAGCAGCAACAGTATAAAGAACTAATCGAATCCCTTAGCCCAGAAGACGTATCGCTCTGGCAATTCGCAAAAAGACTCAGGAAACCTCAAATTAAGCTCCCGCCACTAATAGATGGTGCTAAAATCGCGTACTCAGACGAGGAAAAAGCCGAGGCGCTCGCAAGCCATTATGAAAAACAATTCCAACCAAACCACGATCTAATGTGTCAGGACACCCTGAGAATGGTTAGTCAAACTTTGAATGACTTCAGGAATTCCCCGGTAACGGCTGAGATTGACCCAGCCACCCCGCAGGAGATAGTAGAAATTATTAAAAATCTCAAAAACCGTAAAAGCCCAGGGCACGACAAAATCAGAAATATTGCGGTTAAAAACCTACCCTTAAACGTAATATGTTACTTGACTATCTTAATAAATAAAATATTAAAACTAAACTATTTCCCCAAAGAATGGAAGGAAGCTATAATTATAACAATCCATAAGCCTGGTGAGGATGCCACAATTCCAGCCAACTACAGACCAATTAGCTTGCTACCGACACTTAGTAAAATTACTGAGAAAATTATTCTTAAGAGACTGAACACGCACCTTAGCGAGAATGACATTATCATTCCGGAGCAGTTTGGATTTCGGCCAAAGCACTCCACCACCCATCAATTGCTGAGAGTGGTAGAGTACATATCTTCTGGTCTCAATAACAAGACACCCACAGCTGCGATTTTTCTGGACATACAAAAAGCCTTTGATAAAGTATGGCACTGTGGATTAGCGTACAAATTGATCACTTTAAAAGTCCCTGACGCACTTGTCAAACTTTTAATCTCATACTTAAATAACAGACACTTTCAAGTCAGAGTAGGAGGTAACTTATCTACACCCAAGCTCATTAAAAGTAGTGTACCGCAAGGTTCTATCCTGGGCCCGACACTCTTTAACATATACCTGAACGACATCCCTAGGACTCCAAACACAGAGCTGGCACTCTATGCAGACGACAGTGCGATACTTGCAAAACACCCCTATGTCTCAGTAATGCACAGACAGCTACAACAACACTTAGACATACTCCAAACTTGGCTGGAAAAATGGCGAATAAAATTAAACCCCAATAAATGTCATTTGATTTATTTCTCTAGAAAACGTAAACCTCCGCCGCCTCTGTACATAAACAACCATGCCTTAAAAGCGGAAAAATCTACTAAATACCTAGGTGTAACGATAGATTCCCACCTAACCTGGAAACAGCACGTAACGAATTTAATCAAAAAAGCGTATATGGCCACAGGAGCCTTATACCCAATGATAGGAAACGGAAATCTAAGTTATCAAAATAAACTCCTAATTTATAAATCGGTCATCCGCCCGGGAATGCTGTATGCAGCACCCGTATGGGGATATGCCTGTAAAACTACAATAGACCTCCTAGAGACAAAACAAAACAAAATCCTACGGATTATCAGGAAAGCTCCCAGGTACTTAAGAAACTCGGTAATTAGGAATGACTTCAAAATAAAAACTGTTAGAGCCCAAATTAAAAAGCTAGCGCTGAAATTTTACAGAAATTTGCCATCCGTTCCAAACGAACTGTTATTCAATCTGCATGACTATGATCATCGCAAGGCCAAATCTCGTAAGAGACCCCGTGCTGTTCTAAACATCGATAATCGGAATTAAAAGATCCCACCTCAAACATCTGATTTTTAAATAAAACTCGCGACTATTATTTTATAAAAAAAAAAAAAAAAAAAAAAAAAAAAAAAATTCTAAACTCTAAACTGCCAAAACGCTAGGTAACCCTTAGATCTGCATCAACCTCCCAAACTGCTTAAACTCTAAATGTGCAACAAACTGCCACACTAGGAGCTAGGACAAATAATAAAAAGTAGTAAATAAAAACCTCGAACCTCCAATTAGGGTCACTGAATTAATGTCACAGTTTGACGATAAGAACCACATATTGAAACTGGAGATTAAAGGCGCTTCGCGCCTGGTGCTCTGTCTTGTACGACACTACGAAAAATTTATTTCGTTGTTATGATTATATCAAAGGTCTCTTTAAAATGATTCATCCGGCACTGGCACTCTACAAACTGAGTGTCTGAAAATTGCAATAAAATATATTTATCAAAACAGTATTAATTAATGTAAATTATTGTCTTTATAATGGCCTGTTGCAGCCTTAGTTTGACTTATCGTTGCCAACTTGAAAAACAAACTTTTTAAAAAATATATAAAAAAACTAAATGATTTCCGAACCTAAGCTGCAGAGAAAGTCACACTTTATCCCCGTCATATATTTTATCTCGTGTACTTCAAGAGACATCGGTGCTTCAGCCCTAGTTTCCGGATTCCCTATTTTGCATTTTAACTCTTCTGGTCTTCCGCTTTTGCTTTTTCCGTCCCGTCAGCGGATGTCGGATCACTTTGTTCTGACATATTTATTACGGTTTACAATTACAAAGTTTCCCGCGAATGGGGGTAGTCGGCATGAAAGGTCTGAACAGACCGACATTTTAAACTTCCTGCCTGATAGCAGTAGTCCCTGAACCCACAGAGCCCGAAAAAATTTTAAATCGTCGAACCTGAGTTTGGCTAGGTTCGAAGGTTTGGCTAGGTTTATCCAAACGTGTCGAAAATATGTTGTTTTCACAACACTCATTTTTATTAAAAACTAGCGGTGTACCCGTTCTTCGTACGGATTATATAATACGAAAACTTAAAATTCCTATAGTATTAAAAATCTGATGTGGGCAGCACATGACTTTCCCTGCAGACTCATATTCACGTTCTCTTTATTTCTTCAATAATTCATTAAATTGAGTTTAATTGCACAAAATAACATCCATAATTATTTTAAATTACACTGAATTGGCACTTTTATTTCAGTTTTCGTTTTCATTTGGTAACTGAACTTATTTTCGAAGGTGGCGTAACGAAAATGTCGAAAAGCTAAAATATCTCGGGTACGGCTAGTCCTAGTGTATAATGGGATTGGTCTTATTCTTTTTATCGTCAAAAATTATATATAAAACAAGCATTCAATTGATATATTTGAGCATACGTAGTCTTTTATTTTAGATTTTGATGAATTTTGCGGGCCGTTTCATAAAAAAAAAGAAAGTTAATTTTTTTAGAATTGTACCAAAATCTAAGCAGCACAAGTGACTTATCTACCAAATTTTGTAAAATTTGGCCTATTACTTTATCAGCTAGAGTGAATACAGGCAATTTTTGTAGGCCATTTCACAAAAAGAGGCGGGTTCTTTTATCCCGAATCGTTCCAAAATCTAATCAGAACCAGGATCACCCCCAAGTCACTTGTCTATCAAATTTTATGAAATTCGGTTCATTAGTTTTTGAGTTAGAGTGGATACATACATTGCACGGACAGACAAACAGACACACACACACACACATAGACGTCACGCTAAAAATGGTTTTTCCGTATTCCAGAAGTGTCAAAACGAATAGATCTGCCGAAAACCGCAACTCGATTTTCGATATTATTCAAATACTTTCCCTATACATTACGATGCATTGCAGGGAAAGTAAACATTTTATTATAATTCAAAACATTCTATTAAGATATGTAATTAAATTTTCCTAAACAGAAGTATAAGAATCTCTGTTCTCGCTATACAAAATTACCAACACGTGCATATCTGAAGAATAAAACATCCTATAACGAATGTAAACAAAAAAAAATATCGTCTGCATAATGCTATCTTTAAAGAAGGTTCGTTTTCACGTTCCCTGTATACATAGTATAATGTGTAGGAAAAGTATTATGACGAAGTCGAAAATTCGAATTCGAGTTTTTGACGAAAGAGTACCTTTCAAGCATCCCTGAACTTGAATCGAACGTTTATGGGGTGATGTGTGTGTGTGTGTGTGTGTGTTCATTGAGTCTGTAGAAGCGATACCTCACGAATTGATGGAGCGTTTCGAACGAAACTTGGTACAAATATTATAATCGGTGAATACTTGATTTTAAGGGTGAGCGTCAGTAAATTTTCTGCCCTATCCGCGCTTTGTTAACTTTCGCGGCACACATATTTCGCCGAAATTCTGCTCAAACAGTTGCGAAATATTTTCTTATAGATAAAAGGCTATGCTTAGATTATATTAAAACTAAATTTAATACCCAATAAAACATAGAATATATGTTTTATTTTAATTTAAAATATTTTTGGTGCTGCCATCTGTTGTCGTAATTTAATTTATACCGACTATTTTTATTTTTTAAAGAACATTTTTAAATACCTATTCCTTCTAATACAGTGTTAAATACAACAACAGATCATATATAATAATGCCACAATCACGGAAAGGTAATTTATCATTCTATAAATCTGATAAGGGATCTGAATGTACATCACTGAGGACTGCAGTTTTGTCTTCAAGTTCCTTTGTCTTCAAGTCCAAGTTCAATTACGTTTCCGTGATTATGGCATTATATATGATCTGTTGTTGTATTTAATAGCGTATTAGAAGGAATAGACATTTAAAAATGTTCACTAAAAAATAAAAATAGTCGGTATGAATTAAATTACGACAACAGATGGCAGCACCAAAAATATTTTAAATTAAAATAAAACATATATTCTATGTTTTATTGGGTATTAAATTTAGTTTTAATATAATCTAAGCATAGCATTTTATCTATAAGAAAATATTTCGCAACTGTTTGAGCAGAATTTCGGCGAAATATGTGTGCCGCGAAAGTTAACAAAGCGCGGATAGGGCAGAAAATTTACTGACGCTCACCCTTAAACGCAATCAAATGTTCGGAAGGCCCCTAAATTTCGAATGATTTTTTTAAAAAACCCTTAAAAATCAGAACTTTTGATAATATTACTTAAATTATCATTTCTAATGTAATTTTTCATTAGAAAACGAATGACACAAATCTTAGACGGCTAGCACGAACCGTTCTCAAGATATTGCAGGTTTCTTAATAACTTTATCAAAAATGCTATATACAATTAAAAAATAAGTATGAACCATCATAAAAATATGTTCACTTTTCATTAATATTATTCGATAAATTTGTTAACATCCCTCTTGTGGATCTAGCTCGTTCTATTCACGAGAGAATATACTTATATTAGTTTCGTATTTTTAAGACCAGAAATTTAATAACAGTCATTTAAATATAAGAAAATCTCACCTCTCCGTCTGTGTGTAACGTTTGGCGATGAATTTGGCGAACTTTGCTACTAATTTAGCGAAATATTACTAACTTGGCCATATGTCGCCCCAGATTGGTGGAAATATCGTCAAAATTGTAAAAATGACGATAAATTAAAGGAAATGACGCCAATTTGATCAATTAATTATCAAAATATTTTAATATATGGACTATACTGCTTATACCGGATACTATCAATATTGATAATTGGCAATTTAGAATTGTTCGAAATATAAGTTAATTTGGTACTTCATAATATTTACTTTCTCTGCAATACATCTCCCGTATACCTTCGGGTGGGTCGGTGTTCTTTTTAGAGTTCCTTGCACTATATGGTAATGTGTAGGGAAAGTATTGGAATCGTGCCGAAAATCGCAACTCGCATTTTTGACGGATCTACACGTTTTGGGGCCTCTAGAATACGAAAAAACTATTTCTAGAATGACGTTTGTGTGTGTATGTGTGTGTGTGCTTGTGTGTGTCTGTGTGTCGTGCAATATATGTATCCACTCTAATTAAAAAACTAATGGACCAAATGTTAAAACATTTTGTAGGTAAGTTATGTGTGTATGACCCTGGTGCTGATTAGATTTTGGTACGATGCGGGATGAAAGAACCCGCTTTTTTTCTGCGAAATGGCCCGCAAAAATTGCCTGTATCCACTCTAGCTGAAAGACTAATTGACCAAATTTCACAAATTTTTGTAAATAAATCATTTATAAGTTAACCTGGTGCTGATTAGATTTTGGTACTATTCAGAAGAAACCTGCCTTTTTTGCGAAATGGCCAGCAAAACTCGTTTAATATAAAAATAAAAGACTACATATGTTCAAATATATCAATTAAATGCTTATTTTATACCTAACTTTTGACGACGACAAAAAAAAAAGAACATTCTAGGAGATTCGGTAGATATTTTAATTTTTTCGCATTTTCGCTACGCCAACTTTCAAAATAAGTTCAGTTACCAAATGAAAACTAAAATTGAATTAAAAGTGCAAATTCAGTGTAAGCTAATGTAATTATGGCTGTTATTTTGTAAAATTAAACTCAATTTAATGAATTATTGAATAAATAAAAGAGAACGTGAATTTAAGTCTGCAGGGAAAGTCATGTGCTGCTCACATAAGATTTTTTTACATGTTGTCATCCGGAAAATCGCCACATGTGCAATTCAACGTTTAAATGTTGTGCCGTGGATCTTATACATCATTTGAAGAAGTAAATTAATTGCATTATATAGGGAGAGTCGTTTATGCTGCCCACATCAGTTTTCTTATTAATATCTCGACAACCCTTGGTTCTATAAACTCGAAACATAGAGGAAATTTTAAGTGGGGCAATTTCACGATTACCCACAGTGAAATTCTGTAAGCAAATTTATTAAAAAGTATGAAATTTGATCAATATATTCCAAAATGAAAGCGCTAAAAAGATATTAGAAGCGTTAAAAGATATTAGAAGATATTAGAAGAATACTACTTTTATTCTGTTTCAACAATCGGCTAAACACAATATATGAATTAATTGGCTTAACACAATAAATGAGTTTGAAAAATCGTTGCCAAAATAAAACAGAAGACGTAAGAAATTGAAAATATGAATAATTCCTGTAATCTTAATTTATAAAACCCGAAGGCTTTAATTGGTATAATCCAGTCAAAAATGCTATTCCGATAAAATTTATTTTCATATACTTTTCTTTACTATTTAAATCGGAAAACATTTAATAAAATCGTCTGCTGTATCATTGGATTTAATTTTGTTGCTAAGTTACACGATATATTTTTCTTTACTATTTAAATCCGAAAACATTTAATAAAATCGTCTGCTGTATAAACTCATTGGATTTAATTTTATTGCTAAGTTACACGATATATTTTTCTTTAGTATTTAAATCGGAAAACAATAAAATCGTCTGCTGTATAAACTCATTGGATTTAATTTTATTGCTAAGTTACACGATATATTTTTCTTTACTATTTAAATCGGAAAACAATAAAATCGTCTGCTGTATAAACTCATTGGATTTAATTTTATTGCTAAGTTACACGATATATTTTTCTTTACTATTTAAATCGGAAAACAATAAAATCGTCTACTGTATAAACTCATTGGATTTAATTTTGTTGCTAAGTTACACGATATATTTCTCTTCAAATAAATCTGCGAAAAAGAATATCGTCTACATATTGCTATCTATATATATGGAAGGTTTGCTTCTTAATATTTTCCAACATAGTTGAAAAGTGCTTATAACTTTGTTTATTCTGTCTGATTGTCCGTTTGTTCTCAAGATAACTGCCGTAAAAATTATTTTATCAAAATGAAATTTTAGTATGTTGTTGAGACAGTCTATGGAATATATGGGAATGTAAGTGAATAACGTCAACCAATTAGTTTTGGATTGAACCCGGGTTGAAAATGGGAAATACATTGAACCCTACGGGACCTAATTTTTCAAACATTTTTTAAGTGAAGTTAAAATTCACAAATTGCTTCGAAAATTTTAGAAAATATTAAAATTATCCCATAAAATATATATATAAAAAAAAAATTTCAGCAAAATGTACTTGGTATTTTTTTAAATAACAGAAAAATTATAATTAGATCATGTGACCCACTTCAAAATAAAATATGGCATCCATCTTTTTTTCCCAGTGTAAAAATCGTGATTTTTAAAGTTCTTTTAAATATATATTTATTGTTGCATTCGTCCTAAAATCGCTTTAGTTTTGCGTATTTTCTGTGATTGCGCATCTATATTCTGTGTCAACTCAATTACAATATTTTTGAGTTTAAATGATCATCAAACTTTGTTTATTTCTACAACGAAGCCTAATTTTAATGGATGCAGACTGTAAACAAGTGACTTTAAGGTGAGTTGTATAAGGATTGGTGAATTTTTTTCGCGCAAAATTATTTAGCTCTGGAGTCTGGAATAAAAGTGATATTCATTTCTTTTACATAGAGAGAGCTAGACGTTTTATACTTCGATGACGTCATTTGAATAAAGTTCATTTTTTCGATGGAGTTTTCAAATATAATAAATTATTATAGTACTGTGATAACTCAAAATATATGAGCGCTGAATGTATCGCATTTTAGAGATGTTTAAATAAAGTTGCATTTCAGTTGGAAAGTGTTTCATAAGCGATGCTTTATGCATGATTGATCTTTCTTGTTATTAATATCTCGATAACTCTTGGTCTTAGAAGCTTGAAACATATAGACTAAATTTTAAATGAAGCTATTTCACGGCTACCCATAAACTTTAATGAAATTCGCTGTTAGAATAATGTTAGTTTAATGAAATGCAGCTGTTAACCCGTAATGATGAGATAAACAGACATACAAACATACAGAGAGATTTTCAATTTGCCGCGCTTTGTTAACTTTCGCGGCACACATTTTTCGCCGAAATTCTGCTCAAACTGTTGCGAAATATTTTCTGAAAGACAAAATGCAATGCTTAGATTATATTAAAACTAAATTTAATACCCAAAAAAAAAACATAGAATATATTTTTTATTTTAATTCAAAATATTTTTGGTGCTGCCATCTGTTATCGTAATTTAATTCATACCGACTATTTTTATTTTTTAATGAACATTTTTAAATGTCTATTCCTTCTAATACGCTATCAAATACAACAACAGATCATATATAATAATGCCACAATCACGGAAACGTAATTGAACTTGGACTTGAAGACAAAGGAACTTGAAGAGAAAGCTGCAGGCCTCAGTCATGTGCATTCAGATCCCTTTATCAAATTTATAGAATGAGAAATTATCTTTCGGTGATTGTGGCATTATTATGTATGATCTGTTATTATATTTAATACTGTATTAGAAAGAATATATATTTAAAAATGTTCATTAAAAAATAAAAATAATCAGTATGAATTAAATTACAACAGATGGCAGCACCAAAAATATTTTGGATTAAAATAAAAAATATATTCGATGCTTTATTGGGTGTTAAATTTAGTTTTAATATAATCTAAGCATTGCATTTTATCTTTCAGAAAATATTTTGCAACTGTTTGAGCAGAATTTCGGCGAAAAACGTGTACCGCGAAAGTTAACAAAGCGCAGATAGGGCAGAAGATTTACTGGTTACCGGACTTTGTCCTTTTTAATATCCTCCAGATTCTACCAATTATCCTCGTTCTAAAAGCATTACACGGCAAATTTCGGATTTTGAAAGAAACGCCTTAATTATCTTCCCTGCAGCACATAGTAATGTATAGGGAAAATATTGGAATACTGTTGAAAATCGCAACTTGAGTTTTCGACGTATCTGAACGTTTTGGGATCTCTAGAATACGAAAAGGCTATTTTTAGCGTGACGTCTGTCTGTGTGTCCGTGGGTCTGTCTGTGCACTGCATGTATCCACTCTAGCTCAAAAACTAATGGGCCAAATTTCCTAAAATTTGGTAGGTAAGTCACTTGTGTGTGACCCCGGTGCTGATTAGTTTTTGGTACAATTCGGTATAAAAGAACCCGCCTCTTTTTCGCGAAATGGTCCGCAAAAATTGCTTGTATCCATTCTAGCTGAAAGTCTAATTAAATTTTACAAAATTTGGTAGATAAGTCACCTGTAAGAAACCCTGGTGCTGATTAGAGTTTGGTACGATTCGGGAAAAAAATAACCTGTCTTATTTCACAAAATGGCCCGCAAAAGTCGTCAAAATCTAAACTAAAAAACTACGTATGCTCAAATATAGCAATTAAATGCTAGTTTTCTACATAATTTTTGACTGTGAAAAGAATAAGACTAGCCCCATTACATTAGGACCAGCCGCTCTCGAGCTATTTTAGCTATTTTTGCATTTTCGTTACGCCATCTTTAAAAATAAGTGCAGTTACCAAATGAGAGCGAAAACTGAATTAAAAGTGCAAATTCGGTGTGATTTAAAAAAAAAATATGGGTGTTATTTTGTGCAATGAAACTCAATATAATAAATTATTGAAGAAATACAGAGAACGTGAATATCTGCTTGCAGGGAAAATCATGCGCTGTCCGCATCAGATTTTTACATTCCCTATACAACACTTGATAATGTATAGGGAAGTATTGGAACCATGTCGAAAATCGCAACTCGAGTTTTCGACGGATCTACACGTTTCGAAACCTCTAGAATACGAAACCAACTATTTTTAGCGTGACATCTGTGTGTGTGTCTGAGTGTCTGTCTGTGCAATGTATGTATCCATTCTAACTCAAAAACTAATTGACTGAATTTCATAAAATTTGGTAGGTGTAGGTCACTTGTGGGCGAATCTGGTGCTGATTAGTTTTGGGTACGATTCGGGATAAAAGAACTCGCCTGTTTTTGCGAAATGGCCTGCAAAAATTGCCTGTATCCACTTTAGCTGGAAAACTAATGGACCGAATTTCGCAAAATTCGGTAGGTAAGTCGCTTGTAGGTCACCCTGGTGCTGGTGGGCGCGGTAGCCCTGTGGTTAGCGCGCTGGAGTTGCACTCGGTAGGCCCGTTTTCGATTCCAGCCACTGACAAAACTGCCGCTGTGTTCACGCGGAGTACGATCACGTTAAACATGTGGGTCCGTAAGTCCTTCCGAGAGGTTGGTAGTAGGGAAAGGAGGGTACGGTCCTTGTGGATGCCTCCCCCACTGGATTCCGGTCTAAATTGGGTGGCACTTGAGACGTCACGCTAAAAATAGTTTTTTCGTATTCTAGAGGTCTCGAAACGTGTAGATTCATTGAAACCTCGAGTTGCGATTTTCGACATGATTCCAATACTTTCCCTATACATTACCATGTATTGCAGGGAAAGTAAAAATTATCCCTGTTATTTTACTCAATTAAACTCAATTTAATGAATTATTAAAGAAATAAAGAGAACACGAATTTGAATCTGTAGGGAAAGTCAAGTACTGTCACATCAGATTTTTTGTATTCGTAACCATGTTAAAATATACTGCATGAAGCTTTTTATTTTCTAATTTTTGTCCCTGGAATTATGCCTTCTCAAATAACTTTATCACGCTTTGCCATTGAATATATGGAAACATTTCTGCCACCAGTGATAAAATCCTTAATTTCTGCAATTTCTCCTGTGTTTCTCCAAAATTCGCTCCACCCCAAACGTATTTATCTTCCCCATACTAAACACCGAAGAGTGTACAACACGGCGCGAATTACTTAAAACTTCAACCAGACAAGGTCGCCATCCTTTAAAATGACGCCACTCTTAATTATCAGAAGATAGATCACTGAATCGAAATCCTATCCTCGGAACTACCAGGGGGGCTAGAGAACATTTCTCGTACCTCTGGATTTTTTCGCTACGTCTTCGTTAGCAGAGCTGTATTCGAAGCAAGGCAGCAAGACAAATTACCGTGAGTCCCATTTATAACCCGCTAGTGGAAGGCTGGGGTCATTAATCATCCTTTAAACGCGCTCACCTAAAAATACCCGGGACAAGATTCCTAGAGGTGATGAAGTGGAGAAGAGATGATGGGGAAAAAAGATGCGGGAGAGGAGAGGGATGAGGTGGGAAGGATGCATTATAGATAGTGGATGGAGGAAGGGCTTATATGGTTGAAGTTGGGGCAAATCGTTGTAGTTTTGGAAAATTATAAATTTGGGAATTTTCTTTTGGCGGGTTTGTTTGGTCTTTGATAAAAATTAATGAAATTTGTGCGTCATTGGAGATTTGGTAGACTAGTGCCGCCATCTGTTGTGAATTAGAGAAAGCTTTGTTTTATTGTGAATGGTTTGCCGTAAGTTTGGAATGATTTCTCATGAGCAAATATTAAATTTTAAGATTACACACACATATATATAATACAGATCTGTTCATTTTATTTTCAAATTTAATGCGTGAGTTGGTACCGAGGACTGGTTGGGTGGACAGAATGTTTAAGGAAGATATAGTGAGATTTCATTACAGTAAATTTTAAATTTTAAAATAAAAGATATATACATAGTTTTGTGTATTTTATTTTAGAATTTTACATTTGATCCCTAGCTGGTAGTACTCGAGTTCCGGTTACGAAAGTTTTCAAGCGGTGGGTACCGGTAGTAAAAATACTAGAAATATTTGAAGTCAAATATGAATTACATTAAAAAAATAGAATGTATAAAATTAATACATATATGAATATAAGTAGCAAATATAAATAAAAGTAAAAGTAAAATTTCAAGAAAATCAGCAAAATAACACGCATAATTATTTGGAATTATACCGAATTTACACTTTTAATACAATTTTCTTTTTCATTTGGTAACTGGACTTATCTTTAAAAAGAGGCATAGTAAAAATGCGAATAAACTAAAATATTTCGAGAATGGCTAGTCCTAGAGTAATGGGGTTAGTCCTATTTTTTCATCGTCAAAAATTACTTATAAAACAAGCATTCAACTGATACATTTGAGCATGCGTGGTCTTTTATTTTAGATTTTGACGATTTTTGAGGGCCATTTCGCACAAAAAGGCTGGTTCTTTTTTACCAAATTGTACTAAAATCTAACCTGCACCAGAGTAACCAACAAGTCCAATATCTACTGTTTTGTGAAATTTTGTGAATTGGTTCTTTAGAGCTAGCGTGGATACATACGAATTTTGCGGGCCACTTTGTAAAAAAAAAAACAGAAAAAAGAAAGAAAGGGGCAAAAAAAAAAAAAAAAAAAAGTTATTTTTTACGAATAGCACCAAAATCTAATCAGCACTACAGTAACCTTATTTATCAAGTCACATTATTTATCAATTTTGTGTTTGTTGATTTAGTTTTCTAGCTAGAGTGGATACATACGATGCTTGCGAGCCATTGCGAGCCACACACACACACACACACACACACACACACACACACACACACACACACACACATGCAGAGAGAGAGAGAGAGAGAGAGAGAGAGAAAGAGAGAGAGACGCCACAGCAAAAATAGTATTTTCGTATTCTAGAGGTCCCAAAACGTGTAGATCCGTCGAAAACTCGGGTTGCTATTTTCGACACGATTCTAATACTTTCCCTATTTACCATGTACTGTAGGGAAAAAAAAATATATATATATATAACTGAGATAATTTGCATTTAACACTAGAACGACAGATATTTTGAACTACCTAGAACGATGGCCAGCGGCCAATTTGACCGCTATAGAAAAAATACAACATACCTTTAATTCAAAACCAAAACATTATAGTTACAGCATTTAGGATGTTTCTTCGACATATTTTTTGCAATAAGCGTTCTTGAAAATAAGAAAAGTTATAAAATTTCAATGGGCTGGGATTAGCCGTTTTGGGGGAATCGCTTCTCAAAATAGTTATGCGGTCAAAATGACCGCTTCCGTCGTTCTAGTGTTCAAGTTTTCAACTTCGACCCTTTAAATGCATATCGACACTCACAAAAACATTTCAAACACGCGTTCGTATTATGATATTGGTATGAAATTTACAGGATTGGTTTATTAATATATAAACAACAATTTAGGCCATTATTTGGAAACTCGATTTTTTGTTAAAGAAAAACTTAGTGGTCTGCTCTTTTATGTCATATTCTTAATTTTTTCCAGACTTTTAGAATTCATATATTCCTGATTGTGTTCAGTGTAGATAAAAACAAGTATAATAAGGAATTCCTTCTGCTTCTTCTTAACCTGCCTAATTTTGGTATATATGAATAGGGGAATTAAATGAGTTTTAATTAAATTATTTCAAAGGAGGTAAAAGAAAATAATATGAAATTTGCATGTCAGTTAAATTCTGAACAATACCACGTATAGTTGCTAGTATATATGACATGCACTGATGATGATGTATCAAAATTATCGAGTATTTCCGCTGTAGCTAGAATTGTGGTTTTGAGGCCATTCGATTCCCTTTATCTTTAAAACCAAGGGAAAAATCGAAAATTCAAATTAGGGGTAACGAAGGTGGATTCGATTCCCTTTATCTTTAAAACCAAGGGAAAAATCGAAAATTCAAATTAGGGGTAACGAAGGTGGATCACATGGTAAGACCAACATGGATAATTGCTGTTTTTGAATATTTAATATTTCCGGTAGTGTCACAGGTAAAAACATTCGAATTGTCGAATGAACGGTGAAATTTCAAGTTTATCGAAGAAGACATTTGATATTTGATTAACCGCCCTTTACAATTGCCGTTTTCAATTATTTATTACTTTAAGGAGGTGCATGGATAAATATGTTCGAATTATTCAGCATAAATGAAACTCCAAGTTTATTGAGATATAGTTCAAAAGTAGATCATATGATAAAATAAACATGGATAATTGCAGTTTTCAAATATTTCTTATTTTAGGGGGGGGGGGGGGTCGAATTGCCCAGTGAATGTAAAACTCGTTGTTTCTTGAGATGGGGACTTGAAATTTGGTACAAAGATAAATCACACAATAAAATGATCATGAGTAATTGGTTTTTCAAATATTTGTTATTTTAGGTGGTGTTAGGGGGTTTATATATAAGTAAAAATGTTCGAATTGCCGAGTGAGTGTGAAACTCGATGTTTATTGAGCTAGGGATTTGAAATTCAGTTCAAAGGTAAATCATATGATAAAATAAACAAGGATAATTGCTGTTTTCAAATATTTATTATTTTAGGGGGTGTCAAAACTGTTCGATTTGCCGAATGAATGTAAAGCTGTACGTTTATTGAGATAGGGAGATGAATTTTGGTACAGATGTAGATTATGCGACAAGATTAATTGGTGTTTTCAATTTTTTTTTTGAAAGGGGGTGTATATATAAGTAAAAATATTCGAATTGTCGAGTGAAAGTAAAATTGGTTTATTGAGATAGGGACTTATCATGTGATCTACCTTTGTCAGTTCTGTACAAAGGAAGATCACATGTTACCTTACACCTTTCTGGTAGGTCGGACGGTCTGGGTTTCAACAACAACAACATGCTAAAATCAATATGGATAATTGCTAATTAACACTTCACAACATAGTTGAAAAGTGTTTATCACTTTGTTCATTCTGTCTGTCTGTCTGTCTGTCTGTCTATCCGTTCGCACGATAACTGTCGAAAAAATGGTTTTATCAAATTGAAACTTTAGTATGTTGTTCAGACGGTCTGTGGGACCTATGGTAATATAAATAAATAATAATGCCCAATTAGTTTTGGACTAAACCCGGGTTGAAAAAACTGAACCCTATGGGACCTAATTTTTCAAACATTTTTTAAGCGAATTTAAAATTCACAACTTACTTCGAAAGTTTTAGGAAATATTTAAATTATCCCATAAAAAAAAATGAAAAAAATAATCAGCAAAATATATTCGGTAGTTTTTTAAACGAAAATTAAAATAATAGTTACATTCAAATTATATGAAGAGATCACGTGACGCACTTCAAAATAAATTATGGTATCCATCTTGTGTCAAAAATGCGATTGTTAAAGTTCTTTTTAATTTATATTTAGTGTTGTATCCGTTTTAAAGTCGCTTAATTTTTGCTTAATTTCTGTGCATCTATATTCTGAAACAACGCAGTTACAATATATTTGAGTTTAAAGGATCATCAAACTTTGATTATTTCTACAACGAAGCCTAATTTTCACTTATGGAGAACAAACTGTTACTGTAAAACTTTGGGTCAGTCGCCGGGTGGTCTGGGTTTTCGACATAAAGATGTAGGATGAGTTATATAAGAATTGCTGAATTTCTTTAACGCAAAATTATTTAGCGCTGAAGTCTGCAATATAGCTGATATGAATGAAACATTCATTGATTTTACATAGACAACCAGATGATTTTATAGCAGACTTTTATGATGAAGCGTTAAGCATAGAGTTAAATTACTTTTACCTCCACGGTTTTAAGATTTTAAATAAAATAAATTATTGTAGTATTGTGATGAATGAAAGGAATGGAATAAACGTGTATGAATGAAATATTTACAGCTTTTTCACAGAGAGCCAGGCGATTTATATTTCAATGACGGAATAAAGTTCATTTTTTCGATGAAGTTTAAAGTTTTCAAATACAATAAATTATTATAGCATTGTGATAATTTTAAAAATATTACCGCTAAATGTATCACATTTTAGAGATGCTTAAACCAGGCGATTTATATTTCAATGACGTCATTTGAATAAAGTTCATTTTTTTCGATGAAATTTTAAGTTTTCAAATATAATAAATTAATGTAGTATTGTTATAATTTTTAAAATATTACCGCTGAATGTATTGCATTTTAGAGATGTTTAAATAAAATTGCATTGCAGTTGGAAAGTGTTTCATAATCAATGCTTTATGCATGATTGATCTTTCTTGTCTTATTATTTAAGGGGTATCACAGGTAAAAATGTTTGAATTGTCGAATGAATGTGCAGGTAAAATGAAGTAAAGACTTGAAATGTAGTGGAAATGAAGATCATGTAATAAAATTAATATGGTTAATTGCCGTTTTCAAATATTTATTATTTCAGGGGGTGTCATTGATAAAAATGTTTGAATTGTCCACTATAACTGAATATCCAGATTTATCATTTAAGGGGGTATCACAGGTAAAAATATTTGAATTGTCGAATGAATGTGCAGGTAAAATGAAGTAAAGACTTGAAATGTAGTGGTAAAGACTTGAAATGTAGTGGAAATGAAGATCATGTAATAAAATTAATATGGTTAATTGCCGTTTTCAAATATTTATTATTTCAGGGGGTGTCATAGATAAAAATGTTTGAATTGTCCACTATAACTGAATATCCAGATTTATCATTTAAGGGGGTATCACAGGTAAAAATGTTTGAATTGTCGAATGAATGTGCAGGTAAAATGAAATAAAGACTTGAAATGTAGTGGAAATGAAGATCATGTAATAAAATTAATATGGTTAATTGCCGTTTTCAAATATTTATTATTTCAGGGGGTGTCATAGATAAAAATGTTTGAATTGTCCAGAATAAGTGAATATCCAGAGTTATTGAGGGACTTGAAATTCGGTTCAAAAGTAGATCCTATGATAAAATCAACATGGATTCCTTTTTCAAATATTTATTATTTCAGGAAGTGTCACGGCAAAAAATGTCTCAATTGTCAAATGAACGTATTGAAGTGGTTTTATGCTGAAATCTGAAAAGGTTTTTGATATTCAGAAAAGTTATTAACAACTTATAAAGTGTGTGAGTGTCACATCATATTTAATAATCACTAATAATTTCGAACGAGCAAAGAGCGGGTTGAAATAGTTGGTAAGATCATAAGGCAGGCCCCTATTACAAATTGCGCAAACACTCCTTTATACTTAACAACTGTCCCTTATTTTAACAATTTTCAGTCTCTCTCTCTCTTTTTCTCTCTCTCTCTCCCTCCCTCTCTTCCCCTCTCTTCCACTCCTCTCTCTTTTAAATTGTTATTTTATTTCATTTTTGTACAGATTTATAAAGCTGAGATCAGATATTTTTAGAGTTTTGGAACTGGCTAAACCCAGTTCCAAATGACTGCACAAGGTTTCAATAAAGAAATCAGTTGTGAACTCTCACCTATCGGCGAAGAATACAGAGACGATTAATTTCATATAGAGTTTGGCAGAACATTGTTAATACTCCATTGGCGTCTGTGTTATTGTGTTCATACAGTTTTCAAATTTCTTTGTATTTAACATTTTTTACGAATTAAGACCATGGCTATATCATGCAGAAATCGGTGGACAAAATATAATGAATTAAAGTTCCACAAGTAAACTATTTGGTATTTTTAAACTGTACATGAGCACTGAAAGCCTGGCACCGCCTATGGGTAAGATATAAATCCTAAAATGACGGATAATTTTTATAACATCGGCCAAACAAAGTTATTTACTACTAGGAAAAAAATAGTCTGTGAGCACTGAAAGCCTGGCACCGCCTATGGGTAAGACATAAATCCTAAAATGACGGATAATTTTTATAACATCGGCCAAACAAAGTTATTTACTACTAGGAAAAAAATAGTCTGTGAGCACTGAAAGCCTGGCACCGCCTATGGGTAAGATATAAATCCTAAAATGACGGATAATTTTTATAACATCGGCCAAACAAAGTTATTTACTACTAGGAAAAAAATAGTCTGTGAGCACTGAAAGCCTGGCACCGCCTATGGGTAAGACATAAATCCTAAAATGACGGATAATTTTTATAACATCGGCCAAACAAAGTTATTTACTACTAGGAAAAAAATAGTCTGTGAGCACTGAAAGCCTGACATCGCCTATGGGTAAGACATAAATCCTAAAATGACGGATAATTTTTATAACATCGGCCAAACAAAGTTATTTACTACTAGGAAAAAAATAGTCTGTGAGCACTGAAAGCCTGGCACCGCCTATGGGTAAGACATAAATCCTAAAATGACGGATAATTTTTATAACATCGGCCAAACAAAGTTATTTACTACTAGGAAAAAAATAGTCTATGAGCACTGAAAGCCTGGCACCGCCTATGGATAAGACATAAATCCTAAAATGACGGATAATTTTTATAACATCGGCCAAACAAAGTTATTTACTACTAGGAAAAATATAGTCTGTGAGCACTGAAAGCCTGGCACCGCCTATGGGTAAGATATTAATCCTAAAATGACGGATAATTTTTATAACATCGGCCAAACAAAGTTATTTACTATTAGGAAAAAAATAGTCTGTGAGCACTGAAAGCCTGGCACCGCCTATGGGTAAGACATAAATCCTAAAATGACGGATAATTTTTATAACATCGGCTAAACAAAGTTATTTACTACTAGGAAAAAAATAGTCTGTGAGCACTGAAAGCCTGGCACCGCCTATGGGTAAGATATAAATCCTAAAATGACGGATAATTTTTATAACATCGGCCAAACAAAGTTATTTACTACTAGGAAAAAAATAGTCTGTTTATTTTAGCTATGAATGCCGATGTAAGGCATTTTTATATTTCAAGTATCCCTGCTATTTATATATAAGCAAAAATACACTGAACATATGATTTTCATGCCTTTTCTTTCCAAATCCTTCACCGCTTCCCTTCAAATTCCGGCATTTTCGTCACTTTTGGTAAGCTCCAACGCAAACAAAATGCTATATTGTAGCCATTCAGATATGTCTTTCAACGTGACTGTCTGGCCAGGTGTATTTGGTCACTTTACTACATCCGTGGTTAGATCGTCCGTTTGCGCAAAGGTTTTCACTTCCAGGCAGAAAAAGGATGTGAAGGTTCAAGTGCAGGGTCAAGATGCGATGGATACCCCCCTAGTCCTAGTTCATAATGGGTTGTGGCAAACACCAGCAGCAAAGATCTCTCTAGCGAGAATACGGTATACTCAGTTTTGCTTTCTGATATTGTTTGTTTGTGCAGTGTTTCTAGAGTTTGGTTTGCGGAATTTCTCTAAGTGGATCAATTATTTCTCTGTGTAGACCACGAATAATTTTAATATGAACAAACAAAAGAAAGATCAATGATACATAAAGCATTGATTATGAAACACGTTCCAGATGAAATGCAATTTTATTTAAACATCTCTAAAATGCGATACATTCAGCGCTGATATATTTTAAATTATCACAGTATTACAGTAATTTATTATATTTGAAAACTTAAAACTTTATCGAAAAAAAAAATGAATTTTATTCAAATGACGTCATCGAAATATAAATAGTCTGGCTCTCTATATAAAAGTAGTGAATATTTCATTCATGCACTTTTATTCCAGACTGCAGAGTTAAATAGTTTTGCGTGAAAAAAAATCAGCAATTCTTATACAACTCAACTTACAATCACTTGCTTACATTCTGCATCCATTAAAATTAGGTTTCGGCGTAGAAATATTCAAAGTTTGATGATCATTTAAACTTAATAATATTGTAATTGCGTTGGCACAGAATATAGATGCACAGAAGATACGCAAAAATAAAGCGGTTTTAAGACGGATGGAACACTAAATATAAATTTAAAAGAATTTTAAAAATTACGATTTTTACATTGGGAAAAAAAGATTGATGCCATATTTTATTTTGAAGTGGGTCACTTGATCGCTTCATATTATACGGGTGTAATTATTATTCAAATTTTTATTTAAAAAACTACCGAGCATATTTTGCTGATTTTTTTTTAATATATTTTATGGGATAATTTGAATATATCCTGAAATTTTCAAAACAATTTGCGAATTTTAACTTCGCTTAAAAAATGTTTGAAAAATTAGATCCCATAGGGTTCAATGTATTTCAATTTTGCAATCCGGGTTCAATCCAAAACTAATTGAGTGATATTATTTATTTACATTCGCATATGTCCCACAGACCGTCTCAACAACATACTAAAATTTCATTTTGGTAAAATCATTTTTACGGCAGTTATCGCGCGAACGGACAGACAGACAGATTGAATAAAGTAAACACTTTTCAGCTATGTTGTAACGTATTAATAAAATGTACTCGAGATTTACAGCAGGGATTCACTGAATCTATTTATTCAATTTTTTACTCTCTACAGAGAAATTTGTTTTCATGAAAATTTTCCATTTCGAGACTTCGATGCCAATATATGTTTCAGGACCTCCTGAACACGTTTTGACTATATATATTTAGAGTGATGTCCGTCTGTCTGTTTCTTGTGTAAACGATAGCGACCACAAATATTAATAGGCTTTCACGATGCTTTGCTAATGAAAAGTCTGGAACTAGATAGAATTTGTCACTCTGAAACACTGTGATTTTTTCACTGTGACTGTGATCCCCCTTCTTGAGGAGAAAAAGTTTGGATAAATTTTTAAAAAAATGTTATTTTGGGTCAGTAGCGTCGCCATATTTTTTTTTTTTTTTTGTGCGTGGAGGGGGGTGGGGTGTAGCTAAATATTTTGTTTCTCATTTCTTTAAATATATTTTCTCTGAACATTGACAGTTTTCTTGGGGGGAGGGGGAGAGGGTTATTGACACCCACCTTGATGACGCCACTTATTCGAGTTGTTTTATTTGATACCTCACTAGAGCCGTCCAATATTATTATTTTAAAAGTTGAAAAATGCTTTTAATTCCTTTGAAATACTAAAGGCCCAGTTTCGATTTATGTGGTGTTAATTAAATGACAAAATCATTGGTCAGTGGGTCTTGCACACCATGTTTCCGCTGTGAAAGAATTAACGTCATTGCATTATATAGTGAAAGTCGTGTGCTGCCCACATCAGATTTTTTTTTTGAACAGGGATTTTGGAAATTTACAGGATTTAACTATATTATTATTATTATTATTATAATTATTATTATTATTATTATTATTTATTATTATTATAATTATTTATATTTTTATTTATTTATTTATCTTTGACAGACGGAGTTAAGTACTAGTAATTGTCCAAGAAAGTTGATTGCAGTCACACATTTCATATATTATGATTTGGGTTTTTCTGGTTGACCCAAACGTATATTAACAAGAAAGATCAATCTTGCATATAGCATTGATTATGAAACACTTTCCAACCGAAATGCAATTTTATTTAAACATCTCTAAAATGAGATATATTCAACACTGATATTTTTTAAATTATCACAGTACTATAATAATTTATTATACTTGGAAACTTAAAATTTCATCAAAAAAGACAATACTATAAATCATCTGTTTCTCTATGTAAAATCAATGAATATTTCATTCATATCACTTCTATTCCAGACTCTAGAGCTAAATAATTTAACGTGAAAAAAATTCATCAATCATGCTATAGGAATTAGATTTTGTTGTATGAAAATCAAAGTTTAGTGATCATTTAAAATAAAAAATATTGCAATTGTGTTGGTACAGAATTTAGATACACAGATAATATGCAAAAATAAAGCTATTTTATGACGGATGCAACACTAAATATAAATTTAAAAAATCTGATGTGGGCAACACATGACTTTCCTTATATAATGAAATGAATTTACTACTTTTACAGTAAAATAAATAGGTTTTTCTTCTAGTAGATACTAATATCCTTTCCAAGAAATTGATTTTTCGACAATTAGTCGTCATTTTCATTGATTATCGTCATTTTTATCCATTTGGCGAGATTTTCGTTAATTTGGCAACATTTCAAAAAGTCGCCAAGTTGGCGACATTCCGCCAATTTCGTCGCCAAAATCTCGCCAAGCGTTATGAACGAAGAAATAAGCTATTCTTACAGCAGATAAATTGGCGTTCAAATGCAAAAGTATTACTCAAAGTATCTTTTTTCATGAATAGAACGAGCTAGATCCACGAGAATGATGTCACCCAATTTATCGCATGATATTATATAAGAAAAGTGAACATGTTTCTCAATAGGAAATATTTTTTTTCTATTTTATTTGACTTTTTGATAATTTTTTTGAAAAATGTGCAATATCTCGAGAACGGTTCATGTTAGCGTTCTAAAATTTATGTCAATCGTTTTCTAATGAAAAATTACATAAGGAATGTCTATTTACGTAACTATGTTATTGGTTTTGATTTTTTGACGATTTTTTCAAAATTTCATTCGAAAATTTAGGGGGGTTCTGAACATTCGATTGCGTATAAAAACAATAGGCTTCCAGTGTTTACAGATTGTGATTTTTGTACCAAATTTGGTTCGAATCGGTCCATTCGTTCGTCAGTTATCGCCTCCACAGACCCACTGACACACACACACACACACACACACATACACACACACACATACTTTCACACACACACACACACAGACATCACTTCAAAAATGTTTGATTCGTGATCAGGGATGCTTGAAACGTGATCTCCCGTCGAAAACTCGAATTCGAATTTTCGACCCCGTCACAATACTTTCCTTATACATTATGTATATAAGGAAAGTAATAATCTTTAAACATCGCGATTTTTACACAGGGGAACGAAAAATGGATGCAATATTTTATTTTGAAATGGGTCACGTGATCTCTTCATATAACATGAGTTTAATTATTATATCAATTTTTATTTAAAAAACTGCATAACATATTTATCTGAAATTTCTTTTATACATTTTACGTGATAATTTAAATATTTCCTGAAATTTTCGAAGCAATTTGTGCATTTTAACTCCGCTTAAAAAGAGTTTAAAAAATGATGTCCCATAGGGTTCAATGTATTTCATTTTTCCAACCAGGGTTAAACCCGAAACTAATTGGGTGATATTATTCATTTTCATTCCCATATGTCCCACAGACCGTCTCAATAACATACTAAAATTTCATTTTGATAAAGTCATTTTTACAGCAGTTGTCGTACAAAAGAACAGACAGACATACAGAATGAGCAAAGTCATAAACACTTTACAACTGAAAGTGTTAATAAATGAAAATTTGGTTTCGATATAGAGCATGCTTTACCGCAATTCTATTCATCATAAAGCGGCTTGATACCACAAAAGAGCAATTGCTGGAACGCATACCATATCCTAAAATCCGCTCCAGATGTTTTGCATTTTTACTCCCTCCTCCGGAATTTTTATCCATCCTTGTGTCATAACACAAAAGACTCCATTAACTTGTCTCGTGGATGCAGTTAACCTTTTTTTGTAACGTCCACTTGCGAAGAATAGAGACCTGCCACTTATAGTTGTCTGCTTCTTTTCGGACTTCAAACCTCGCGTGGTCTGCCACAAAGACCTACGTCCGAGTTTCAATGAAGTCACTGCTCTTTTCATTCATAAAATCTGGAGTGGAAGACGTTTAGCCATGGAGAAAGGGGTTGGGGATGTGTGATCCGCAGGAGTTGGGTGTAGGGAACGTGAGCATCACAGAAGAGGAAATATGCTCGGCTCGGTGTGTAGCATTAAAATAGTTTGAGAATCGTCAAATTTATAGTAAAATGAACTGGAGTCTGGGTCAACTTGGCTTTCATACACCAGAATCATTTTCAGTAGTTTTTTTTTTTAATTTTACAAGAAACGTTTTTGAAGAATCGGTATCACGGGTCCAAATGATTACAATTATAGAAAATTGAGTGGTGTTTTATACACAATAACAGAGTATGTGCACATGCTCGATGCATCCGATGTTAAACAGAAAAGGTCTATACAATGCATGCTTTAATAATAATAAAAAAATAATAAAATCATTACTAAGTGAAATGTTGCTTTAACGAATTTCTTTTGTTAATCTAAGACATTGAGATTTTTCAACATGAACAGAAGACGAAATTAATTTTTTCATAATTTTGCTGGATTCAGAAATTTGAGAATTTCCTTCTAACGGCATTCGTTCTGTGGATAAATTACGGTACATTCTTTACATCCTTACAGTTTGTTTCTCCGATGGATTTTTAAACGCAAATAAGGACGAATAATTCAAGAAATTCTATGGTTATTTTTTATTAATCGTGTTTTCGCCTTTTTGCCTTGTGCATTATAATCACTATCCCATTTAACACTTTTCTATAAGGGCACAACAACTTAAAAAAAACCTAAATTAATATAATCTGCATGATGCCATTCATAAATTTCTGCCCCAGGTAATCAAAAAATATATGCCATCAAAAAAAGACCTCAATAATTAAATTTTACATTTATTTTCTTGTAAAATATTTTTTTTTAACATAAATTAATCCAAACTGTATTTTATTCCATGCTTATACATACGCTAATATCCTGCATAATGCTGATCCGGCTCAACCAATAGGAACTCACCGACAACGAAACAATACTTTTCGCTGTCAATCTCCTCGCAAATTAACCTCCGTGGCTAGATTCTTTCAGCTAAAAAATCCAAAACCGATATATCCGGCGAACGAATAACGAAATTAAATCAGCTGCCTCTATCCTTGAGCCTGGGGGTTACTTTTTCGTTTTACGGAAAATTATCCTCACAAAGTCAATCAAGCCATTGGCGCGTTAAAAGTTCCAGTTGCTCTTTTCTCTCTCTCTCTGGGGGCTTAGCGAATAAGGTAATTAACCATCCTCCCAGTGCATCCTCCCGCCCGGCAATCCGATAAATTTCGAGTCGAGTTGAGATGTAGGGCGCGGGAAAATATCTCCTGGACGCGGTTTGTTCATTATCATATCGAAGTGTGAGTGAAAGAGAGTGTGAGAAGCGAAGCCCGTTTTAATTACGGATTCCTGTTCGATTGGAAGTAGCCTCGGGTGACTTTTTGGGGTTGTAATTTTGGCGGTGGTTGGGTTGGCGATTGAAATGAAGAATCGCCAAGTTTTTCGAATTGTTCTCTTACATTTCTTTTTAATTTTTTTTTATTCATTGTTAAAGAGAAAAATGACTGCGAAAAGTCGAATAATTTCTGCGCTGGATAATAAATTATTGAACGTGGGGACAAAAACGATGTATTGAAAACATCTCAAGGAGCCTCACAATGCGAAAATATGAAATATATTATAAGAAATTTTGAAGGCGCCTTCCTTTGGTTACAAATGCTGTATGCATTCCTTTTTTGACGGATAAGTAATTTAATTTTCTTTTGCTTACTCATTTCGTTTAGTCATATGGATTTTTTTAAAAAACTAGAAGTGTTTTTTCCAGAATCGGAAATGAAAATTTTTAGTGAACCCCCCAATTCCGTTTGGCATTCGATGCTAAATCTATACCAGTCATCATCCAAACTTTATCTATAACCGATCCAGAGATACAGTCAAAAAATGTTCTTAAACTGGAAGTAAAATAAATAAATAAATGGGATGGGAAATCTTTAGTGAACCCTTACAACCCTCCGGAATTAATTAATATCAGTCATCATCTATAGCCAATCTTGAGAAGATATTTATTGTTTTCTCAAGGCACGATATTTATTGCATTCTCTTTACAAGCGTTTCATTTGTTCCTGGCGTCAATTACTACTAATTAGACAGTGCTCTAATCGGGTTTTCTCGTTTGTCTAACATTTTTATTGAGTTCATTACCCCAACTTTCTAAATTCTCCTCTAGGAGCGCTGCAATCACAATAATGCAATCTGGCATGATTACTTTACGATAAACAAACCTCATGAACCTTTCCTTACAAAATTATTGGGATGGTTAAGGATTTCCTTAGAAACCATTTATATTATTACGAACATGTAAAATGCCTTCACCTGAGGCTCTTTGAGTCCCCAGAAAAGGAAAACATTTGACAGTTATTCCTATTGAGTGAAAGTAGGGTTGCCATATTCTGATCTTCGGCACATGGCTACCATATTTGGCGATTTATCGCCGACTTGTCGATTTTTGGTGTGTAACTTTCTGGAAATATCGAATATTCTTGGAGATACGAGGCCCTTCCTAGAAATTTAAGATATTTAAAAGAATAATATATAAAAGGAGTCACAGCTCAGTTGGAGAGTAGTTGATTTGATACAAGCTGAATTGAATTGTGAGATACGCCAGTGTTTTGAGAACAGTATCTGCTATTTTGTGAATTAGCTGTACATTTAATTGCTGTTTTATTGTATATGATAATTGCTTTGCGATTGTGTAAGATAGTTAGCGAGCTATTCGCGGTATATTGTTCCTGTTTACTCTCCGGATAACCGTGTTTGTTATCCGGAAATTTGGGTTTATTCTTGTATCCTGACAGTGCACCCACGATTTCAGAGGATACATCGTGACAATATTTGAAGTGCAGTGGAGATAGAAGCTCAACGTCTGAACTGTACGTTCACCTCATTTCTCCTCCTTTTTCATACACAGAATTTCTTTTACTATGAATTTTATAAAATAGAGAAGATACGTAGAGACATGCACTTTTGATATTCATATACAGTGATGCCCAGAGAAATTTTCCACCCCGAAAAATTCAGTTATTTCAAAATAAATGTTAAATTTGATGCAACAAAACACCAATGTTGCAGCCTATGTTTAGTGCATTGACCTCTTATATAAAAATTTGAAGTGTCATCGCCCTCTTACCATTATTATGGGACAGTAGACATTACTCCGTGTTAAAAATTTAACGAAATATTTTTTTTTAAATTATGAATTTTTTTTTTTATTATTCAATATTAATAAAATAAGAATGTCACAATATTTATCATTATTTCGGAACATTTACACAGATATTCCTCATCTTCCCGGCCGTCCAAATAGTTGCTCAAATCATCAGACAAGTCGGACGGTCTGGGTCGTCAACAGATATTCCTCAAAGGCGCGGCAGCCCAGTGGTTTGCGCGCGGGAATTGCACTCGGTAGGCCCGGGTTCGATTCCCGCCACTGCTAAAACTGCCGCCGTATTCACGCGGAGTACGCTCACATTAAACATGTGGGTCCGTAAGTCCATCCGAGAAGTTGGTGGTAGGGGAAGGAGGGTACGGTCCCTGTGGATTCCTCCTCCATTGGGTTCCGGTCTAAATTGGATGGCATTTCCCGGACGTCCACACAGTTACCTTACACCTTTCTGGTAGGTCGGGCGGTCTGGGTCTCAACAACAACAACAACAGATATTCCTCAATAAATAAGGTTTGTGCATTGATGGATACTCTCCTCTTCAATATATTTATCAATATTAAACACTTTAAATAACACTTTAATGCGTTACTGTCCTTTTTATCCATTAAAGTGATTGAAATATGTGGGTTATTATTTTTTTTTCTGCACTGCTGTATCATGTGTTGTCTAAAGTGATCGTTAGAATGTTAACTTTCTTTGAAAGTCATTTATATCACTATCCACTACATTTAGAATGCAGTTTTGTGAATATGTTTTTTCATAAATAAAACATTACATTGTTTAATAGGCATATTTATGTCTACAGCAAATTTCTAATGCATAAGGTTCCTAGGAATGTCTCCAGTAACTTTGTAAGGAAAGGTCAATGAGTATACACGTTAGATCTGTCTATAGTAAAGTGACCATGTATGATCAAATAAACGCAATTGTAGCGACCCTAGCGGAGAATTTAAAAAGTTAGGATAACGTACTCATCAATGAAACGAGATTGGCGAAAAAAGCCAATTACAAAGTTGTAGAGCATTGTCCAAAGAGTAAGAAACGGCAATAAAACCGTTACAAAAGGCATTTGTTTGATACAATATTGTTATAGGCAAATATCTGTCCCATTCAGAAATGCTATAATAAAAAAGCCTTATATGCAGCCTGTAAAATGGCCTCCGTAGCAACAATGCACATTTGAATTTAAGAAAGAATATAACCGCGTATTTGACAAGCATTGAGGGTGTCACCGTGTTACAGTTCCTGATGATCCGATTTTTGACAGGTATTTATTGTCTTCTATTTACGAGTTTCATGCGCTCGTGGTTGTCGATTCCTAGTAATTAAATAATTGTCTACAACTTTGTAATTGACAGTATATTTTTTTTGTCTCTCGCTTTGTCCGTTATCTTAACTTTTTAAATTCTCAGCTAGGGGCGCTGCAATCATTTTATTTGATTGGGAATGATCACTTTATAGATAGTACACCTGACGTGTACAGTCATGAACCTTTCCTTACAAAGTTATTGGGGTGCTTATCACATTCCTAGAAGCGATGTATGTATGCTCTGTTATCATTACAATACTAAGAAGATCAATCTCAACGAACAATATCAGCTTTGATGGTCAGGGGTCGAAAACTTTCGAATGATTAAAAATATTTTCATTTACACAAAAAAAGTTCAAATAGTATAAAATATAATGACATTTATAACTAAGAAAATCAATCTTTACAAACAATATGAGCTTTGATGGTCAGGGGCCGAAAACATTCGAATGATTAAAATATTTTCATTTACTCAAAAAAAGTTCAAATAGTATAAAATATAATGACATTTATAACTAAGAAAATCAATCTACAAACAATATGAGCTTTGAGGGTCAGGGACCGGAAACTTTCGAATGATTAAAAATATTTTCATTTGCTCAAAAAAAGTTCAAATAGTATAAAATATAATGACATTTAAAACTAAGAAAATCAATCTCTGCAAACAATATGAGCTTTGATGGTCAGGGACCGAAAACTTTCGAATGATTAAAAATACTTTCATTTACTCAAAAAACGTTCAAATAGTATAAAATACAATGGCGTTTATAAATAAGAAAATCAATCTCTACAATCAATATGAGCTTTTATGGTCAGGGACCGAAAGCTTTCGAATGATTAATATTGTTTTTATTTACTCTAAAAAGTTCAAATAGTATAAAATATAATGATATTTATAACTAAGAAAATCAATCTCTACAAACAATATGAGCTTTGATGGTCAGGGACCGAAAACTTTCGAATAATTAAAAATACTTTCATTTACTCAAAAAAAGTTCAAATAGTATAAAATATAATGACATTTATAACTAAGAAAATCAATCTCTACAAACAATATGAGCTTTGATGGTCAGGGATCAAAAATTTTTGAATGATTGAAAATATTTTCATTAATTCATAAAAAAGTTCAAGTATTATAAAATATAATGACTTTAATAAAATAATCCGTAGATATTGTAATTAAAAACTTTGAACTTAAAACTATGTTTTCTCAGAAATTGAATTCTTCTATTTCACACAGTTTACATTGATATAACCTAAGATATGTTTAAAATAGGCTACGAAATCTAAACATTAGTTTATACCAAATTTTAGTACTTCCTTGAACAAAGATATGAAAACGATGCAACTATAATTTCTCAAGGGTTTTGTAAAATCCTTTCAGGCCATAAAAGTAATGTGATGTAATCGAAATATTTAAAACAACTGCTAAAGTAACAGATAAAGAATAAATTATCAGAATACAAGTAACACAAAGAACCAAGGTTGACAAAGAACTATATATTGGTCTTTGAAATCAAAACCAATGCCTGTAAATATTAATGCATCTCGCTGACAAAACAGCTTCCGTTCACGCCCACATCCTCTGGATAAAGGAAAATAAGACTAAATACTGATACTAGATTGAAAATGAGACTGATAGATAAATATTAGTAAATAATATAAAATCATTTAAATGTTGGTAGATAAGGCGATTGAAAATAAAATTACAAAAGAAGTAATAAAGATTGTAAAATCGCTTACATGTTGGCAAAGAAAAAAAAATGATGTGGGCAGCACATGACTTTCCCTACATACTCAAATTCATTTTCTATTTTTTATAATTCATTAAATTGAGTATAATTATATAAAATAATACAGAGAATCATTCGAAATTAATAAATTTACAGTTCTACCTCAACCATCGAGAATTTTTTGTCTAGAGTAATGGGGATGGTCTTTGTCGTCAAAACTTACTTATAAAACTAGTATTTAATTGATACATTTGAGCATATGTAGTCTTTTATTTCATAATTTGACAACTTTTTGGGGCCATTTCGAAAAAAAAAAAAAATTATTTTTCAAACTGTATCAAAATCTAATCAGCATCACGGTAACTCACTAGTGATTTGTCATCCAACAATGTTTAGTGATGACTAGTCATCGGTTTGATTTTTCTTCTGCCTTCATTTTTGCGAAAGTGCGCTCCAGAACAATTTCGATTTCTTTGAATCTTTTCATATTAATAAAAACCCCAGTAATCTAGTTAATGATTTGTTAATGATTCCACATATCTTCAAGGTATGGAATGACCACGTCTAAGTTTTTGTTTCTTTGAGTTCATATTCTCTGTCCTTTATTTTTCCTCGTTGGAGTCTAATGTTCATATTTCCTTGATTTTTTTCTAGTTGTATTTCTCTTCCGTGCCACTAGGTGGAGCCACTGTCTTGTGATGTCATTTAACCACTTCAGTTTGGCTTACATAGCCTTGCTGGCTTATTTGGGCGTTCAGGTCCAGACTTTTTACACTGGTGAAAGAAATCCAGTTGATTTTCGAAACGTACGTACGCTTATTTATCTTGATTTGCGCTGCATTTAAAGTTGTAAACCAGCTCATTATTGATTGTGCGCAAAGTTGTGTGCTCTACTTAAATATTAATAAGGATTGAAAAGTATTAAAAAGGATTGATTTAATCAAAATTTGAACAAAATTGTTTTTATTTCGTTCAAATGTTGACTAAAAATAAAACTAAAAGAGAAATATTAATAAGGACTGTGAAATCAAAAATGATGGCAAAAGTTAAGAAAATAATTGTTAATTATAAGTAGAAAAATAGACAGATCCTTGAAAAGAGAGAAAGGTGGCAAAATATAGAAAATATAAGTTGAATGCGGAAAAAACTTGATGAATGCCTAAGAGGCATAAAAATGGGGACCAATACAAAACAGATATCACTGCTACACTGTAAAACATTTTGCAACCGTTGCTCATTTTTTTCAACTACTTTATTGATAATTTCGGCAAACTGCATCATCAAAAGTGAAATTGTAGCACCATGAAGGAATGAACGTAGCAATATGCAAATTACAGCACCGGTAGAAGAGAGAGTCATATGCAAATGATTAGGTTTTCGTACGTATCAGGTCACGTGACACCCAGTTTCGTGTGACAAAGACCAACAGACGGCTTGTCCCGTAAATGCTATCAGTGATCATTTGCAGCAGTCGAACTTTCGAGAAAGTGGAGAAGCGATGCCCGAAGACGTCAGCGAGCTATATACTAGCAGTAAACGGCTGGGGAACGAGACAATATCCTGGAACTGCGTGTCGTGGGTTTGTTGATGCTGGCATTTTCCACGCGTGTTGGACAAGACGTGAGCACCATTCAGCGATGTGTGACACGATAGACGCAGTAACATCAGAGAACACGCCTCGAAGATAAAGTGAATCGAGCAGGCGCACGACAGAGCGTACAGACCGACAGATTCACCGAACGGCTCATCAAAACCAGTTCACAATGGCAAGTGACATCCGAAACAGCCTGCTACTATCAACGGTTGCACCTGCTTGCGCCCAAACCATTCGCAACAGGTTGCATGAAATTTTGGATTCGTGCTTTTTCAACTTTGGAGTGCCACGTGTGTTTTTACCACGTGGTAGTGCTATTGCTTTGATCGTTTCTACGCTGACGACATGGATTTGGATGCATTCGATACGGAAGCTACTCGCGGACTTGCTGGTGAGCTAGACGAAGATGGACTGCGGCCTCTCAGGGATGCCATGATTGAATATTGTGATACTCTGCCCAAGGATGGATTGATGCCCGCTTGGAAGGAAGAAGTGAAAAACGCTGTGAACTTTTGTGCACTGGCAATCTACACTCTGACGCTACACATCAGGGAGCTACTGACGAATGGACTACTCGGACGGGACGAGGACCAAGTCTCCAAGATTCTGGGTTCGTTTCTTTCTGTAAATTCTTTTTTGTTGGTCCAGAATTTGGATAGGTTTTATGCTAGTAATTTAAATGAGATTTATAACTGTGAAGGAAGTAATTCTAGTGATGTAATTAAATGTAAAATGATAGAACTAGGCTTAATTAAAGAAATTAAAGATGAAGATAAACTTAAACCTGTTGAAAATCCAAATAAAAAGAGGAGGATAGAGGGGCAATCTACTATGGATGCTCCTACTAAAAACCAGAATGGAGAATTAAACTTAAAATCTAATGACAAGGATAACATGGATAGTAGTGAAAAAATTGATAAAGATGTAACTGATAATGTTAAAACTAAGAGTTATGCTGAAATTGTCGCGCAACCTATAGTGTTCAAAAGTGCACCAAAACCAAAAACGGTTCAAAATAGTGACAGGCAAAATAGTGTAGTGGTTGAGAAAAAAGACCCAAAAGCGGAATGTTTTTTCATCAAGTTTAATGACAATTACCAGGCTCTCCTTAAAAAATTAAATGAAATCCCAGGTAATAAAGTATCTGGCAAGCTCACAGGAGACATGCTAAAATTGATTCCAAATGACGCTGACGCCTATAGGGTTGTACAACGCCATTTATCTAGTGAGAAAATCCCCTTCCACAGTTTAAACTTAAAGACGGAAAGGCCCAAAAAGGTAGTTTTGAAGGGGCTACCAACAAACTATAACATTGAGGAAATAAAAATCACTCTAACATCCGAAGGATTAGATGTAGTCCGGGTTTCTCAACTGAGAAACACAAAAACGAGATTGCCCCTGCCGATCTTCTTAGTCAGCATTAGGCCTACGGAAGACTGGCAGAGGGTATACCGACTGACAAGATTAGGATACTTGGCTGTGAAGGTAGAGGCCTTCAGAGCACGGGGCTTCAAAATCTGCTACCGGTTCCAGCAATTCAATCATTCCTCTGAGAATTGCAGCATGCCACCAAAGTGCCTTAAGTGTGCTGAAGAACACTTCACACGTGACTGCCAAAGACCAAGGACAGAGAAGGCAACGTGTGCTAACTGCAATGGAGATCACCCGGCGAACTTCAGGCAATGCCCGAAGAACCCCTGGAACAGAGGAAAGGCACCGGGGTATGCCCCCCCTCCCCCAAAAAATCAGATACCCCCTTGGAGGCAAAAGGCCCTCGGTCTAAACCCTCAGACACCCCATCAGGACTCCTCGCACTCTGTGCCACAGGTTAAAAGAACTCAAACTTCAGCACCTACCAGATCGGTGCCAGAGCAGGCCCCTAAACCGTCGACCTCCAGAGAAATGACTGTGGAGGAAGTGAGAATAGCTCATGAAGACATAAATCAGAGGATAGCAATTGATAAAGCCGCCAAAGAGGCAAGAGAAGCAAAACAAAGATTAGAAAAAAAGGTTCAGGAATGGCAGAAAACTAAACGCGCCCGAGAAGAGCTCGCGCAAACACAGCAGTTAGACAAATCGGCTGAAAAAAAACAAAAGACTACCGAGGTCCAAAAGGATACTCACAAAACAGATCAAACCGCGGTTGAGGCTGAGGAAATTGTAGCTGAGACTGGGGAAATGGAAGCTGAGACTGAACTTGCTGATAAATCCAATGATGAAAAGATGGATGAAATCCTCAACCTCGTCAGAGGGTTTATCAGTATGTTCAACCTAGACGATATAAAACATCTGTTGATGCAGCTCGCTGAGTTAATTAAAAAAAAGAGCGATCCAATGCAAATGGTCTTTGAGGCTTTTAAATTAATCGCGGAATTTAATAAAAACAGTGAGAAACAAACCCGCCATGAATAGGTCCCAAAAAGAAAGTTTTAAAATAATATTTTGGAATGCGAACGGCATATCTCCAAGAATAAATGAACTTAGGAGCTACGTAAATGAAAATGATGTAGATGCCCTGCTAATCCAGGAAACTAAAGTTAGAGAAAACAAAAAACTAAATATAGCAAACTATAATAGCTATCATACCCTTAGCTCAAATATAACTGCTAGAAATCCCCATGGAGGAACAGCAATATATATTAAAAGTAATATTCCCCACGAGGAAATAAACAACATAAATCTTCAAGGTATAGAAAATACTAGTATAAAAATTAAAATAAATAATGTAAACCCATTTATCCTAACTTCAATATATGTCAAAAACATGAGTGGTATAAATGTAGCTGCGCAGCTGGAACTGCTTTACTCGCGATATCCAAACACAATACTCGCGGGCGACTTCAATGCACACCACCGAGCGTGGGGCAGCAGGAGAGCCAACACACGCGGTACACAGATACATAGATTGCTAAACACAACAAACACTGACATCATTGCACCGTCGAGACCAACCTGCTTCTCAGGTGCCAATGGCTCATTCATAGACTTCAGGGCGGAAATTTAAGCCCACTTCTATTTAACTTATATATCAACGATATACCCAAAAACCCTTATATTAGGCTGGCCATCTTTGCCGATGACACAGCCCTGATGTCTAGAAGCTCCAAGCCACATCACACTATTAACACACTCCAAAGATACATAAAGAATAGTCTTGAGCACTGGCTCGTGAACTGGAGAATCAAAATTAATCCGACCAAGAGTGCAGTAGTCATTTTTCGACCGAACTACCGAGAACTTAGCATCAGTAACTTTTCCCTTAAAATTTTCAATGATCCGATCCCCTTTTCACAGTCTGCAAAGTATTTGGGAGTCACTTTGGACTCCAAATTACTTTTCTCTGAGCATATCACAAATAAAATTGCAACTGCTAATAAAACCTTTGTAGCCCTCCTCCCACTTCTCGGTAGAAAGTCTCACTTGTCCCTTTATAATAAACTGCTCATCTACAAACAAATCATCGCACCTGCGTTTTTGTATGCTTGTCCTGTCTGGGGTTCGGCTGCAAAAACACACATAGAGAAATTGCAAGTGTTTCAAAATAAAGTCTTGCGCTGTATTGTTAATGCGCCCTGGTTTGTCCAGAACGAGGTGATTCATCACGACCTTAAAGTCCCACACGTTGCTGGGCACATTCGGACCACTTCTCAAAAATTCTTCAGGAAGAATAGTAGCAAACCCTGCCTGAGAGGTGTCGATAGTAGCTATGACACTTCCACGACTTCCTACCTTGGGAAAAGAAGGCCTAGACACCTTCTCACCGGGCCTGCGGTGCCTCCGTGGAAGCGCCCCAGATATTCTGCGCCCCAGGCAGGCGTTTCCTAACCTTGTACGCCGGCAGACGTTGAAGTTCGCACTTTTCCACTCTGGAGCTGCCTCGGCAGACCCTGAGTGAAATGGAGCGCTCTGATTCGTCCTCCCCGGCGTACCCTCAATCCCTTTGATCTTGCACTGTCCGCGCCTTTGATGCCAGCCCGGTCACTTTGAAATTCAGAGACAGCTCTGACTTGACTTGTATATAAATTTAAATTGTACTAAATTAATGTTTATATAAATATAACTGTAAATTTAATGTATTGTGTGCCTGAAAACGGCCTTCTTTTTTCACAACGAGCGACGGAATTGTAAATATTGTAAATATTGTTAATTGTAATAATCATAAACTGTACTTTTTGCAACTTAACCTCTAACTTAAAGTATTACTAAATTATAAACTAAGTTACTAATTATCTATACTGACTTCTTATATTAAGCATATCTTGAATTTAATTTCTGCACTAAATTTAAATTGTAAAAACTTACTAAACTTAGAAATCGTCAGCGAGCATTTTCTATTGGTCACCAGCCCCTGGCCCCGCCCTCCCCTTCTCTTGCAGCCACAGCAGCTCAGTACTCAGTCATTCAAGAGACAGCCACTCCAAGATGCAGGCGACTACTTGAACATCCGTCGCCACTGGACTCATCAAAGCACCCAAAAACTTGAAGCGTGCATATTGCTATTTTCTCCAACAGCACAAAAACACTAACAGTGGACATTGTTATTTTCGATGTGGGCGTGAGGGACCTTCGGTCCCATGGAAGCCCGTAAAGAAGCGTCTTGGCTTGGCTTCATAGACTTTGTCCTAACGAGAAACATAGAATACGCTCACACAATTGATACCCTGGATGAATTCGACTCGGATCATCTACCGGTACTGGTGACATTCGATTTGAACACTCCCCTTCCAGCCTCTCTGGGACAAGAGAGGGTGAACTGGAACGTATTCAAAAGAGCACTTTTCGAGCCGCATTTAGCAGTACCCAACATTATGAGCACGGCGGATATTGACTCTGCCACGCACACACTCACAACAGAAATCAGGAGAGCTATTGCATCTGCCACAACACATCGTGAGTCACCAAAAATGCCCACACTTTCCCACCATGTCAAACAATTAGTTAGCAAAGGAACAGAATGCGTAAGACATGGCAGGCTAATAGAGACCCTACCCTCAAAAGGGAGCTTAACAGACTCACGTGGAAAGTCAGGGATAAAATTGTCGCAGAAAAGCAGCAACAGTATAAAGAGTTAATTGAATCCCTTAGCTCGGAAGACGTATCGCTCTGGCAATTCGCTAAAAGACTCAGAAAACCTCAAATTAAACTCCCGCCACTAATAGATGGCGCTAATATTGCGTACTCAGACGAAGAAAAGGCAGAGGCGCTTGCTAGGCATTACGAAAAGCAATTTGAACCAAACCACGATCTAATGTGTCAGGACACCCTAAGAATGGTTAGGCAAACTCTAAACAATTTCAGGAACTCCCCGGTCACGGCTGAGATTAACCCAGCCACCCCGCAAGAAATAGTAGAGATTATCAAAAACCTTAAAAACCGTAAAAGCCCAGGGCACGACAAAATCAGGAATATCGCGGTAAAAAACCTACCCTTAAATATAATATTTTACTTGACCATCTTAATAAATAAAATACTAGAACTAAATTATTTCCCCAAAGAATGGAAGGAAGCGATAATTATAGCGATCCATAAACCTGGTGAGGATGCCTCAATTCCAGCCAACTACAGACCAATCAGTTTGTTGCCGACACTTAGTAAAATTACTGAGAAAATAATTCTTAAGAGACTGAACACGCACCTTAGTGAGAATGACATTATCATTCCGGAGCAGTTTGGATTTCGGCCAAAACACTCCACCACTCATCAATTGCTGAGAGTGGTAGAGTACATTTCTTCTGGTTTTAATAATAAGACACCCACAGCTGCGATTTTTCTTGACATCCAAAAAGCCTTTGATAAAGTGTGGCACTGTGGATTAGCTTACAAATTGATCACTCTAAAAGTCCCTGACGCACTTGTCAAACTTTTAATTTCATACCTAAATAACAGACACTTTCAAGTCAGAGTAAAAAATAACTTATCTACACCCAAGCTCATTAAAAGTAGTGTACCGCAAGGATCCATCCTGGGCCCGACACTCTTTAACATATATCTAAATGACATTCCCAGGACCCCAGACACGGAGCTGGCACTCTATGCAGACGACAGCGCGATACTTGCAAAACACCCTTACGTCTCAGTAATGCACAGACAGCTACAACAACACTTAGACATACTCCAAACATGGCTGGAAAAATGGCGAATAAAATTAAATCCCAATAAATGTCATTGGATTTATTTCTCAAGAAAACGTAAACCTCCGCCTCCTCTGTACATAAACAACCATGCCCTAAAAGCGGAAAAATCTACTAAATACCTAGGTGTAACGATAGACTCCCACTTAACTTGGAAACTGCACGTAACGAACATAATCAAAAAAGCGTATATAACCATAGGAGCCTTATACCCAATGATAGGAAACGGAAATCTAAGTTATCAAAATAAACTCCTAATTTATAAATCGGTCATCTGCCCGGGAATGCTGTATGCAGCACCCGTATGGGGATATGCCTGTAAAACTACCATAGACTTATTAGAGACAAGACAAAACAAAACCCTAAGGATTATAAGGAAAGCCCCTAGATACTTAAGAAACTCGGTAATTAGGAAAGACTTCAAAATAAAAACTGTTAGAGCCCAAATCAAAAAGCTAGCGCTTAAATTCTACAAAAATCTGCCATCTGTCCCAAATGAACTATTATTTAATCTGCATGACTATGATCATCGCAAGGCTAAATCTCGTAAGAGACCCCGCTCGGTACTTAACTTTGATATTCGGTACTAGGAACGTCCCACCTTAATCAGTTGATATTAACGAAAACTCGCGATCTTTGGTTTTCTACAAAATGTTTAAAATCCTAAACTGCTAAAATGCTAGGTTACCCTCAGATCTGCATCAACCCCCCAAACTGCTTAAACTCTTAATGTGCAACAAACTGCCACACTAGGAGCTAGGACAAATAATAAAAACAGTAAATCAAAAACCTCGAACCTCCAACTATGGACCAATGAAATAATGTCACAGTATGAAGATAAGAACCACACCTAGAGATTGGAGATTAAAGGCGCTTCGCGCCTGGTACTCTGTTCTGGACGAAACTCTATGAAGGTTGCATGAAGTACAGCTGCGCCACTTTGGTGCTATTAGCCGCTCGACACAGGGATGCACGTCTGGCGCGGTATCGTCGTCATCGCAACTGGACCAAGGAATGGCATCGGATATTGTTTACGGATGAATCTCGCTTATGTCTGTGGAGGAATGACAGCCTTAGACGGGTGTGGCGGCTTCTCGAGGAACGCCAACTGCCAGCCCATATTACCGAGCATCATGATTTGGGGCAGTATCATGTTCGATCAGCGGTCAGCTCTTGGTGCATCATCTGGGCCCTCATCGGACGTCAGATGCACCGTGGACCACCAGTACATAGAGTAGACGAACTGTGTGCCTCAGTGAACGATGCTTGGTAAGGATTACCTCAGGTAACCATTAATAGCTTCATCGATAGTTTACATCGCTGTTTAGCGGCCTGTATAGCTCCCTGTATGTGTGTGTGTGGGGGGGGGGACATTATTTACTGAATAAACAGGTTTCTTTTGCATACCTTTGTTTGTTTTTTAATCATTTGCATATAACTCTCTTCCACTGGTACTGTGATTTGCACATGGCTACGTGTATTTCTTCATGGTGTTGCAATTTCTCTTTTGACGAGTGCATCAGACAAGCCGCAATTACAGGCGTTCATGGAAATTCCAGCTTCATTTCCGAAATATTCAGCTAATTATCGTCTGCCGAAACGTTATATATATATATATATGATAATATATATATATATATATATATATATATATTATCATAACTATCAGGAACCTTACTCCCCATTACGGACATCTGATTCCCCTGCAACTTTCAGTAACATGCCTGCAAATGTTTTACAGGGTAATTGTAATAGAAAAACTAAAAAACAAGGGAATATTAATGATAAAAAAACAAAACAGTTGGAATATGTATGGAAATGTTTGTTACGAAAACGTAAGGAATGGTTGATTTTTCATTAACAAGATTATCAGAGTTTGAAACTATAAGAGCCCGTTCCAAAATATCAAGTTCAGATATCGTGCTGAAAGACTTTGGATATAGTTTGCATTCTTTGTGACATTAATTTAAAGAATTATATTATTATTATTATTATTTTTATTTTAGGATTTGAAATGTTTCAAATGTAAAATTCTAATACATGACGTCTTATATAAATTAGTTATCAACAGATATTTTATACATTAAAACATTTTAAAATATTTTTGTAGTTTAATAACACAATAACTCAAAGGCAAATTAAAGAGCAGGATAGCATTGTTACGGAAACTTTAAATGGTTTCACTTCATTTTGCCCATTATCGAGGAAAAACGACTGTAACTATTGTTATTATTTGAAAGGTCCGGGTTGCTCGATCTTGGCGATAAATTTGGTTGCCTTGGTTTCAAATTGGGCGAGATATCGTCTACTTGGCATGTTTTGGAAACTTTCTGAACTTTTCAGTTTGGTTAGGAATTTTAAGAGTTACATCGATTTATTTTTAAGATCATTGCCATGATTAATACTGTTGATCATTAATTATTAATGGAAATAAATATACATAACGCTTCGATTAACTACCATTCAACAAAATTTGATATTAAACAAGATTAATGATATATAAATCAACAAATATGTAAATATTAATTAATAATATTATCACGATTGGATAAAGTTAATTTAATAATATTCCGATTAAGTTACAGTTACTTGTCAGTAAGTGACTAAAGTACTATTGTAGTTACTTTGGAAAAAGTTACTGTTACGTATTTCAATGAATTACTATTGTTACGACACTACCAAAAATGTTTTTAGTTGTTCTCCTGAGAATAAACAATATTCTATAAGCAACCATTGTTATTATTTGAATGTTCTGCTCGACTGACATTGGCGACAAATTTTGCGAAATATCGTCAATTTCGCGACTTTTAGCGAGTTTCGAAAACTTCTTGAATTTTATAGTTTAGCCAAGAATTTTAAGAGTTACGTCGAGTTTTCGAGATCTTTTCACAGAGAGTATATCATCGTTCAGTTAAACTGAATTGACGCTATACAAAGGAAAGAGAACTATGAATACTCCTGTATATTGATAAGATAATCTTCCGTATTTGCTTTTTTTCACATATCTCCCTGCTATTTTAAATGTACAACGCTCAGTTAGATGCTTTTTTCTATATTATTCAAATGATAATAGTTATATTTTGAGGAATTATTAAAATTTTCATGTAAAATGTACCTGTATATCAAAACTTATCACTTGGAGAGTTTGTTAAATTTTACTCTCAAAATTGTTAGTTTTTTGGCTTGAAAAATATATTTATCTTCAGAGACCTGAAATGGAGATTGGAACTGCAGTCATAAGTTCCGGAAATAAAACATCAAGTTTTCAAAATTTAATATTTTTGACTCTGTAGAGAAGTCCAACCACACATTTTAGTGAAAAAGACGAGGAAATCTTTTGGATTCTCATCTTCGGATATTTTGACGAAATGTTATAGGTCAATAACGTGATAAACGCCCAATAATTGCATCCAATGCATTTATGCATTTTTCAACGTTTGAAACATCTATTTAAATTGGGATAAAATACACGAATTTCAAAGATAAAATGCGGAAACAAAATTTTCGAGTTTGTAAACTTTTAAAAATATTAAATAATTGGGAAAGAAAATATTGAAAAGTAAAAAGTACCTTTTATTTTCTTTGAGGACAGTTACTGAAATTATTATTATTATTATAATTATTTTAGTACTATTTTATTTATTTATCTATTTATCTATTTATTTACTTTTAATTTATTTTTTATTTACTTATTTATTTATTTTTTAGTTAAGGCTTCTAGTTAAGACTTTTGTTATTAGAAAAGCAACTGCTATAGGTAAAGTTGTTACTTGTTACTTTATCTCAAAAAACAAGTGTTGCTTAACTTTTCATTTGCGTGAAACGGCTTTCTCCCATCTCATTTATTTTAATATTAAGTGGAGGAATAGATTGGGAATTGAGAGTGATGATAATGAAATCATCATTAATGCGATACTTGCACGTAGCATCAAAAGCGACACGAGGTCACGTGTCATTATGAATCAGAATCCTTTTCTTCTAAACGTGCAAGTATCCCATTGATCTGTACTTTAATTTCCAAAAAGCAGCATCAATATTAACATTAAACTGTATTGATTGCTAATAGTAAGATATCATATTTAAATGCAACTTGATCTGTACTTTAATTTCCATTAACCATTGTACACTAATTCCATTGTACATTTCATTGTACATTGTACATTCCATTAACCATTGTACATTAATTCCATTGTACATTAATTTCCAAAAAGCAGCATCAATATTAACTTTAAACTGTATTGATTGCTAATAGTAAGATATCATATTTAAATGCAACTTATGTTTCTTGAACCGACAATTCTTGACTTCTATATATATATATATATATATATAATCTTATATATATATATATATATATAATCTTATATATATATATATATATATACGCAATATAGGCTACAATAGAATATAGGTGATATAGAAAAAGATATAGGTGAAGAGACTTTTCAGGTTACCAAATATCAACTTTATGACACTCGAAACATATAATTTGTTACATAGACAGGCAAAACACCTGACCACGACTAGCTTCAAGACATCTCAATGCAGTCTGCGTTGGATAACACAATGTACAGTTACATAGGAGGGGGAGGAATATGACGACATGGGGCACATGCTGCCTTAACGTTCTTTTGCTTCAAAAATGTGATGGGGAAGCAGTTTCATATGAGAAAGTTTACGCAGAGGTTAAGATTAATGACCATATATGGTATGGTCGAGGAAAAGAGGAAGTGCTGGCAGACTTTGTTAATATTAATGACGTGAGATAGAATTTAATATAGTTGCAATACATGCTGGAGATGAAATAGGAATTTGGAATAATAATTATGAAAGAAAAGTAATGTATTTTTTTCACGAAAATTTTCGAATTCGAGATTTTGATGCCTATTTTTAGACCTCCAGAATACGTTTTGAGTATTTTTGGAATGATGTTCGTCTGTGGTCGATTTTTTTTGCACCGGCCACAAATGTTAATGGATTTTCACTGGACTTTTTATCCGGCTTTGTTATCAACAAATCTAAGACTAGATAGAATTTTTTTTAATTCGAGAAAAAACCGAAAAAAAAATGTATTCGAAATTATATATATTTTTTAAATGGTAGCATAGGACAAAATTGGGCATAATCCGGCATAAAAGGATGCATTTATTGCTTAATGATCACGAGACTTAATAGTTTCAATCATTATTGTAAAAAATTGTCGGGATACAATTTTATTTGTTCGTCACGTCATTACCCCCTCGGGGGCAAGTTACCTCCCCCTGCGGTACATTATCTTTTATTAATTGAAAGATTTTTGCAAACCCTTTAAAGTAATTGGTAACACGTTAAACTTATAATCATTTGGATACACAATACCGATTTTTCAAATTCTTTTTGTAAAAATAAAATTTGAAAAAGAAAAACACAAAACAAGAAAGTTCAATCATGCATAAAGCATTGATTACGCTACACTTTCCAACACAAATGCAATTTTATTTAAACATCTCTAAAATGCGGTACATTCAGCGCTAATATATTTTAAATTATCACAGTATTACAGTAATTTATAATATTTGAAAACTTAAAACTTTATCGAAAAATAAATCGCCTGGCTCGCTATGTAAAAGCAGTGAATATTTCATTCATACCCTTTTATTCCAGACTTCAGAGTTAAATAATTTTGCGTGAAAAAATTTCAACAATTTTTGTACATCTCATTTTACAATCAATTGTATACATTCTGCATCCATTAAAATTAGGCTTCGTTGTAGAAATAATCAAAGTTTGATGATCATTTAAACTCAAAAATATTGAAATTGCGTTGGCACAGAATATACATGCACAGAAAATACGCAAAAATAAAGCGGTTCTAAGACTAAATATAACAACACTAAATATAAATTAAAAATATAACAACACTAAATATAAATGTATTTCATTTTTTCAACCCGGGTTCAATCCAAAAGTAATTGGGTGACATTATTTATTTACATTCCCATAGGTCCCACAGATCGTCTGAATAACATACTAACATTTCATTTTGATAAATAAATTTTTACGGCAGTTATCGTGCCAACGGACAGACAGACAGACAGACACAATGAACAAAGTCATAAACACTTTTCAACTATATTGTAAAGTGTTAAAAATGAATTCTGGTATGAGAAAGTTGAGTTGAGATACACTCCAGTTACTTTGTTTATTACTTTCCTTATATACATAATGTATAAGGAAAGTATTGTGACAGGGTCGAAAATTCGAATTTGAGTTTTCGACGGGAGAGTACGTGTCAAGCATCCCTGATCACGAATCAAACATTTTTGAGGTGATGTCTGTCTGTGTGTGTGTGTGTGAAAGTATGTGTGTCAGTGAGTCTGAGGTGACGATAACTGACGAGCGAATAAACCGATTCGAGCAAAATTTGGTACAAAAATCACAATCCCTAAACACCGGATGCCTATTGTTTTTATGCGCAATCGAATGTTCAGAACCCCCCTAAATTTTCGAGTGAAATTTTGAAAAAATCGTCAAAAAATCAAAACCGTTAATAAAGTTACTCAAATAGACATTTCTTATGTAATGTTTTATTAGAAAACGATTGACATAAATTTTGGAACGCTAATATGAACCGTTCTCGAGATATTGCACATTTTTAAAAAAAAGTATCAAAAAGTTATATAAAATAAAGAAAAAATATTTCCTATTGAGAAAGATGTTCACTTTTCATATGTAATACCATGCGATAAATTGGGTGACATCATTCTCGTGGATCTAGCTCGTTCCACTCATGAAAAAAGATACTTTGAGTAATACGTTTATATTGGAACGCCAATAGTCATTTATCTGCTGTAAGAATAACTTATTTTTTCGTCCATAACGCTTGGCGAGATTTTGGCGACGAAATTGGCGGAATGTCGCCAACTTGGCGACTTTTTTAAATGTTGCCAAATTAACGAAAATCTCGCCAAATTGATAAAATGGCACTAAATCAATGAAAATGACGACTAATTGAAGAAAATTCAATATCTTGGAAAGAATATAAGTATCTACTATAAGAATAACATTTTTTTAACTGTAAAAGTAGTAAATTCATTGCATTACATAAGGAAAGTCATGTGTTGCCCACATCGGATTTTTTAATTAGTAAGAGGTCTTTGAGTTTAAACATTTGGGAACCACTGCTTTAAATAATCTATATCAAGGAATGCTAATAGTAAATAAATTATGGTGAAATGAAAAGGAATATGAAGAAATAAAAAAGAGAAACGCATATAGTACTTAACGTATGTTGTCACAAAAGTGACAACATGCGTTGTCACTTTTAACATATACATACAATAACATACAACCACAACCTTTCAGACAATAACATATACAACATGGAAATATACTTCGAATATTTTTACATGTTGAATTTTCAAATAGTTAAATAAAATATAAAATATTTCAATTTACATAATTTCAAATTAATGCAATATTATAAATATTATTAAGTCTAATATGAATGCATTTTCAAAGTAACAGTTTTTAATTTGCGAGTCCCCCTACTATCAATCAATTATATCTTATGTACATAAAAACAAAGTGATTAAAAAATAAATAAATAAATATATAATACTGAAAATATTCTTAATTGATTTTTAACTGTAACCATGAACACGCCTAGTATTCCTCGATTTCGACTTTTTAGCAAATCTAGATTATAATCCTTTCGAACAAATAAATGCAGTCGCATTGAACTTCCTAATCCTTTTGCATCAAAAACAATAAACGATATTTGGCGACAGTTTTAGAGCATAAATTCATGATCCTGGTAAACCCTTCTTCTGAATCGGACTGTCTCTTGTAATCCCGTGTGGCGTTTGCTCTCCAATCCCCCCGTTCACACATTCCTGGCACCTCTTCACTTCGTTTTAATCTCTTGCCCGCGGAGACGACTATCAGCGCCATCTGTCGCAGAAAGGTTGCAAACTGATGGATGCGATGTTTCATAATTCTCCGAAAAAAATGTTTTCATCAAAGTAAAAGTGGAGATTTTTTTTCTTTTTTTTTTCTTTTCTGTGTGCGTGATTCTGTGATGAATGAAATGACATAACTGAGTTTTTATGTGCAGGAGGTTTTCGTAGCTAGGTTACGGAAAATGGCAGTTGATGCTTTAGGATGGAGTTGATATAGAGGAAATTATTAAAGTAAATATAAACGCATGTTATTATTTATAGAAGTGTTGCGAAACTCTGATCTGCGAAACATATAAGGGCACTAATAAGTATTCAAAGGGGTACATGATCTAATTTGTTAACTTTGACTAATTATATACAGAAGACAGACACATAAGGAAAATACATAATTTTTGCAAAGCGTAAAATTTAAAATATTTTGGTGCATATATGAAAAAAAGAGTAAATTATACAATTTTACAAATTATTGTCAAGGAATGTTGAGAGGCGATGTGAATGAAAAAATGAAAATGAGTACCCTAGAAGCAGCTCTTTAACCTATAAGAATTGTTATATGGCTAGATGACTGTCCATGCAGTGAAAACAAATTCACCACAACTTCATGTTTCGCCTTTTCATAATTGCTGAATGTTCCTGTAATTTTGTTTTAATTATGAGGTATTATCTATAGGGATTTTAATCATGTTGTATTACCTATAAGGATTTTAATTATGCTGAAATACCTATAAGGATTTTATTCGTGCTGTATTACTTATAAGGATTTTAATCGTGTAGTATTGCTTATAAGGATTGCAAAATGTTCCCGTAATTTCTTTTTAATGAAGCTGTATTACCTATAAAGAAGTTTTTGCAGATTTCATATAATATTTTAATCAACCTGATACATGAATTAAAAAAAAACATAGTTGTATGGAATTGTATCCTCATATGATCTTTATTATGCATCGCTCAAGATGATAAATTAAATGTTTTCATGCAGATTGTTGTTAATAAGTACAGAAGTATATTTCTCTTTGTTTTCCAATTTAACTTCTTTTTCATTACAATCGTGGCGTTTTCTTTTTTGCTTTATCGCCAAAGCTCATTTTTTCCTACTGTTTATTTTCCTTGATATATTTAACTTTGAAGGTTAAAAAAATGGTGTGGGCGGCACATCTGACTTTCTCTACATAATGCAATGATTATACTCATTCCATAGCAAAAAAAAATCTGATGTGGGCAACACATGACTTTCTTTATATAATGCGATGAATTTACTACTTTTACAGTAAAAAAATCGGTTATTCTTATAGTAGATACTTATATTCCTTCCAAGATATTGAATTTTCGACAATGAGTAGTCATTTTTATTGATTTAGCGTCATTTTGATCCACTTGGCGAGATTTTCGTTAATTTGCCAACATTTAAAAAGTCGCCAAGTTGGCGACATTCCGCCAAATTCGTCGCCAAAATCTCGCCAAGCATAATGGACGCAGAAATAAGTTATTCTTATAGCAGGTAAATGACCATTGGCGTTCAAATACTAAATTATTACTCAAAGTATCTATTCTCATGAATGGAACGAGCTAGATCCATGCGAATGATGTCACCAAATTTATTGCATGATATTATATATGAAAAGTGAACATGCTTTTCACCAGTTAATTTTTTGTTTTAATTTATGGGATTTTTTGATAAATTTATATGAAAAATGTGCAATATCTCGAAAACGGTTCGTGCTAGCATTCTAAAGCTTATGCCAATCGTTTTCTAAGGAAAAATTACATATGAAATGTCTTTTTGCGTAACTTTATTAAAGGTTTTGATTTTTTGATGATTTTTTTTAAATTTCCCTCGAAAATTTGGGGGAGTTCTGAACATTCGATTACGTTTAAGAACAATAAGCTTTCAGTATTCACGGATTGTGATTTTTGTACCAAATTTCATTTGAAACTCTCCATTCGTCCGTGAGATATCGTCTCCACAGACTCGCTGACACTCCCACACAACCACACACATACTTTCACACACACACACACACAGACATCACATCAAAAATGTCTGATTCGTGATCAGGGATGCTTGAAACGTGCTCTCCCGTCGAAAACTCGAATTCGAATTTTCGACCCCGTCACAATACTTTCCTTATACATTATGTATATAAGGAAAGTAATAATGGTGTACAAAACCCACATCCCAATGTTTAAGATGGCATAGAATTAACACTGCATAAATTGAAATTGGTTATTTTTGGTAACTTATTAGTCCAAACAGAATGACTTATTTATAGTCATGTACAAAACTCTTATCAAAATGCAATTGACATGTAATTAATATACCATTAAATGTATGATTATTATGAATTTTTAGCGCCAAAATACAAACTATTGCAGAAAGTATCTTCTCTTGTGACTAGAACGAACTAGATCCACGAGAATGGTGTTAACAAATGTGTTGCATAATATTGCATAAGGAAAGTGAACATATTATTTGACAATTACTATTTTTTTAAATTTATAATTCTTTTTCCTAAATGTATTTGCAAACGGGCAATACCTCCAGAATAGTTCATGCTAGCGCTCTAAAGTTTATGTCCTTCATTTATTCATTTTCTAATACAAAATTAAATAAAAAATTAATTTTTTATTTGACTGAATTTCTAATGATTTTTCAAAAATTCATTCGAAAGTCGTGCAATGTTTCGAGAATAGTTCGTCTAGCTTTCTGAAGTTTATAATCATTCGCTTTTTAATGAAGAATTATGTCAGAAATGATTATTAATTTGTCATTATTGAAAATCCTGGTTTTATAGTGATTTTTAGAATAGATCATCTGTGGAGGCCTTTCCGAACTTTCGATCGCGTTTAAGATCAATGGGGATCCATTATTCACTGATTGTATTATTCGCAGCAAATTATGTTCAAAACACTTCATTCGTTTGTGAGATATCGCGTCAAAAGACACACATGCATACACTGGGGCGCGGTAGCCCATTGGTTAGCGCGCTGGAGTTGCACTCGGTAGGCCCGGGTTCGATTCCAGCCACTGCCAAAAACTGCCGCCGTGTTCACGCGGAGTACGATCACGTTAAACATGTGGGTCCGTAAGTCCTTCCGAGAGGTTGGTGGTAGGGGAAGGAGGGTACGGTCCCTGTGGATGCCTCCCCCACTGGGTTCCGGTCTAAATTGGGTGGCACTTCCCGGCTGTCCAAACAGTTACCTTACACCTTTCTGGTAGGTCGGACGGTCTGGGTCTCAACAACAACATATGCATACACATACATACGCACACACAGACGTCCCTACAAAAGCTTTCTCTTCGAATTCAAGGATGCTTGAAAATGCTCTTCCATCGAAAACACGAATTCGAATTTTTGATCGCGTTACAATACTTTATACATTATACTATATAGAATGTCCTCAAAAGATTGAAACACGCTTTAATTCTTTACCTGTCGCAGATAAGTGGGCAATGTAAATTGCAAAAAATGCGGAAAGTAAGGTATGAAATACGACTATTTTAATGAAATAGTCCTCCAATTAATTTTCAAAAAGTTACACCTTTTAAATTTTTATACGACCCCCTTAGACAAATTTGGTCAATCAGAAAATTTCTATTTTTAATGCAATATTTTACATGCATGGTGTAAAAACATGAATAGTGTATAAGATGAAAAGTTACAAAACAGAAAAAAAAAATGTTGCACTTGGTGTTAGGCCTTTCTTGCTCCCCAAAATTTTTTTTGAAAATGAATGAATTGACAAAAGTGAAAAGCATTTCCGAAACCATGTACGTTATCAAGGACCATACCTGGTTCGTTAATGCTGATTCTACGTTTCTGTGTGTATTACTGTAAATTGTATTACAGAAATAATGCACATAGCCCGACGCAGAAGAAAGTAGAAATTGGATCAGATATAAATATAAAAAAAATCTGATGTGGACAACACATGACTTTCCTTATATAATGCAATGAATTTACCACTGTTACAGTTAAAAAAAATGTTATTCTTATAGTATATACTTATATTCTTTCCAAGATATTGAATTTTCTTCAATTAGTCGACATTTTCATTGATTTGGCGTCATTTTTATCCATTTGGCGAGATTTTTGCTAATTTGACAACAATTTAAAATGTCGCCAAGTTGGCGACATTCCGCCAAATTCGTTGCCAAAATCTCGTCAAGCGTTATGGACGGAGAAATAAGTTATTCTTACAGCCGATAAATGACTATTGGCGTTCAAATACAAAAGTGTTACTCAAAGTATTTTTTTTCATGAATGGAACGGGCTAGATTCACGAGAACGATATCACCCAATTTATCGCATGGTATTACATATGAAAAGTGAACATGTTTCTCAGTAGGAAATATTTTTTTCTTATTTTATATAACTTTGTGATAATTTTTTTTGAAAATGTGCAATATCTCAAGAACGGTTCATGTTAGCGTTTTGTAATTTATGTCAATTGTTTTCTAATGAAAAAATACATAAGAAATGTCTATTTGCGTAATTTTATTAGCGGTTTTGATTATTGACGATTTTTTCAAAATTTCACTCAAGAATTTAAGGGTGTTCTGAACATTCGACAGCGTATAAAAACAATAAGTTTCCAGTGTTTACGGGTTGTGATTTTTGTACCAAATTTCGTTCGAATCGGTCCATTCGTTCGTCAGTTATGGTCTCCACAGACGCACTGACACACACACACACACACACACACACATACTTTCACACACACACACCCACAGACATCACTTCAAAAATGTTTGATTCGTGATCAGGGATGCTTGAAACGTGCTCTCCCGTCGAAAACTCGAATTCGAATTTTCGACCCCGTCACAATACTTTTCTTATACGTTATGTATATAAGGAAAGTGAAAAAGGCATGTGCCCGTGGGCCGGACTTGAATTTTCAAACACCCTTTCGGACCGGGCTGAGCTCGAGCTTAACATTTAAAAAATTCGGGTCTGGCCGAACCGAGCATGTTTAATTTAAACGCATTTTTAAATGAATTTGAATAGAGTACATAAAATTATTCTGTTGATTTCAGCTATGTAAATATGATATTAAAAAAGTCTGATGTGGGCAACACATGACTTTCCTTATATAATGAAATGAATTTACAACTTTTACAGTTAAAAAAAATGTTATTCTTATAGTAGACTACTTTAATGAAATAGTCCTCCAATTAATTTTTTATACGATCCTCCCTTTTTTATACGACCTTTTTTATAAGTCCTCCAATTAAATTTTTATACGACCCCCTTAGACAAATTTGGTCAATCAGAAAATCTCTATTTTTAATGCAACATTTTTAATGTATGGTGTAAAAACATGAATAGTGTATAAGATGAAAAGTTGAAAACAGAAAAAAAATTTTTTGCACGTGGCGTTAGGCCTTTCTTGCTATCCAAAAAATTTTTTTGAAAATGAATGAATTGACAAAAATGAAAAGCATTTCCGAAACCATGTACATTATCAAGGACCGTATCTGATTCGGTAATGCTGATTCTACGTTTCTGTGTGCATTACTGTAAATTGTATTACAGAAATAATGCACATAGCCCGACGCAGAAGAAGGTAGAAATTGGATCAGATATAAATATAAAAAAAAAATCTGATGTGGGCAACACATGACTTTCCTTATATAATGCAATGAATTTACTACTTTTACAGTTAAAAAAAATGTTATTCTTATAGTAGATACTTATATTCTTTCCAAGATATTGAATTTTCTTCAATTAGTCGTCATTTTCATTGATTTGGAGTCATTTATATCCATTTGGCGAGATTTTTATTAATTTAGCAACAATTAAAAATGTCGCGAAGTTGGCGACATTCCGCCAAATTCGTCGCTAAAATCTCGCCAAGCGCTATGGACGGAGAAATAAGTTATTCTTACAGAAGACAAATGACTATTGGCATTCAGATACAAAAGTATTACTCAAAGTATCTTTTTTCATGAATGGAATGACTTAGATTCACGAGAATGATGTTACCCAATTTATCGCATGGTATTACATATAAAAAGTGAACATGTTTCTCAATAAGAAATATTTTTTTTTTATTTTATATGACTTTCTGATAATTTTTTTGAAAAATGTTCAATATCTCGAGAATGTGTGACAAAAATCATGTTTTATAATTTATGTCAATCGTTTTCTAATGAAAAATTACATAAGAAATGTCTATTTGCGTAACTTTATTAGCGATTTTGATTTTTTGACGATTTTTTCAAAATTTCACTCGAAAATTTAGGAGTGTTCTGAACATTCGATTGCGTATAAAATCAATAGGTTTCCAGTGTTTACAGATTGTGATTTTTGTTCCAAATTTCGTTCGAATCGGTCCATTCGTTCGTCAGTTATCGTCTCCACAGTCTCACTGACACACACACACACACACACACACACACAATTTCACACACACACACACACACACACACAGACATCACCTTAAAAATGTTTGATTCGTGATCAGGGATGCTTGACACGTGCTCTCCCGTCGAAAACTCGAATTCGAATTTTCGATCCGTCACAATACTTTCTTTATACATTATGTATATAAGAAAAGTAATAATCAAATTAAATAATCAAATATACCAACGTATGGCTGTGTATTTAGATGAGAATACATTGTAATGCGTAAGTTGAAAAAGAATATAACAAGAATAATAATAAAATAACATAAATTGAATTTCCCCTTGCGCTTCTTAGATCAGAGAGTAATTGATAATCTCTGACTAAGCTTTTTCAACTAAAAACAGGTTACAGATAAGTTGATGTACTATGTGTGCAACTGTTGGAAGTGAAACATGGAGATGTTAATTTGTTTAGAATTTTTTATTCAAAAATGGTTGAGGTTGACCTGTCAATATGTTGCTGTAATTGAAGCAAGGTTTTAAATTTAAAACAAAATTGTGTTTTAATAATTGATTAAAGAAGATTTGGCGGGTATGTATTTTTATAGTGGTGCTGATGAATTTAATAAGATGTTCTTTGTAGTAACATGGTGTACTTAACATTTTTATTCTTAATAACTGATTGTTAATCAAAAAATCAAAACTTCTAATAAAGTTACGCAAATAGACATTCCTTATGTAATTTTTCATTTGAAAACGATTGACATAAATTTTAGACCGCTAACATAAACCGTTCTCGAGATATTGCACATTTTAAAAAAAAATTATCAAAATGTCATAAAATAAAAAAAAAATTTCCTATTGAGAAACATGGTCACTTTTCATGTGTAATACCCTGCGATAAAAGTAGTGACACCATTCTCATGGAACTAGCTCGTTCCATTCATGGAAAAAGATACTTTGAATAATACTTTTGTATTTGAACGCCAATAGTCATTTATCTGCTGTAAGAATAACTTATTTATCCGTCCATAACTCTTGACGAGATTTTTGCGACGAACTCGGTGGAATGTCGCCAACTTCGCGACTTTTTTAAATGTTGCTAAATTAACGAAAAACTCTCCAAATTCATAAAAATAACTCTAAATTAATGAAAATGGCGACTCATTGACGAAAATTCAATATCTTGGAAGGAATATAAATATCTACTGTGAAAATAATCTTTTTTTACTGTAAAAGTAGTAAATTCAGTGCCTTATATAAAGTCATGTGCTGCCCACATCAGATTTTTGTACGTTGGTTTACAAATGGCGCCAGGATGATATATTCTCTAAATTTGCCTTCTCAGATAATTTTTTCATGGCAAGATTCTTATACTTTTCATTTTTTAGAGGGGGGGGGGGGGAGGGATTAAATTTAATATTTAAATAGAATTTTTTTGAAAAAATTATATGAATGCGTTTAGGTTCTGAAAATATTTTAAATTACGAGCAACTGCTATATATGCCATTTTAAAATACGCGCAATATTTGCTAGTACTATAAAAATAATGATAATTTTTACTTTCCTTATATACATGATGTATAAGGAAAGTATTGTGACGGGGTCGAAAATTCGAATTCGAGTTCTCGACGGGAGAGCACGTTTCAAGCATCCCTGATCACGAATCAAACATTTTTGAAGTGATGTCTGTGTGTGTGTGTCAGTGAGTCTGTGGAGACGATAATTAACGAACGAATGGACCGATTCGAACCAAATTTGGTACAAAATTCACAATCCGTAAACACCGGAAGCCTATTGTTTTTATACGCAATCGAATGTTCAGAACTTCCCTAAATTTTCGAATGAAATTTTGAAAAAGTCGTCAAAAAATCAAAACCGCTAATAAAGTTAGGCAAATAGACATTTCTTATGCAATTTTTCATTAGAAAACGATTGACATAAATTTTAGAACGCTAACATGAACCGTTCTCGAGATATTGTACATTTTTCAAAAAAATTATCAAAAAGTCATATAAAAAAATATATTTCCTATTGAGAAACATGTTCGCTTTTCATATGTAATACCATGCGATAAATTGGGTGACATCATTCTCGTGGATCTAGCTCGTTCCATTCATGAAAAAAGATACTTTGAGTAATACTTTTGTATTTGAACGCCAATAGACATTTATCTACTGTAAGGATAACTTATTTCTCCGTCCATAACGCTTGGCTAGATTTTGGCGACGAATTTGGCGGAATGTCGCCAACTTGGTGACATTTTGAAATGTTGCCAAATTAACAAAATCTCGTCAAATGGATAAAAATGACGCTAAATCAATGAAAATGACGACTAATTGTCGAAAATTCAATATCTTGGAAAGAATATTAGTATCTACTATAAGAAAAACCTATTTTTTACTGTAAAAGTAGTAAATTCATTACATTATATAAGGAAAGTCATGTATTGGCCACATCAGATTTTTTGTTTTATATCTAAATAATAAAAAATAAGTTGTCTTTCTTTTCATGCAGCTGTTATAGTGTCTAAAATTTAAAAACAAAATTGCGAATTATTATTTAATTTATTTATTATTAACCACATTTTCCTTTATTTTCCCTTCAAGAAGAAAGCTGGACCGTAAAATGAAATCAGATTGGATTAAATGAAATCAATGGGGCACGGGATCAACAGGGTTCTAAGAGGAGCTCTTATAAACAGTTATTTTAAACATTATAATATTGATGTTTATAAAATATATTTAAACAATTGAGAAACGTGAAAAATACCCATACTGCAGATAACAGCATCTATGGACCGGTTTCGCACTTATCGTGCACCCGTGAGAATGAAATAGCCGATGGAGGCAATGGCTGCAAGAAAGCTTGCTATATGCCGCAATTTTTTGAACCTCAATGGTAAAGGACAAATTCAGTCTTACCGTATAGCCAGCTTCAAATTCCCTCAAAACTTGGTTAAGGCTATACGAAGCTGCAAATGCAATGACTAAGTTCGTAGTCACAAAACCCGCCTGCAAGGCATTCCAAAAATTTGAAACGACCCTTATACAGGTGAGTTCCAAATATATTTTATTTTACCTTCGGATTTTATTACGCCCCCTACAGTCGTGTTGTTGTTGAGATCCAGACCGTCCGACCTAATAGAAAGGTGCAAGGTAACTGTTTGGACGGCCGGAAGAGCCCAAGGTTAATAGAATTAACAGGTTGTCTCGTTCGCTATTCCCCCCGTGGTACCATTTCTGGGCGAGCTGTGACGTCACTGCTAGACATCCGTTCTGTTGACAAGCGGCGCTTCGTTGAAAAACGTTGGAAAACAGCACGGTTTTGTTTAAAAATGCCTTGCTTTAAACATCAACGAGATACATGAAATGTTTCCTAAAATAATGTGCTAATACTGAAATATGACAAATGAACTCAAATTTGAATTCAAAACGAACTAAATTGCTGTAATTAACGGATGAAGAAGTCAAAAACAGCCGTTTGACAAATTATATATTAAGACAAGGATATGATTTTCCGGGTGATTTCGTATAACAAATACATTCATCTTCTTTTTTACACAAAATTTACATATTTCATGTGTAAATTGATAATCTTTATTAATATTTTTACTCACAAATATATTGCATGAATATGGATTTTAATATAGTATTTTTTAACAATTACTTTTACAACACATTAAAGATTTTAAACGAAATATCCCGTTCAAATTCATTAAATAGAGACTGTGCACTTTACTGTCTGTATTTTCTATTAAAGGTTTGGAATAGGATACAACTGATGAGAAATATGTAAAAATAGAATTAAATAATATTTATTTCTATAAAACTCTCCATATTATCTTTATCAATTTGCAATTAAATTTCTATTTCTTTAAAAATTGGATGATTTAAAATTTCCTGCATATAAATGCTATGGCACTTATTCTATCGAGTAAGCGTACCATTCCGTTCCTAATAGTTCCTATACAAAAAATATTTGAACTTTATAATTTTCTGAAAAATGTCATCGATTTGATTTTAAAATATTTAGATTGTATCATTGCATGCACAATGCATGTAATTAATATTTTCATTTTATATGCTTAAAGAAAACCCCGTTTCTATATATTTAATGATATACATCTGCTGTTTAATTTTGTTTATTTGAAGTTTTTGTGAATTCATTTAATTTCTTTTATGGTATAGATATTACCGTAGAATTCAGTCAATCAGCACTTTAAAATGCGACAGAAAATCGTGGAAAATAAAAGGGGGGGGGGGGGGGTTAGGGAGTATCATCCAGAATTTTATGCTAAAAGAAACAAAGGCTATTTCTATCATTTTATTCAACGACGAATTTTTTCCTCTGAAATTTGTCCAATATTTATGGGGAAGGAGCTTCAAACTAAAAAGATTCCATTCACCGTTTGCTTTAAAATAAATAGGGGTAAATGTATCATTTTAATGCGACTATAAATTTATTTTGTTTTTACAAAATTATCCATAAAATTACACTTGTTTCTTTTAACTTATGAATATTCCTTTTTTGAACAAAAACCATTTTTATTGAATCGAAACTACTCCGTCTTACTCATGATGAAGTCCTTCAATTTGACGAATCAAGATATAAATGCCTTAGCAAAAACTTTATTAACAAATTTACTAACAAAAAAAATCTTAACAAACTACATTTGACGTGACTAATAATTATTATTGCAATGATTTGATAAAATATGTGTTTTCAAATTTAAATCAATTACTGTTTTTTCTTCAGATGATTTTGAAAGTTTCCTGACCTTCTCTCAAATCCAGACGATATATTTTTTCTAAAACATGTAAAATTTTTGAACTAGACAAAAGCTATGCATTCATTGCCTGGAAATAATATTTATCCTAATTTATACTGCTTTATTCATGCCTGTAAACTTCGGAATACAGTCAATATTTAAATGATGACTGATTTGCCACATTTAGATTAGAAATATATATTTATATCCTTCTCAAACCGATTCACATAACACACCTAACAACTGTTGGCTATTCTCTGATCATTCACTATTTTTTTATACATAACTTTTGCTCATTCAATTATCTTTCAACATAGCATTCAGTAATCTTCGTATAAACTTCACTTATGTTAAAATTTTAATAGCTTCCACTCTCATAAAAAAATTGCTATTTCTTTTCATATGTACGGAATTTATTTTCATAAACTTCACATTACTAAGCATGTACTGTTTTATTTTATTCTATATTGCTTGCACACCGTTACTATTAGATAAATATTTAAATAGTTTCCGATCAACGTTTCTCAATAGTTCTTCTCGCCTCTGTCAGAGAATGGGTCTAGCAGTGACGTCACTCGTCCTTCCTTCCCGGGACAACTTTTTCCCCGAACGAGACAACCTTATATATAAGATATTCTACGGACCTTGGGAAGAGCCATCCAATTTAGACCGGAACCCAGTGGGAGTGGCATCCACAGGGACCGTACCCTTTTCCCCCTACCACCAACCTCTCTGAAAGACTTAGGGACCCACATGTTTAACGTGATCGTATTCCGCGTGAATACGGCAGCAGTTTTGGCGGCGGAGGGAATTGAACCGGGCCTACCGAGTGTAATTCCCGCGCGCTAACCACTGGGCTACCGTGACCGCCCTACAAACGTGTTTTGTGATTATGAACTTGTCAATTACAGCCTTGTTTATTCTGAGTAAAATTTCAAAGAAACTGTTTTGAAGATATTTGGACTGAATTTGCCATTTCTAGCAGATATTTTAAAAACTGCGGCATATAGAAAGTTGTTTACTACTTTTGCAGATATAGGCTACTCCATGTTGACGAGTGCATAAAAGAGCGAAACTGGTCCCTGGATGCTGTGCACATGTTTAGTCTGCCTACTGAGTAGGTTGAATGTATCGTATCTTATAAGAATATAAATTGGCAATCTTTGAATTGATTCTTATAAGCGGCCTCTACATTTGATAAAACGTGGATTTTATTGTTTTCGTTTTTTGTATTTATTTATTGAATATTTTTATTGTATTTATTTATCGTATTTTAATATATTTTTATTATATTTTTATTCTATTTTATAGTATTTATTTATTGTATATTTTTATTGTATTTATTTAATGTATATTTTTATTGTATTTATATATTGTATTTTATTATCTTTTATTGTATTTATTTGTTGTATTATATTGCATTTATTGCCTTTATTTATTGTATCTATAGATATTTAAAATATTTTCAATTACATCAATGGTAATGCGTAAGAATATCATTTGGCACTAAATCAATTCTTAAATATCAGAGATTTCCTACATATCTGGATTCCAAATACAATCATTGATCGCTGTATCCACATGGTATGCCATAAATCAAATTGGTCACCGCCCGAATTCCATCAATACCTCAGCTTTGGTGTTAAAGCATGCTATGAAACAGCAATAATAATACAAAAAATCACCCCGACAAATAGATAAATCCGCCCACGCATTTTGCTTATGCGAGATGATGAGGCTACCACGACGCGCAGCTGCGTTCTGCCTCCCCCCAATTATTGCATTCCCCCTTTTCCCTTCACACCAAGGGGTGCGGTTTCCATGGAAACACGTGGCTTCGATCCGCCCGCCAAGCAGTCTGGCAAGAACAGGAAGTGTGGGAGAGATCTTTTGCAGCCGCGGAAGCCATTTTCGAATCTTTCTGCTCCTCCATCCCCCCTCCCCTTCCTCGTGTTATTCGCCTCAGGGCAGGTTTTGCACTTGCTTATATCTGTGCGGAGTTCCGTATTGGCGTAGGGGGGCGTACAGGAAACCCCCTCAAAATGTGTTTTGTGGATAGAACCCCTGCTGTTTCCAGACATGGTTTCATCCTGCATCCATATAACGCTTTTTAGAATGGTAGCGAACAAAGCACCGTTCGAAGATTTTACAAGAGATGCGAGAATTGATAAAATTCCAAATTCTCGAAAAGGTGTTCAGTTTCCACAGGTTATTTAAATCAGTGGTGCTTGACACGTTGATCGCCATGGCTTGTCATAGCTATATTTGAATGATTTGGGGGGGGGGGGGGGATGAGGAGTTATATGCTTTACAGGAACGAACATTAATTTTTTAATTTTTAAGTTAAAACTCTCATTAAGAAAACGGGTGAGATTAAATATATTTATATTTAAATTATTTTTCATTTTAAGCGGTGTAGTTTATTTTATAAAAATAATTAAGAGATCGATTAAAAACCTGTCCTATTTGACTTGAGAGGAATTCTTAGTTCGAAAGCGTTAATCTTCGATTCAGACATTTGAAAATGTGACATTATTCATGCTTCAGAGACGCTTGGTCGCGATATTCTTGTTTGCGGAGTTTCTTGCAGGAATCGCTGCAATTTGTGCCGCGATTTGAATTCATGACATAATTTATGAAACATGAATTTATTTCATTAAAAAAGTGGTGGTTATTTAATTTTAAGCAGAATTCACATTTACTGTAAAATTTCATTAACGAGACAGAATTCTTATGAATGAAAAGCTTGAAAATGCTATAATGCTTTGAGAATTATATCTAGGTGTCGCTAGTGTTAGTAATGCGCCCTTTGTTTCTATTTGACGCAATATGTATAGAGAGAGCCTTAGTATTGAATATATGTTTTTTTTTTAATTTTTAAATTAAGATTTCCTAATTATCAGTATAATTAATCAGTAATTTTTCATAGTTGTAGGACAGCGTTTAGACTATCGGGCTATTAAAATAAATTGAAAGGTAAAATAATTTTGAATACGCAGGAATATTTCTTATTGTTTCAGTTTTAATTAGCATTGCCATACAAATTTATTTCTACAAAATTGACAGTTTAAATAAATATTTTAAAGCTGTCACCATAGAACATTTCCAAGTTTAAGAATAAGTACTTTCTCTCTGCAGTTATATAATACTAGCTTATATTTGAAAGATTGCTGAAGGTACTATTTTTGGGGATAATTAGCATAATTAAAATCCTTCGAAGCTAGGGCAATACTTTACAAACATTTGACCACAATTTTGTGGTTTTTACAGCTCAGTACTATAGCAATATTTTTTGATAATTAGCATAGTTAAAATCCTTCCTAGATAGGATATTACTGCTCTTTACCATTTTTTGACCGCAATATCGCGATTTTTACATCTCTGAATGTGCGATGCGATGCCTAAGGAGCATAAAACTTCTTTTAAAAATTTGATGTGGGTAGTACATGACTTTCGCTACATAATGTCATGATTATGTTTTCTTTTAGCAGTCAAGGAATCATGCATCTCATTCAAGGCACAATATTCTTTTGCGTAGAATAATCTCAAATTGAAATGAAACGCTTTTCCGGGTGAAGTCATGTTAAGCTATTTCGACGTGTTTAAATTGATCTTCATTCCGGACACTTCTTTATTTGCTAATTTATTTTTTTACTAATATAAAAATAAACAGCTAGAAGAAAATTTAGAGCCCCTCTTAAGCAATTTCGTCCATGTATTAAATGCTTTCATTAGTTAAAATCCAGAATTTTACTGTGCAAAACCCATATTTTGAGTTCCAATACGTATATAAAATTCAAAATCAAAATTCAAATTATACTTTTCTATTCCAATAAAGAGTATTTATATTTCTTTATTCATAAGGAAAATAAAGCAATTTTTTTTTTTTATTATGGTAAAGAACTAATCGTCATACGTAAAGTCGCCAAATAGGCTTATAAATAAATAAAACATGTTACTGGTAATAAAATAATATCGCGCAAATTGAAATTTGGCGTGTTTGGCGATATTATCGAATAAAATGATTTACAGTTAAACTCACGAGCAAAATCCACATCAGAATGGCATTAATATTTAATAAGTAGCGTGAAATAAATGAAATTTGGCGTTAAAATGCAAATCCACGAGTGCACGTAGAAAGTAAACTTATTTTAAGATACCTAATATTCTTAATTTTATATATATATATATATATATATATATATGTGTGTGTATTTTTTAATATATTCACTCGAAAAATGTTCATCATCTCTAAAAGGGTTCACGCTAACGTTTAGTGTTGTTCATTTTCTAATCATAAATCATGTATAAGATGCTTTTGTAAAAATTGTTGAATTTTCTGATATTTTTAATGTCTCTGTAAAACTAAATTCGAAAATTTGAGGAAGGGGGAGTTTTCTGACATTCCTGACATTAATGCGAGGTAATAAATAGAAATAAGCAAAACTTTCAATTTTATTCATATAGATAATAACTGTTACAATTAAACAGTAGCTTTTTTGTAAACTACTTTTCTGGTCTTTTTATTGTGGTTTGAAACAAAGAAAGATCTTTCATTTATAAATCTTTGAGATTATAAGGTTTATTTTACAATTATATATATATATATATATATATATATATAATCCTTAGTCTTGATCTATATTTACTTATTTGTAACGGATATGCTACAGATGGGTATTTTGTACTTGTAATTTACAAAGCTTCCAAGTACTAATTTAGAGATAGAGACACAAAACCACGACCGGGTGGAGTTATCGGATTAGTAATTACAGTCAATTTAATATTATGTGATATAATATATTTAATTATAATTAAAATATTTTTTAATGCAATAATTTATTAAAAACTAAAATGTAACATTTTAATGCATTTCCTTCCGCCCCCCTCCCCCAAATGTCTTTTCTAGGGAGCCCCTCCTTCAAGGCTGTTGAGTCCCCTCTTGAATGGGTATCACTCTGCCTGGCACTGAGTGATACCCATCAAAATTTCATGAAATTTGGTACAGAATTTCTTCCTAGATGATGACATAAACAGGTGGATTTTCAATTTTATTTAAAAAGATACAGTTTATTAAATGCGACACCTGCACATTTAATAAAAGTTCTAAATATCAAAAACCATTTCAAAAGCACAATATATAATTTATAGATCTATAGATGAACTCTGAAATTGCGATATGTAAAACAATATTTTATCTTTGATCATATGTTGTCTTATTTTCAGGTTTCTCGGGCATTTAAATACAATAATCAATCAATTATAACATTATTTTTAATAGTTAGATTAAAATAATAGCCAGCAGACGATTTCTGGATTTGAAACGTAAGTCAGTTGCCATGGTTACAGCAATGGAATAAAAACTATACATAAATCCATTGATAAAATGTAATTAAACAAATCGTCTGCTGTAACTACTTACAAATGGAATTAAAAACAGTTAGAAGGATGTGAAGACAGAAATACGCCTAAATTTTAAGTGGGACCATACCAAGGTTATACATCAACATTTCATGAAATTCGATGCAGTCGTTCTGCCGTAATTATGATACAAATAGAACAACACATAAACAAGCAGACTGGTTTTCAATTTTATTTTTAAAGATATGGTTTATTAGAAGCTATTTATAATTGTGGTATGATCAACTTAGTCATAAAACTTTACCATACACTTCTCCAAAAGAGACACCAGAATAAATTACTTTAAGATTGGGTGTCAAAAAAGGATGGTGACAGTTCATTTGCATTTCCTCCTTCTTATTTTCCAAGATAAAAGAAGAAATGGTTACGCAAATTAAGAAGCACAATAAGCGCAGGTGTATTTTATACAGGTGTTCATCGTGAGAATTAAGAGCTAAAAATTTCGGAATTCTCTAAAAAGAGATAGATAGATAGATAGATAGATAGATAGATAGAGAGAAAAAGAGAGTTTGGGACGGTCGGAAGAACACGTTTCAAATATCCCTGAAATCGAATTGACTGTCTTCCAGGTGATGTCTGCTGTGTGTATGTGTGTGTACATGTGTTTTAATGTGTATGTATGTTAGTATGTGTGTATTAGCGTGTGTGTGTGTGTGTTTGCTGTGGAAGCGATATCTTTGGAACGAATGGAGCGACTCGAACGCAATTTGGTACGATTATCATATCATAATCGGTATTTACGAAAACCCTATTGATTTTTAACGTAAATAGATGCTTGGAAGACCCCCCCACCCCCAAATTTTCGAATGAAATTTTGAAGAAAATATTGAAAAATCAGATCATTCAATAATTTTACATAAATAATAATTTCTTACATAATTTTTTTATTCGAAATTGAATGAAATAAATTTTAGAAAGAGAGCATGAACCGTTCTTGAAATATTATACTTTTCTAAATAAGTTTGTAAAAAAAAATTACATAAAATTATAAAATGGCATCAACCATCGTGAAATATATTCACTTTCCCTATGCAATATTATAGAACAAATTTGAGAACATTATTCTCGCGGATTTAGTTCGTTCCATTCTCGAGACAGAATAATTTATGCAGTAGTTTTACAATTTGATGTTCAACAATTTGTCAGTATCCATTTATTTATATATAAGTCATGTATAAGAAAAACTCTGCTATTTATTTGTCTGCAATACTTGGCTATAAATTTGGAGAACGTAGCTACTAATATGGCAAGATATCGCTAACTTGGCAATCTTACTGGTGCCAAATTGACGAAAATATCCCCAAATTGTAAAAAGGACTCTAAATTAACAAAAATGACGCCAAATTGATGAATTAATTAAAATAATTTAATATACGGACTATACTGTTAATTGTCGAGGTAAATTTGTGCGACTAATAAGTTAATAGGTTACTTCGAAATAATTTTGTATGTTGTTATTAAAAGAAATACCAAATGTCCAATTCGATGTTAAAAACATTGTGCAATGGCTCTTGTACATTAATAAATGAATGGACCATTTGCAACAGAGTTAGGTCCTGCTAAAGCTTTGGATCTATGGCATTTTTGGTCAAAAATTACATAAATGGTCATAAGATACCAGAAAATTTAACATATGTTTTACTTTAATAATTTATTCAGTTTAATATTATATGTTTAATCAATTAATGTAGAACTATAAAGCTAAATAGGGTTATAAATATTACATTATTCCAAACAATTGTTTATAAAAAATTATGCATAAAGACATTATGAAATATATGGGACTTCTAAATTTTTGGGTTTTCTCCTAGATCCAAATAAAATTCACCCAGCCTTGTGTTATAGCCTTGATGTTAATTTTTAGGGGGAAAATATAGGGAAATAACTAAACTTGCTATTAATAAATTTTCTCTAAATTCCTTAAAAATGTTTCATTCATTTTGTTATTTTATGGTTTTATTCGTCTGATACACCAATTTCTTTTCCTTTCATGACAATGCATAGTATATGTAAAGAAAAATTTGTCATAGGGGGGGGGGGGGGGAATTTCGAATACGTTTTTCTTTGAGCCTGCGAGTGTTCTAGATCTCGAACAAATTGGGCGATTCGACTGAAATTTGCATATTATTCCTATCGATGAACGTCAAAAGTTTATTAATTTTTAGGAAATCAAATTAGGGTTAATTTTTCGAAAGTAAAAAGAGAAAAAATTCTATCGGTGAACATCAAAAGTTTGTTGATTTCTAAGAAATTTGGGTTAATTTTTTGAAAAAAAAAAAAAAAAAAAAAAAAAAAAAAAAAAAAAAACCAAGAAAAATATATATTGATGAACGTCAAAAGTTTGTTGATTTGTAGAAAATCCGCATAAGGTTAATTTTTCGAAAGAAGGAAAAAGAAAATGAATAAAATATTATTACACAAATAGATACTATTTCATATATCATTTCATTCCTTTTAAATGATTAGATATTGTTATTTAGGTGTTGTCGCACGCCGTTCTCGAGATATTAGGAATTTAAATTTTACACGGGAAATGTGATATGCTTCGAAAAAAAATCAAGCATACGTTTCATGAAATTGTATATGTTCGTTATATTCGGTAACAATAACTTGCTTATTAACATTTAGAGAAGAGATAAATCAAGTTTTAGAAATAAATGTGTATATTAGAAATAAATGTGTATTATTGTTTTACTATAATATTGAAATTTGTTAATTTATAGTGAAAATCGCGTCGTGGATATATTAGACTTGTATATTAGACTGTTAACAGTTATTTTAAATATGACATTTTTTTTTTTTTACTGTATTGCTCGATTTTACTTTTGCAGTTTATGGAAACATACACTATAACACATTCTGCAATTTTTTATCATTTTTTTCAGTTACTTTGTTGATCATTTCGGCAAACTATCAGAAAAGCCGCAATTACAGGTATTCATGAAAATTCTGGCTTCATTTTTGAAATATTCAGCTAATTATCGTCTGCCAAAGCGTTATTTTTGTATTTTTATCATCATAACTATCAGGAACCTTTCTCCCTATTACTGACAGCTGATTCACCTGAAACTTTCAGTAATATGCTTGCAAATGTTTTACAGTGTATCTATAAGGAACGCTTCGAATATTCACTTGAACGAGTCTTGAATATCTACAGAATGAGAAATTTTTTTCGCGAAAATTTTCATCCCCTTTTCCGGACATGAAATCGGATCCTTTTCTGCAGGTGTTACTGGGCACTTCCTCCCCAATTTTTCGGTCATTTTGGACGATTCTAAACCCAAAACGCGTGCGGAATGCCCAGACCAGCGGGTGCCTAATCCCTACTTGCAGAAGTTTAGGCCCAGCAGTAGATATCTCTGGGGACTTTCTACTAAATATTGCAATAAATGTCAAAAAGAAATGTTTGTAAATCAATCTGTATCGGTCAGAAAAATATACATAAAACATTTATTAATATACACAGAAATTGAACTTAATTATTTCATTGCACAGTTATTGTTTTCTTTATTTCTTTAATAATTCATTAAATTGAGATTTAATGTATAAAAAACACGCATACTAATTTGAAATTACACTGAATTTGCACGTATAATTCAATTTTCGTTTTTATTTGGTGACTGCACGTATATTCAAAGAAGGCTTAGCAAAAATGCAAAAAAAAAAAAAAAAAAAAATCCCGAGAACGGCTAATGCTATAATAATCGGGTTGGTCTTATTATTTTTATCGTCAAAAATTACATACAAACCATGCATTTAATGGATGCATTTGAGCATACGTAGTTTTTTATTTTAGATTTTAATGATTTTTGCTGAACATTTTGAAAAAAAAAATATTACGTTTTCCCGAATCGCACCAAAATCTAATCAGCACCAGGATAACCAACAAGTAACTTATCTTCCAACATTTGTAAAATTTGATCTATTATTTTTTCAACTAGAGTGGATGCAGGCAATTTTTGCAGGCCATTTAAAAAAAAAAAGCGGGTTCTTTAATCCCGAATTGTACCAAAAACTAATCATCACCAGGGTCACACACAAGTGACTTACCTACCAAATTTTATGAAATTTGATCCATTAGTTTTTGAGTTAGAGTGGACACAGACAGACAGACATAACACAGACGTCACGCAAAAATTTGTTTTTTCGTATGCTAGAGGTCCCAAAACTTGTAGATCCGTCGAAAACTCGAGTTGCGATTTTCGACATCATGCTTTTCCTGTACATCACCATGTATTGCAAGAAAAGTAAAATGAAGAAAATTAAGTGAAGTTCAAACAGTACTAATTTAGCTGAACAGGGCCGTATTTTTTTTTCTTTTCACAATTTTATTTTGTAATTATTTCGAGCATTCTTTGAAAAATGATTTGATTAAATAAAATCCTACTATTTACGAAGTGACTATTGTATTGCATTAATCTTTAATAACAGTTGGTTTAGATTATAAAATAATTTATTGAAAAAATTACAGTAGTTACTTACTAACAAAGCAAGGGTAAATTACTTGTTAAATTTTCAATGTAACTACCGAACTCTGAATTTTGCTTTTTATTTTTGTATATTTTTTTAATGACTTTTAAATTCTAATGATACTCAGTATATATTATTTATACTTCGAAATTTCTGTTTTAATTTATTTTTATCGTATAGCTTCAAAAACTATAATTTGGAAACTTTGGAATATTAAGAAAATTGAAAAGAATTAAAATATTAATTAAAAAATACAAATTCAAAATCATTTTAAAATGGTTAAATATGTTTAAGCAATTGCAAATATTCGAAAATTTAAAAATATTCTTTATGTTCTAGTTAGCCTTTACAGGAACTGACCGTGCGTCGAATATTAATTCTTACATTATATAGTACGAACATATTTGCAATATTACTGCTTAGAGCGGCTATCTGCCCAAACTCATCAAACTTAGTTGGAATTTTCGCCAATCCACATAACCAATATTAACACAATTACGATAGTGACGTTGTACAGATGGCACATGTTACTTGTGTGAAATGTATTGGTGGCACTGTGACATTACATTTGTGACACTCTGATATTACACTGGTGACATTGTGACATTACATTGGTGAGACTGTGGCTTTTTGTAATGTGTTTGCTACTGCACATAGGTGTTTCAAATGTACTCATAAAATTTTTCTCTTCAGCACGATGTTTTCGGAAGTGATGGATATATTACTATATTACAGGTGTTTAAAAAGTTTTAAAAAATTATGTTAAACTGTAAAAATAAAATTAGAAGGTATGAAAATGCTTTCATTTGCTAAATGCACTCACTCCCAAAAGTTAAGCAAGCAATGCAAATTTTCATTTTTTGAAAGCGTATTTGAATTTGAGTGGCTGAAAATCGCAGCGGATGTAGATGGCAGTATGCAAATATCGTATGTTACAGCCAATCACGATTGACTGTCCGGATATATGCTAATTAAGCAGTCGTTGAAGACGCCAGCATTCTGAAGGGTTTGAGGAGGTGCATTTAAATGTTGATACGAAGTGTTTATAACTTTTGTAGGATTCTTTTTGATGATATTTATGTTTCTGTGACTGAAAGAAGACGAATGACAGATAGTGAGCTCTGGTGTGCTGTCGGACGCATTGAAGCAGGACAGCCAATCAAAGATGTCACTATTATCTTTGGCGTTGATCATTCGGAAATTTCTCGATTATGGAAACAATTCCAAACAAGTCAAACAGTTGTCTGGAGGCCTGAGTCCGGTCTTCCAAGGAATACCACCCCCTCTGATGATCTGTATATTGCTATAGTAGCCAAGCGGAATCGACGATCGATCTCCACAACTGTTACATCCATGGTTGCAGCAGCACTTGGTAAGACAATATCTACTAGTACTGTGCGCCGAAGTCTTCACGTGAAGGGACTGTAGGCCTGAGTACCACGTTTTGCATTCCACTAACCGGCGATGAGGGGCAAGATTAAAGTGGTGTCGTCAACATGCCAATTGGACTGTCTCAGATTGGAACAACGTCCTGTTCATGGACGAGTCCAGATTTGCCCTGGAATCAGATGATAAGCGTGTAAGAGTCTGAAGAAAACGAGGCACACGCTATCAGGCCAAGAGCATCATCGAACATCACGCACTCAGAGGTGGCAGCGCCATGGTGTGGACTGGAATTTTAATCGGATATCGCACAGAGCTGCGGATCTGTAAAGACGGTTCTGTGACTGCTGCGCGGCATCGGGATGAAGTCCTAAACCTCATTGCGAGACTCTACGCTGCAGAAGTTGGTCCTGATTCCCTCCTTATGAGCGATAATGCCCGTTCCTATTGAGCTAATATCATTGACGAATACCTGGAAAGTCAGGGCAGTTTTCGTATGGAGTGGCCGGCGTATTCCCCAGACCTGAATCCCATTGAAAAACCTTTGGGATGCCCTCGGGCGTGCTGGTTCTGCACGTTTACCTCTCCCAGCCAGTCTCAGAGAGTTGGAAACTGCATTATTGGAGGAATGGCCATTGCTCGCATCTGCGATGGTTGATCACCGCATTGAAAGCATGGAAAATCGTTGTAAAGTTTGTGTGAAGGTCCGGGGTGGTCACATACCATATTAATGTAAGTTTTGTTTGGTTTGCTTGGCTTTAAACACCATTTTATTAATAACCCAATTGTGACGTCATCATATAACTTACGAAATGTAAATATTTTTTTATTTTATTTTTGTACATAATTCTTGTTTTCTTTAATATATATACACATTTGCTACCTTCATGTACAATTTTGAGTTAATCAAAGCTTTATTTTTCCATTTTTGTTGATTTTACTGTTCGTGCTTAACTTTTGGAAGACAGTGTATATAAAAATATTGTTCTTTCAACCGTTTTCCTGCTTAAGGCAATGACTATAAATAACTGCGTAGCCAGAGGATAATTGCATTCCCTAGCTGGTTATGGGCGTGGTTTAACACCGATACGACGTCAATTTGATGAAGCTGCAGCGTTTTGTTACAGGTGCGTCATATTGTGATATTGAAATAAATTATTTTGCGGTCTTTCCCTGAAACGAACATTTTTACTTCACTAAACGTGTATATAACATTGCAGCAACGCTATATGATGTGACTTATTACTATAACCATATTATTTTAAAGTAAAATTTTAGACCGATCAGAATGAAAATTTAAAAATACAAATTTTTTAAACAATTAAAATCCAGCCAACTACATTTTAAACGGCAACACATTACATACATATGATTATTTGATATGTTGTTGCTCCTCGACCCAATACATACGGTTGTTACTAATCGTCTTATTCAACATTTTTATTCTTAATGCATTTGATAGCCGATAAGAATTTGAATATATTTTCAATAATATTTCGTCAGCTAGATTCTTCGAAATACATTTAATTGACAACATTCCACTTCCATTGCTGTAGAATCTCCATTATATACCACTATGACTATTCATGACCACCTTCCATAGCTAAACCAACTTATTCAACTTCAGTCCATCGAAATAGGATATCAGTTTCAATGGAACATATTTCCTTAATCCCAAGTTGACGACCGCTAAGGATAACAAACAAGCCGAAAAGACTCGGTCTTCAACTAAACCCATCATCCAAAGGACCTATAATAGGACAGCGATTAACCTCAAAAAACGAGTGCTCTGTTGAAATTATATGCTTCAACAGATAGGACCCCCCTTTTGGTCATTCAGCAGAAATAGACCCATTTGTAGGGGGCAGAGTAAATATCCCGTTGAAGGAGTCAAAAGAGAAGTTGAACTGAGCCGTCACTCTACAGAAGGTGACGAAATCTCCGGTTTTGACAAAGCCCTCCCACTGCCAAGAAGGGAGGAGGGGCCATCTTTGCTGAGGAGTCAAGAAAAGGTCAAGACGAGAGGTCTTGGAATAAGAAGGAAGGGGGGAAATCGACCACCCATGGCTGCACGTGGTACGCGAGAGAACAACCCCGATTTTCTGTCAGGTCATTGAAGGGAGTGGTCATGGAACGAAAAAAAGTTAATGTAATAATATCAAGAAAGAAGAAATCCTCAAGTGCGCATTCCAGAAAGAGAAGACTGTTCAAAAGTCCAAGACATAGTCAGAACATTGTGTCCAATGTCTTAACTTGATGGAATGCAGGAATGAGAGGAACTAGATCCTTGATGACGCCCGTGGCGAACAAGATCCTGTCAGGGATTCATCAGATTAGAAGAATGTCTTGTATTCAGTAGGGCTTACTTCTTACGTCGACACCAGTTTCTTAGCAGTTTAGAACTTTGCTCTTTTTTGCTATTGACACCTTTGATTATCTGCCGATTTAGTGTATCTCTCAGAATTGAATCAGGCATGTATTTCTTCAATGTCCAAGGGAACTAAACTAGTGTGTTTGTTCTCTGTAATACGATACACTCGTTGGGTAAACAGGTGTAAAAATTCTCCAATTAGATTCTTTACATTCAGTAGAGGGTATCTATTATCTTGTCTCTATTTTTTTTTTCTGATTTGCTAACTGAGATATGTTTGTTGATATTGACAAGTGGAATTGTTATAGATTTGTCAGTACTTTACTCGTTTTAACATGAGACATTGCCTTTAACGATACCCACGAATTCGCTTAATGTGTATTATTTTCCATATCACGGAATTTAAATGCATCATAGGTCTTCACTGATTTAAAGCAGTGGTCGACTTATGGGTAGATTAGCAGACAATGGGAATCTCAAAATCTTTGGATGGTCCAAAATTTCGAACAATATGCATATATTTATTTTATTTTTGGAATAGGGGAAATTTTTTTTTTTTCTTACACAGCAGCGTTACATTTAACAAATATTGCTAGTATGTCACAATGTGATTTCTGCTGTTGCATTTTTTCTCAGAGTCCGACTTACAGTTAAAGGTGCCTAGAACTTAGAGGTTATATGGTGTCCCACAACAATGGCCATGATGATGACAGTACATACAAGGTTTTATTTTAAATTCGCAAGTGGACCATTTATCATGATAGGCCACTACAGCAGCTTTGGGGGTCTCCTATTAAGGCAAAACCAATGCCTTATTTTAAGATCTTGATCAATTAATAAGAGAACTTTGCACTATGTTCACCTTATTTTTTTTTTTTGTCCGCCTTTCCCTTATTCTTTGTACTTTGTGCAAAGAAGTAAAAATTCGAATAGCGCAATTAAGCACAAATAATGAACACAAACCAGTATACAGCTGTTTCACCGATACGTTGAATCATCTTTTTTGCAAGATAGAAGAACTAAATGTGCTCTAAAATTTCGTAGTAAGGAACATGGAAACTATGTCAAAACACAGGAATTTTATAAACAATCTTCAATTGGCAGACATCGTTTTAATTTTGACCACCATTTTGCATTTTTTTTCTTCGAGGATTATACAAAAATGTACGTCGATCTATGAGCTCGACTTTTAAAGTCATATCTTTCCTATTCAGAAAAATTCTAGTTATTTAGTTAATGACTTGTCTAGTACTCCATTTTTGCCACAGTCAGGCTCGGTGCCTTGTAATGTTATCTTTTTTTTTTTTCATGTTTTCCTATTTCGTAGCTTACGGAGTTCTTGTGTTGTTGTTGAAACCCAGACCGTCCGACCTACCAGAAAGGTGTAAGGTAACTGTTTGGACGGTCGGGAAGTGCCACCCAATTTAGACCGGAACCCAGTGGGGGAGGCATCCACAGGGACCGTACCCTCCTTCCCCTACCACCAACCTCTCGGAAGGACTTTCGGACCCACATGTTTAACGTGATCGTACTCCGCATGAACACGGCGGCAGTTTTGGCAGTGGCTGGAATCGAACCCGGGCCTACCGAGTGCAACTCCAGCGCGCTAACCAATGGGCTACACGGAGTTCTTGTGTTGTTGTTGTTGTTGAAACCCAGACCGTCCGACCTACCAGAAAGTTCTTGTGTGTCGTTTCGTCTTATTTTCGTCTTATTGGTACTCTTTTAGTCTTGTGTTTTATTGTCTCGTCTTATTGGAACATTTCTGTTGAGCTTTAAGACAATCCAATCTTGTGTGTTAGTTCTCTGTTTCAATGTGTTCTTGTGTGTTAGTTCTGAACTGTTCTTCATTCTGCTTCTGATTGGCTCTCTCAGATGGACTGTTAATCTATGACTTGGGAAATACCCTCCTGTTTCTACATTTGTGTCCCTTTCGTCGTTTTGACTTTGAGTTTGTTGGTCTCTCTTGCACTGGAGAAAGTGGTCCAATATATCGTTGAAACAAATATATGTTTCTTTGTTTAATTACTTGAGTTTAATTACGTTGTTTGAGTTTTTACTTATCTTGATCAATGACTTATTTTAAGATCTATTTTCTCTGTGCGGAATGCACATTGAAAAAAATATCTTGAGAATTTGTGTTTAATTAAATTATAAACTAATTATGTAAATTCTTTAAAAAAAATTTCATTGATGCTCTTAAACTATTGTCTCGGCTCTGTAGGCCTGATTAGGCCATTGTTTGTTGTTTAGTTTGAGTGTGAAGGACAGTGATTTTGCAGCTATTGAAAACTGTCCACGTATCTGACAACAGGTTAAGGCAAGCTTGAATACTTAAGTTAAGTTTCAACACTGTCACAAATGTGATACGACGGCAATGAATAAAATGCGACTATGTAAAGACGATGTGAAATTCCAACAATGTCAAAAGCGACGCATAATTATTAATAATATACTAGCGGTGCCCGCAGTTGGTATATAAAAGCAACCCGTTTATAAAATATAGCAACCCGTTTTCATAGGAATCAGTTTTTAACAAGTTTTATACCCGCTGCACTGGCGTAGACGTCGTAAATCAGCAAAATTGGATCGAAATTTAGCGTGAGCAGGTCGAGTGAGTTCATCTCAGAATAGCAAATACAACGCAAATATTACATAAAAATCGTAGCAATAGTCGCTAAGGTAGATAAAACAGCAGATTTAAAAATGAAGGCTTCCCCCTTTCCCCTAAGTGTCAAAATAAGAGTGAAAATTGCATCCCCGTAACCGAAAAGGCAGAAACTTCAACGCTCTCTCTCTGCACTCAAAGATCGTCTTTTGAAATCGAACTCCGCGCGACTGAAAACAGTTTCACCAGTGAAAGATCTTCTTTTGAAACCTGTCCACACCTTTTCAGCACTGGCCGTCCAAACAGCTGCTCATGTTCTAGGACGAGTCGGACGGTCTGGGTTTTCGACACCTTTACAGTAATCGGAGTGACCACGATCAGGGAGAAAAAGTTGGAAACTCCTTTTACGTACATGGCACGCGGGCACTTGTTCCTTTTATCAGTCATATCATACGACTGCTAAATTCTGTTCCATCACCTAATTTATCCATTTTCTGAACTTCGACAGGAGCTACATATTTTATTCCTACAATTTTTTTTTTTACATAAGAGTTGCATAAACGTGTGAGTCTAATAAACCTTCCACCTTAAAGAATTCCATATCCTGCAGCAGTTCCTTTTATCAGTCATGTCATACGACTGTTAAATTCTGTCCCATCCCCCAATTTACTCATTCTCTGGAACTTCGACAGGAGCCACGTATTTAGTTCCACTCAGCGGTAACTAGATAGGAGATGAGCTTTTCCGACTTTCAATTTGCTTCGCCTGTGTACCGCAACCGACACCGATTTATCATGCTGATAAAAGAGCACCGGTACCACGTGGCGTGAAACCACGAGTAGGACCCAAAAGGAATGAGGGCTAAAAGGGAGAGTACACCCAAAGACGAGCCTCCAAAACGCATTAACATCTGCAAAGAGCTTCACAAATCGCGACAAGGGGGATGGGGGGGGGGGGAGTTAATTCTGATTCTAGCGGCATTTTAAGGTTGGTATTCTTGGTGTGACGGGTAAAGGTGCTTGTTAGGGGGATGTTAGAATTGTAATATGACATACTTTTTTCAAAATTATTAAAGGAAAGGATATACTTTATGAGTTTATCCTACCATTTTAAATAAAAATTAATTGGAGTGTAGAAAAATTAACTCGACTTTTCCATATAAGAATCCATTTTTCAGCAATTTTTTTTTTCAAATTTTACAAGAAATTTTTGAAATGTCGGTATTGTGGGTCCAAATGATTACTATTATAGCATGTTACCCTTCACTTTAAAGTTCTTGCAAAAATATTTCGATTGATGCCATACTTGAGAAACCCCCGGGGTTGTAACTTACCCTCGAGGGGGGCTAATGACGTCACGAATAAAAAAAAATTGTAACGCAGTTATTTTTCGTAGCAATGATTAAAACTATTAAGTCTCGTGATCATTGAGCCATAAGTAAACCCTTTTATCTCAAATTTTGTCCTATGCTGTTAAGAAAAAATCTGATGTGGGCAACACATGACTTTTCTTATAGAATGCAATGAATTTACTACTTTTACAATTAAAAAAATGTTTTTCTTATAGTAGATACTTATATTCTTTCCAAGATATTGAATTTTCTTCAATTAGTCGTCATTTTCATTGATTTAGCGTCATTTTTATCAATTTGGCGAGATTTATTTCTAATTTGGCAACAATTAAAAATGTCGCCAAGTGGCGACATTCCGCCAAATTCGTCGCCAAAATCTCGCCAAGCATTATGGATGGAGAAATAAGTTATTCTTACAGCAGATAAATGACTATTGGCGTTCAAATACAAAAGTATTACTCAAAGTATCTTTTTTCATGAATGGAACGAGCTAGATCCACGAGAATAATATCACCAAATTTATCGCATGGTATTACGTATGAAAAGCGAACATGTTTTTCAATAGGAAATATATTTTTTATTTTATATAACTTTTTGATAATTTGTTTGAAAAATGTGCAATATGTCGATGATGAAATCACATTGTGTTCATGTTAGCGTTCTAAAATTTATGTCAATCGTTTTCTAATGAAAAATTACATAAGAAATGTCTATTTGTGTAACTTTATTAGAGGTTTTGATTTTTTGACGATTTCTTCAAAATTTCACTCGAAAATTTATGGGGGTTCTGAAAATTCGATTGCGTATAAAAACAATAAGCTTCCAGTGTTTAGGGATTGTGATTTTTGTACCAAATTTCGTTCGAACCGGTCCATTCGTTCGTCAGTTATCGTCTCCACAGACTCACTGACACACACACAAACACACACACACAGACATCACTTCAAAAATGTTTGATTCGTGATCAGGGATGCTTGAAACGTGTTCTCCCGTCAAAAACTCGAATTCGAATTTTCGACCCCGTCACAATACTTTCCTTATACATTGTGTATATAAGGAAAGTAAAAAGTATAAAAATTCGAATAAATTTCGAAGTTTTTGCACGAATTAAAGAAACAAAAAATTCTATCTAGTTTTAGGTTTTTCAATAACAACGCCGGATATAAAGTTTTGCGAAAATCCATTAATATTTGTGGCCGCTATCGCGTACACAAAAAATCGACCACAGACAGACAGCACCCCAAAAATAGTCAAAACGTTTTTCAGGAGGTCTTAAACGATCTATTGGCAAGAAAATATTGAATTCAAAAATTTTCGTGGAAACAGTATTTTCTCTACGCTATATCACATAGTATGAGAAGGTAAACAATATTTAAAAAATATGATCATATTCTTATTATAGTTTTAAATGCAGAAAATTAAAATACATTAAAGTATTTAATGTTAATTACAGTAAAGTATCTTTTATAGGCTTAACATTTAAACGGCGTTTTCAGTTGGTCGTCATACATTTCAATATCTTTTAATGATGAAATACAGTGGCGTAAGCAGAAATTTAGTAAAATACAGTGGCATAAGCAGAAATTTTATTTACTTCGATTAGATGAAATCTAAACGTTATTATTAAAACGTTATTCAAAACGTTATTTATCACATAAAACTAGTTACAATTTTCGATTTGTATGTATTAAAATCGACTTTTTCGCGTTGAATTATTATGAAAAAAAAAAATCAAATGTAAAATGACATTTAATTTTATGGATGCATTTAGTCAGATTTTGCTGTTTTAAAATCTCACACATTTAATACCTTGAGATTTATTCAATTCTAACTTCTTGGAAATCATAAATTTTATATAATTTGAGAACCAGTTTAAAATAGTTACTTTTCAAATTTCAATCCATTGTTACGTAAACTATGAATATTGAAGAACTTTTTACTGCACGTTCAAAATGAAAAGTTTATATGTATAACTTTCCACTGTGGCCACTTTTCCACATTTAGAACGTCCATTGTGGCTCAACAGCACCATAGAATACTATATGATAATCTGTGATCAGCACGAGACAGACATAGAAATAATAAAACGACTGCCCAGAAAAAAAAACTCCTTAAAGCAAGCATTTTAGAATTTTTCTGGTAGACATATTTCCTTCAAATTTAGTAACAATGCATTTGAAGTAATTTCTGTAACATTTGAAGTAAATATCTCTATCATTTTGTGTTCCGTAATCATGCCTCCGTCTGCCCTTGGTTATGAGTGGCAAAAGCAATAACCACGAAACCATGATCCATGGGTAGTGATAAGGGACCAAATCAGCCTTTTCTTGCTTAGGTCGTGCAGGGTTGTTTCACAATTGCTTACCTTCGAGAATACAAGCCTTAAAAGGTGAACGAGTTAAGTAGCGTTTCCAGAAATTTTTAACGCAGTTTGCAAAAAATATTTTAATAAATATCATTAAATAATTAAAGTAAGTGGCGTGTCCAGAAATTTTTCATGGGGTGTGCAGAATATATTTCACGATATATCATTAATTACTGATACTTATATCATTTATGAAAATTGATTAACATTTAATGGTAATTACTGTGGAAAAATAATTATTACATATATGAAATATTAATAATTAGGTAATGGTAGAGATCCAAGAATGGTTATAAGATATGTAATCGAATCTCTATTAAATAAATTCTACTTTTACTTTAAATTTTCAGATTTTCTAATAATTTCTATTAGTAGACAGGAGGGATGGGGGGGGGGGGGGGTCATCACCATTGACGGAAAAATTACATTAGTCCTTAGTAGAAGACAAATTCAGCATTTTAACTACATATTCAGTCATACCCCCTTCTCCCCTCCCCCCGCCTTTCATAGATCTGACTACGCCTATAAGTTCAATGTGAGGTATAAAGCGTGGGAAATGATAATTAATAATTTACATCGAAAATCAGAATTTTTGCATAGGTTAGTAACTATAATTTGATTTTATGGTGTAGTATTTGCACTTCTAGGATCGCCGCAATTTAGTTACTGGTTTATTAAAGAAATAATTTTAATTTCGTTTTATTTTACTACAATATTACAAGTAGGATCATAGGAATAACAATTTTCGTGTAAGCGCAATTGCTTTTGAAATTGTGATAGTTAAATATTTCCTTGGAAACAAGATTTTTTTGGCAAGTAGGCAGGTGGAAGAAAATCCTAATTTTTCAGCAAGAAAATTTTGAAATAATGCAATACATTACTGGAATACATATCTCCCCAGATGAATTAAATTATTTTTGGAACGAAGGACTCTACCCCAACTCTCTAAGCTCTTCACTTTTTTAGAAATCATAATGAATTAACAATTATGATAAAAATTGTTAATTCATTACGATTATTATAACCATGGAGAAGAAGAACTATCTCTAACTCTTTTAACATCTAAACCAGGTCAGTAGCCATAGACGAAATTCAAGGAGAAGGGGGGGGGGGGGGGGTCAACAGTCTTGAAGGAGGAGCTCACCAAAAACACAGTTAATCATTAGCATTTATTAACCATAATAGTTACTAATGTTTCAATCCGTATAAATTATTAATAAGTAATTGTTTATATTTGTAAGCTAAAAGTTGATTAGGAAAATCGACATAGCAACTATACATCAATATTAATGTATAATAATCATAATTATTTTAAAATAAGCAATAACCAGTAGCAAAGCTGTTAATTAATTGAAGAAAATTTCTAAAAGTTAATATAAGTTAACGCTTAATATTAACTCCTAACTACTTATTAGTTGATTCTGACTCTATAATGTATGACAGCGAACCCTGCAATAATAGAAAAGTATCCAAATACTATTGTCTTAATTTTTAAATATTTTCAAATTAAATATGTGAATAAATTGATCATCAGCATAAGATCATCATTGATCATCAGCAATAAATTGATCATCAGCATAATTCATCATCAGCACACAAATTCAGCAAAATTAAATAATATTTAAAACAAAGTAATTTATATAAAAAGATATATCATAAAGAAATTTTTATGCAAAATTTGGATGACATATTGGATTAAATTTCATATCACTACTAAATATTTAATTATTTTATCAGGGGTCTCTCTCTGATCCCTCCTTGGCTACGGTCCTGATCTAAACTGTCAGAATAACCCATAACCACAAACTTTCTTTACATTAGAACGTTGTTTTCCATATAGCTTGGTTGTAAACAGATCCGCTCATAGGGAGACGGACATCACTCGAGTAAAGGGTCTCGGAATCCGGAGGAAGCCCTTACCCCCAATAATTACTTTCCTTATATACAAATGTATAAGGAAAGTATTGTGACGGGGTCGAAAATTCGAATTCGAGTTTTCGACGGGAGAGCACGTTTCAAGCATCCCTGATCACGAATCAAACATTTTTGAGGTGATGTCTGTGTGTGTGTGTGTGTGTGTGTGTGTGTGTGTGCGTGTGTGTGTGTGTGTGCGTGTGTGAAAGTATGTGTGTGTGTGTGTGTGTGCCATTGAGTCTGTGGAGACGATAAGACGAATGAACGGACCGATTCGAACAAACTTTGGTACAAAATGCACAATTCGTGAATACTAGAAGCCTATTGTTTTTAAATGTTATCGAATGTTCAGAACCCCCCTAAATTTTCGAATGAAATTTTGAAAAAAATCATCAAAAAATCAAAACCCTTAATAAAGTTACGCAAAATAGACATCTCTTATGTAATTTTTCCTTAGAAAACGATTGACATAAACGTTAGAACGCTAGCATGAACCGTTCTCGATAAATTTATTTTTCAAATAAATTTATCAAAAAATCCCATAAATTAAAAACAAATATTAACTGTTAAGAAATATGTTGATATTAACTGTTAAGAAACATGATTGACTAAAATTTTAGAACGCTAACATGAACCATTCTCGAGATATTGCACATTTTTAAAAAAAATTATCAAAAAGTCATATAAAATAGAAAAAAAATTTCCTATTGAGAAACATGTTCACTTGTCATATGTAATATCATGCGATAAATTTGGTGACATCATTCTCATGGATCTAACTCGTTCCATTCACAAGAAAAGATACTTTGAGTAATACTTTTGCATTTGAACGCCAATAGTCATTTATCCGCTGTAAGAATAACTTATGTCTTCGTCCATAACGCTTGGCGAGATTTTGGCGAAAAATTTAGCGAAATGTCGCCAATTTGGTGACATTTTTAAATGTTACCAAGTTAACGAAAATCTCGCCAAATGGATAAAAATGACATTAAATCAATGAAAATGACGACTAATTGACGAAAATTCAATATCTTGGAAAGAATATAAGTATCTACTATAAGAAAAACCTATTTTTTTACTGTAAAAGTAGTAAATTCATTGCATTATATAAGGAGAGTCATATGTTGCCTACATCAGATTTTTTTTTATTTTGAAGATGGAAAATATATGAAATATTCGCAAAAGAAGGAAAATCAAACAGTGAAGTGGGCCCGTGATAAAGGGGGCGCCCACAATTTGTATGGGCGGTCCTGTTGTAAGCGAATTTCATTAATTAATATTTCATTAACTAAGGCTTAAATAAAAAAAAATTATGCCCGTTTAGCATATCTATGGGATATTATTAACTATGTGTAAAATTTCAGAATTGTACGTTTTGTTGTCAATTCACAATACAATATTACAAATTAACAGATTATTTTAATATAACGAGAAAAGTATTTTTTTTTTATATATGAAATATTAAAATCTTTTTACACAGATAAAATACAGAAATTTAAAATAATTTAAATTTTTAAAGGGATGCATATGCATTATATACCTCTCTCTCTCTCTCTCTCTGGGTTACGCTACTGGTAAAGTTAGTGGTATAATCGCTTACAAATAAAATAATTTTTATTTTATTTTGTTTTACTGCAATATCAGAAATTTGAATGTAGGAAACGTAATTTTAACGTAGTAAGCACAGTAACTTTTGAAATTATTGTGATTATTAATCATTTGCTCAAAAACACAGCTTTTTTTAGCAAGTGTCAAGAGAAAGTCAACTATTTTAACAATCAAGTTTTGCAATAATGTTATAAATTATTGAAATATTCCTTTTTGCTTATCTCCCAGATAAATTTAAATATTTTCAATATGAGATAAATTTAAATAAATATTTTTAGAAAATGTTATCCATTTTATGAAATTTTAAAAGTTTTTGTATAGATTAATTTTTATAATCTCTACAAATGAAATTGCTCATCTGTTTGTTCCCGCATCAAGAGAGAACGGCAATACTGATTTTCATAAAATTTTGATCGTTAGCCTTGGTATGGGTCCCACTTAATTTTCTGAGCTTTTCTACAATAAGTTCAATAACCTGGAGTTGCACTCGGTAGGCCCGGGTTCGATTCCAGCCGCTGCCAAAACTGCCGCCGTGTTCATGCGGAGTACGATCACGTTAAACATGTGGGTCCGAAAGTCCTTCCGAGAGGTTGGTGGTAGGGGAAGGAGGGTACGGTCCCTGTGGATGCCTCCCCCACTGGGTTCCGGTCTAAATTGGGTGGCCCTTCCCGACCGTCCAAACTGTTACCTTACACCTTTCTGGTAGGTCGGACGGTCTGGGTTTCAACAACAACAACAATAAGTTCAATTGAAAATACGATAACGTTGGACCCAATCGTTGTTGGGCCCAATCTATAAAATTATGGAAGAGTTTATAACTTAATAAAATAAAAAATAATTCTTTTAATTTGCAGACAATATTAAGAGAAAGAAAATTTCGTTTCTTTTAGAGTTTTTTTCATCATCTGTGATCTGTCACATGTTATTAAATATATTTTCGTTTATTAACACTTTCCAACATAGTTGAAAAGTGTTTATCACTTCGGTCATTCTATTTATCTGTCTGTCTGTTTGTCCACAGGATAAATGATGAAATGACTTACTTTATCGAAAGGAAATTCTAGTATCTTGTTCAGACGATCTGTGAGATGTTTGGGAATGGAAATGAATAATATTACGCATTTGTTTCGGATTTTACCCGTGTTAAAAAAGTGAAATACATTGAACTCTATGGGACTTAATTTTTCAAACATTTTGCAAACGAAGTCAAAATTCACAAATTGTTTCGAAAATTTTAGGAAATATTCAAATTATCGCATAAAATGTGTAAAAACAATTTCAACTAAATATGGTGGGAAGTTTTTAAAATAAAACTTGAAATTATAATTACACCCATGATATGTGAAGGGATCACGTGATTCACTGCAAAATAAAATATGGCTTCTATATTTCCTTTGTTACTCCAGATACTCATAAAAACCCTAAAACCATAATACTCATAAAACCGTTTTATTTTTGCGTATTACCCGTGTATCTAAATTCCGTGCCAAAGCAATTACAATATTTTTGATTTTAAATGATCACTAAACTTTGATTATTCCTACAACAAAGCCTAATTTTAACGTTATACTATAGCATGCAGAATGTAAACAAATCAAGCTATTACAAATGAGTGTTATAAGAATTGCTGAATTTTTTCACGCACAATTATTTTGTTCTGGAGTCTGGTATATAAGTGGCATGAATGAAATATTCATTGATTTTACATAGAGAAGCAGACGATTTACGTTTCGATGACGTCATTTGAGTAAAGTTCATTTTGTGTAACTAGCATTGGCTTTTTCAATGAAGGTTCGAATTTTCAAGTATAATAAACTACTGTAGTACTGTGATGATTAAAAAAATATCAGCGCTGAATGTATCACATATTAGGGATGTTTAAATAAAATTGCATTTCAGTTGGAAAGTGTTTCATACTCAATGTTTATTGATCTTTCTTGTTTTATGATAGCAACGTATAGTCTACCAGAAAGAAGCCGTTATTTAATTGTTGTTGTTGTTGAGACCCAGACAGTCTGACCTACCAGAAAGGTGTAAGGTAACTGTTTGGACAGCCGGGAAGTGCCACCCAATTTCGACCGGAACCCAGTGGGGGAGGCATCCACAGGGACCGTACCCTCCTTTCCCTACCACCAACCTCTCGGAGGGACTTACGGACCCACATGTTTAACGTGATCGTACTCCGCATGAACACGACGGCAGTTGTGGCAGCGTGGAAATCCAGCGCGCAAACCACCGGGCTACCGCGTCCGAAATGTGCCAACAGCACGCGGTGTTCCCAGGTGGTCACCCACCCAAGTACTAACCGCGCCCGATGCTGCTTGACTTCGGTGACCTAACCAGAACCGGTGTTTTCAGCAGGGTAGGGCCATTGGCTCTCCATTATTTAATTGTAAAATTGTTATTGTCTGTTTAAAAAAAATGTAATTTGCTATTCTGTCTGTATCAGAGTATTAACCCAGACTTACTCTACTATCTCAACATGAGATAATTCACTTCTTTTCGTTTTGTGAGAATTATTATAAGATTTCTAAAATGAAGTCGCCAAAAATGAACTCTCCCTATTAAAAGTTCACTTCAAATAGCGAATAACGTTTCTTTGCATTGTATATACTGTACGAAGAACGAATATACAACTTGTGTAAAAAAAATCTGATGTGGATAACACATGACTTTCCTTATATAATGCAATGAATTTACTACTTTTACAGTTAAAACAAAATGTTATTTTTATAGTTGATACTTATATTTTTTCAAAGATATTGAATTTTCTTGAATTAGTCGTCATTTTCATTGATTTGGCGTCATTTTTATACATTTGGCGAGATTGTCGCTAATTTGGCAACATTTAAAAATGTCGCTAAGTTGGCGACATTTCACCAAATTCGTCGCCAAAATCTCGCCAAGCGTTATGGACGAAGAAATAAGTTATTCTTACAGCAGATAAATGACTATTGGCGCTCAAATACAAAAGTATTACTCAAAGTATCTTTTTTTCATGAATGGTTTTTTTTCATGAGCTAGTTTCACAAGAATGACGTCGCCAAATTTATCGCATGGTATTACATATGACAAATGAACATGTTTCTCAATAGGAATTTTTTTTATTTTATTTTATATGACTTTTTGATAATTTTTTTTAAAAATGTGCAATATCTCGAGAATGGTTCCTGTTAGCGTTCAAAAATTTTAGTCAATCGTTTTCTAATGAAAAATTACATAAGAAATGTCTATTTACGTAACTTTATTAGCGGTTTTGATTTTTTGACGATTTTTTCAAAATTTCATTCGAAAATTTAGGGGGGTTCTGGACATTCGATTGCATATAAAAACAATAGGCTTCCAGTGTTTACGAATTGTGATTTTTGTACCAAATTTCGTTTGAATCGGCCCATTCGTTCGTCAGTTATCGTCTCCACAGGCTCACTGACACACACACACACACACACACACATACTTTCACACACACACACACACACACAGACTTCACTTCAAAACTGTTTGATTCGTGATCAGGGCTGCTTGAAACGTGCTCTCCCGTCGAGAACTCGAATTCGAATTTTCGACCCCGTCACAATACTTTCCTTATACATTATGTATATAAGGAAAGTAATAATCAGAAATGGTAGAAAATTTAGCTATGATAGTTGCCCCCCCCCCCATCTAGTCCTAAACTGTTGAATGTAAGGAAAGTAATAACTTTAAATGTAAAAGATTCATGTTCATTCCCCTCTTAGAGTTAAGTGTTACGACCACTTACTAAAGAAACAATCTATATGGTGACTCACGAAGAGTGTTTAAAAACATATAAGATCAACGGGTCGTGAAAGTAAAGTGAAATATAAAAAAAAATCTGATGTGGGCAACACATGACTTTCCTTATATAATGCAATGAATTTACTACTTTTACAGTTAAAAAAATGATATTGTTTTAGTAGAAACTTATATTCTTTCCAAGATATTGAATGAATTTTCTTCAATTATTTGTCATTTTGATTGATTTAGCGTCATTTTTATCCATTTGGCGAGATTTTTGTTAATTTGGCAACAATTAAAAAAGTCGCCAAGTTGGCGACATTTCGCCAAATTCGTCGCCAAAATTTCGCCAAGTGTTATGGACGAAGAAATAAGTTATTCTTACAGAAGATAAAAAACTATTGGCGTTCAAATACAAAAGTATTACTCAAAGTATCTTTTCTCATGACTGGAACGAGCTAGATCCACGAGAATGATGTTACCCAATTTATCGCATGGTGTTACACATGAAAAGTGAACATGCTTCTCAATAGGAATTTTTTTTTTATTTTATGACTTTTTGATAATTTTTTTGAAAAATGCACAATATCTCGAGAACGGTTTATGTTAACGTTCTAAAATTTATGTCAATCGCTTTCTAATGAAAAATTACATAAGAAATGTCTATTTGCGTAACTTTATTAGCGGTTTTGATTTTTTTACGAATTTTTCAAAATTTCACTCAAAAATTTAGGGGGGTTCTGGACATTCGATTGCGTATAAAAACAATAGGCTTCCAGTGTTTACGGATTGTGATTTTTGTACCAAATTTCGTTTGAATCGGCCCATTCGTTCGTCAGTTATCGTCTCCACAGGCTCACTGACACACACACACACACACACACACACATACTTTCACACACACACACACACACACACAGACTTCACTTCAAAACTGTTTGATTCGTGATCAGGGATGCTTGAAACGTGCTCTCCCGTCGAAAACTCGAATTCGAATTTTCGACCCGTCACAATACTTTCCTTATACATTATGTATATAAGGAAAGTAATAATCAGCAGAAATGGTAGAAAATTTAGCTATGATAGTTGCACCCCCCCCCCCCCTCCCATCTGGAAGTGAGAATTTCATAAAACTGTCAAATTTTATTTTTTTAGTCCGGACCCAATAAAAATGCCAATCCTTAAAATTTTCCCGCGCTTAATTAATGGAAATTAACTCTCTAACTTTCAATGAAAAATTCGCTGAGGTATCGATCATTGAAATTCTTGACTTATTCCTGTTTAGCTGAATAGCAAATGCGAATAGTTTACTTGTTATGGAAGTAATTCTGAAGGATTTCAACAAATCTATCTAAAACAGAAAACCGCCAATTAAAATTTGTTTCCATTTAATTTTGAATAATATATTTGTTGCTGATCCCTTTTAATCGAAAGAAAAATACCAAAGAAAAATAATTAGAATAGCTTAGAAATTTTCATCAAAGTGTATCGGGTAAATTTCTTTTTCCCTGATTAAGCACAACCAAAATTTTATTAATTGGCATTTTTTTCAATTGGGAGGAGAGGGTGTATAAAAATTAAATTAAAGATAAACCGCCAATTAAAATTTGCTTCTATTTAATTTTGAATAATATATTTGTTGCTGATCCCTTTTAATTGAAAGAAAAATACCAAAGAAATTTAATTAGAATAGCTTAGAAATGTTCATCAAAGTGTATCGGGTAAATTTCTTTTTCCCTGATTAAGCACAACCAAAATTTTATTAATGGGCATTTTTTTCAATTGGGAGGAGAGGGTGTATAAAAATTAAATTAAAGATAAACCGCCTGTTGTGATTAGAACTGTAAAAAAGATCTATTAAGAAATATAAAGGCAATTTACAATCCCCATCACACATCCAGTTGGGTCGGACACTCACATACAATTAAAAGGGAAATTAATTAATTAGTTAAAAGTTAGTTACTTAATGGAAGGGGATCATATAGTGGAAAATAGAATTTGGAATATCAATAATAATTGCGTTGTGTAATTAAATATTAAACCATTTTGTATGTGAGCGCCTAAATAATTATGCATAAAATAATATAATATGAATTAGTCTTAACATTTTTTTGAAGAGAAATACCTGTATTCAGGACCTATATATATATATATATAAAAAAATAATTGTAGTTTTAAAATTATGTAAACATTCCTTTTATCTTGTAATTAATGAATAGTGTAAGGTGTCACATAATTAATGCTGAAAACTTCGCCAAGCGGATGTGCAAAGTCACATGTTCCATGATTATGATGATCACATTTTAGGACACCTTTTTTTTGCTACACTCAAGTTTCAAACACTCCGTGCGAAAAGAAAATGAAAATAATAGCAGGACGTGGTTCCAATGTATAATGAAACTGTACACGGAAATACCAATATGCACTTTGCTGTATAATAAGTTTCACTGCGTATAAATAAAATGGCGAAAATAATTAATCTTCATGATGACTGTTAACTCATTTCCATTTTGCTGAGGACTAATCTTTTAGAATAATTCACTAAAATCAGGTGAAGGATGGCCATAATAATTATGTCGTTCGAACATAACAATTCCAATGAAGACTCCTAAACCATAAATGCATAGTAACAGACATAACAATCCTTGCGTAAGACCAGAATTGCATAGTAATTGTTAAATAAATGAAGTTCACAGAGAAATATCCATAGAGGCACATGCTGTTGTCAACTGAGAAATAAACATAATTTCTTTAACATGGTTCAAAATAATTTTAATAAAATGATTAATAGATACTTGCACAAGAAATGATTTGATGTTTCAACATCTTATCATGCCATATAAAAAAAAATCATCAGCAGAACAATTTCTTTTCACAACTTCATATTACAGTCAAAAAAGTTCAGAAGATTGCATTCTTTTTACACACAAATAATATATATATATATACTTAACTGTGTGTCCTTGATGTATTTAGATTAAAATATACCTTTATAGAACTTATATTAGAGCTAGGAGTGCCAAATGGCACTCCTGCCTAAAAAATTCACACCTTCACGTACCAAGAATTTTTGAGAGAAGAGAGTGCATCAGCACTTTTCACATATCTCCCGCCTAAAACCGGACGATGCCATTCGTAAAAACATAACTCTCGCTCAACCAAGGAGTTTAAAAAGTGAGAGCCAGAAGAAACAAGTTTCCGTATCTCGCCTGAAACAAGATCTTACCAATTGAAACAGTGTGCGCGTATCCAGTCATTTTTAAAAAGGGCGTACACTGTACGAATAAAAACATGAACTGATAGCAGCACGTATAATTTAATTTAATAAAAGAATCAATTGGTCTATTAATGAATATATAAAATAAAAGCAATTTTGAATAGAATAATTTGGAATAATAAATTTAAAGTAAAAATATAATATTTAATGATTTATAAAAAAAATGTTAATTTAGAATAATAAAATAAAGTGTTGTGACGTGTCACAACACCGCCAATTAAAATTTGCTTCCATTTAATTTTGAATAATATATTTGTTGCTGATCCCTTTTAATCGAATGAAAAATACCAAAGAAAATTAATTAAAATAGCTTAGAATTTTTCATCAAAGTGTATCGAGCAAATTTCTTTTTCCCTGATTAGGTGCAATGGAAATTTTATTAATTGGCATTTCCTTTCAATTGTGAGGAGGGAAATATAAAAATTAAATAAATAAAAAAAAAACCACCAATTAAAATTTGCTTCCGTTTAATTTTGAATAATATATCTGTTGCTGATCCCTTTTAATCGAATGAAAATACCAAAGAAAAATAATTGGAACGAAATGATATTTGGTATTTGGCTTGATATTTGGTATATGGGTCATCTGATAGAAATCACAAGAAGAATAGAGTTTTTCAAAATGTATATTTAAGGGAGTGAGTACTCCACACAAAAACATTCGAAAGGTAAAATTCTAGAAAAGCATGCTTCGTGATGAGATAGAGAGTTTAAATTTGGTGTAGGGGTAAAAAGTTGGAAAGGAAAAAAATGTGCAATTTCAGTTTTCTATTTTCTATTTTTTAACATTTGCTATTGTAGGGGGTGCCGCTCACTAAAATGTTTGATTTGCCGAATAAATGAAAAAGGCCTCCTTTACAATGTGATAGAGGCTTGAAATTTAGTATATTGGCTAACCATGTGACAAAAAAGCCAAAAATAAATACGGTTTGACAAAAATGTTCATTAACGGGGTGCTAAACAGAAAAACGTTCGAAAGGTGAAGTGATAGAAAAACATGCTTCGCGATAGGATAGAGACCTCAAATTGGGTGTACGGGTAAATAGTTTGAAAGGAAGAAAGTGTGAAATTTCAGATTTCCATTATTTGCTACTTTAAGGGGTACCGCACACTAATATGTTCGATTTTCCGAATAAATGAGGCACGCTTCCTTTTAAATGTGATAGAGGCTTGATATTTGATATATGGTCCAATCACCTGATATGAAACGTAAGACAAATAGAGTTTTTTAAAAATGTTCATTTATGGATGTGCTTCACAGAAAAACGTTCGAAATGAGAAATAATAAAATAGCATACTTCGGAATGAGATAGACTTTATAATGTGGTGTACGGGTAGATAATTCGAAAGGAAGAAATGCGCAAATTAAGTTTCCCAAAATTTTCTTCTTTAGGGGGTTCTGCACACCAAAATATTCGATTTGCCGAATAAATGAAACGCGAATTATTCAAAAATTTACATTATTCAGGGGTTGCTTATTGCGAGACCGTTGATTTTCAACGGGTATTCGGCTAGTTACTTCCAATTGTGAAAATTTCGTAGTTTTTTCGCGTTCAGCTAGTTTTCATTTCATCGGATCGTAGCAATCATAATTTTCGTGCGAGTGTAAAAACATTTGAAATTATTGTAATACACAATCATATGAATGAAAAACACCATTTATGTAGAAGCCGTATCATAAATTCTACTTATATATATATATATATATATATATATATAATATTATTAAATAAAAATTGAAAGATTTTAATCGAAAATTATGCATAAACTACCGTAGTACAAAAAAACCCATCTCTAGCATATCTGTTACAAATGAGTAACTATAGACCAAGACTAAGGATAAAGATAGAAGGTAACTTATCACTACAATGGAAAGGGGGATGAGAAGAATAATAAGAATAATAGGATACAAAATTCACAATTAAAAGTATATAAATATAAATAAAAATAAAAAGAAAACACGGCAAAAATGAGAAAAGGCAATAAAAATTAGCTCAAGATAAAAGATTAAGACATAGAGAACAATCAATTGAAACTACACAAAAAATGGCGGTTAGTTCGAAATTGCATTCTCATTAGGACAGCCATACAATTCGAATTAAAACCAATAGAATAGCCAGTTTCTGACAATGGCGATAGTATTTAACTATAGACACCATTGGAACTGTCTACTGGCTAGTGGAAGGAGAAAAATAAATCAATTGAATTACAAATCAGAAAAATAATACCTCCTCGAACAGACATATGAACTCACAAGCATTGTTACCACGTGTAAGTTGAACAAGCGACTGAGCATTTCACCTCACTTCGTCAATGCGAGTGAGCACCGGAATGAATACATTTGAACGATACATAGTATGTATGGAGACTTTCTAAAATAGTAATCAGTATAGGACTCAGGACAAGTGGAAAATAGTCATTCGAAAATAGTAAACAGTATTAGACTCAGGCTAAGTGGTAAGTTAGGTGATAAGAATGGGTGAATTCTCAAAATTGAGTTATCCAATCAAAGATAAATAATGTATGTGTAAAATTATTACTTGGTATATTTGAAATTATTAATAATATTATTTACATATACTTCCGGATATTGGTAATTTTGACAAATGCGTTTAAGATTATTGATGTGGAGAAAGTGAAACCGAGGATCAGAAAGTCGATGTATTCGAAATAGCTGGTTTAAAATGATGTTTCTAAACAATTGAATTGAGTAACAAGATTGATATGATAGCATCTTTATGATAGTGAAGTTGTAAGAATCTTTTTTATTATATAGATTGGTGATTACATGATTATTGAGGGTATCTAAATTTAGGTCTAAATAATTTACAGTTTGACTAACGCTAGGCTCATTAGGAATTAATTCTAGGTTAGATGGGTAAAAATCAATATTAATGGGATAGGAATCATCAATGATAATACAAATTAAGTCGTCAACATATCTATATATAATACATGAATTAGAGTTAAAACGACATTCATAATAATAAAGATATAAGTTAGCGAGTATACTACTACTACAGCCAACTTGTGGTACACTAGATGTTTGTAAATAAATGTTTTCACCGTGGATAATATAATTGTTGTATAACACAAAGTGCAAGAGCATAGGAAAGTTTTGACATTAAATGCAACATTATTGGAAGATAGATAGTCATGATAAAGAGAGATAATAACTTTATATAAATCTTGAATGACAATATTATTAAATAGGTCTTTAAAATCAAAGGTATGGAAACCAAGAATTTGTGGAAGCTTGCAAAAGTGATTTACTAAATCAAAACTATTGTTCAAAATGAAATATCCTGTATTCCTAAATTTAAGTGATTCATTAATTCTATATAAACAGTTAAGCAAGTACTTACTAGCAGTAGTGGTAAAGGTATTATGTCCACAAGTGACTGTTCTAAAACTGAGAGGTGATTTATGGAATTTAGGAACCAAAGTAACATAAGGAAATTTAAAAAACTTACAATTAATATTTAATTGTATATATAATTTTAGCATTTTAGTTTTGATTTTGATAGACTGATTATTAATGGGTTTAAAAATTTGATTATTTTTTAAGTAATTCTGTAACAGAGAAACATAATATTTTTTACAAATGATGGCATAATTATTAGAAGCTTTATCTACAAAAGCAATGACAAAATGTTGCTGTAGTTCTTTAATAGCAGATAGGAGTTGTTTATAAGGATACCTAGGCTTCGTTTTAATTTAATGTTTATAATAACATTTTTAAGTAGATGTAAGGTAGTATACTTCCATAGATGGAATGCTTCAATAGGAATGGAATGTGAACAAGCAAGTTGATATATGAATTTATCAAAATCAAATGATATAGACTGCAGAAGTTGTTTAGGGTGATGGCAGAATGGAATGCGAAATTTAGACCCTTTATTCATAATATCCCTAAGTATATCATCCTGAACTATACTGAGATCCCCAGTAATAATGTGTCCATGAGCTGAGTTGACATAAGGGGCAAGATTTTTATTGCTGCATACACATGATGTAAGGTCATCGGAGTTTAATGTCCTGGAAACTTCATTGTAATTGTAAATAGTTCTACCAATTGGTAAATTATATTTGAAGGATTTTTGTATTTTGATTTCTTTTACGGGTAACAAGTGCTGATGTTTTGCAAATAAATTATTGAAGTTAAGAGAATTAAGAATAGGGTGTTTAAAAGAAATTACACAGTAAGCTATTTTAGTATGTGGATTTGGTGAATGGAGAAGGTGGTAATTTAAGAAATTTGTACGCGAAAGAAGCAAATCATAAAATAAATGTTTAAAATGCTCATGAGTTAATTTTAATTTAAAAAAAATAGTATAAACAATACTTAATTTGCATTTTCTGACTTTATATAACCAAGTTCTAACAGGTAGAAAATTGAAAGTTTGAGAATAATTATATTGTAATTTCAAAATGTCTGCATTGTAATCAATAGTTTTACTTAAGTTACTTTTTCCTTTGCCACGCTTATATTGCTTTTTACTAGACGTTGATGACTTTGATATTGAAAAAGATGTTTATATACTGAAGATTTATTAGAATTGTATTCAAAACTATTGTTAACAACATTATTATTATTATAAATTTGATTTAAGCCATAGGGGAAGAGAGTTTGATATTTTTTAATGTAATAATTTTCAAATACTAATCTATCAGTGAGTGAAATTTTAATATCTAAAATATGAAGGGATACATTTTTAAATCCGTGTGTAGCTAAGTGCTGATATTCAAATTGATTTTTAGTAGGGAGATCATTAAAGACTTTATGGTCAAATTTTTTAATATGATCCCTGTGGACATTCATTCTCAGATGTAAAGGGTTACTGGTTTGGCCAATATAGGATAAGTTACAAATAGTACAATTTAGTTTGTATATGCAATTAAAAACTTTGCAAAATTTTTGTGAAGTGGAATTATTATTAATTTGTAATGGGTCAGCATAAGGACAAGGTTTGCACCTAAGATTATTGCATCTATTGAAGGAATATGATTTAGATTGAGAGTAGGTATGGTATTCTTCCAAATCGTCTATAACGCTAAATTGGTCAATGTATGTCGATCTATAATTATCCCAATTCATAATAATAATAGACCGGACACTAGGTAATGAATAAAATTTACACCACGAATTTTAATTAAAATTCCCAATATAAACTCTTTCAAAAACTATTTTGTCAGGTACGATTTTCAAGTTATAACTAAAACCAGAAAGAATTGAAACGAAATTTCTATATATAAAATTCAATGAAAGAATGAACGGAACAGTACCAAAAAGTGGTTGTGTGTGTGTGTGTGTGTGTGTGGGGGGGGTTATGACCCCCACTCCCCGGTTAAAAGCATGCTTTGAGTGCCGCGGCAAACACTCCCGGAAAACCGGCACCGTTCACAGAAAGTCCTTGCGACTAAAGTAATTGCCGAAAATTAAAACACAGAAATTAATCAAAATCCAAGAGAAATACCTTATATGTGAAACCAATCGAATCCACCTCACGCCAACACCACCAATATATCCATCGAACACAACACACAAACGCTCTACCCCATTCCCTTCATCACCAGAATAACTCCGAGATCCGAGGAATCTCCGATTATATACTGCATATCGTTGCCACAGATTCAACTAAAAATACGTTAATCTTAATTTGTACTCTTGTATATCGATATTGTAAAAATCCGATGCGATACCACAAAGGAATCCCGGCCCACACAACCTGTACTGCTCATTTTGGTACTGTTCATTCTTTCATTGAATTTTATATCGTGCATAAAATCGTTATTGCTGCTTTGCGCATACTCTTTTATTGTTTAACTGGTATATATTGCCTTATTGGTAATATTATTCCAAACATTAGTTTAAAAGTTTTTAAAGTTTATATATATATATATATATATATATATATATATATATATATATATATATATATATATATATATATATATATATATATATATATATATATATATATATATATATATATATATATATATATATATGTATGTATATATATAACTAAAATAAATTACCCGTCGTTGCTGGGGTCCTAACTGGGCGCCTGCTACGTAAATATTACATATACAGATAATACAACTTAATTACTAAATCGTCTGTTTTGAACCAAAATCATTCCCACCTTTCGTTTCATTCCAAATCCTTTAGTTTCAACGCATGTGTGGTCACGCAGAACTTGCCACGCATGTGCAAAAGCACGCACTGCTCCCCAGTTTGTAACGTCAACTGCCAACCGGAAAAAGAACAAAATTGAAATATCTCAAATTTTTATTCTTTTGGTTACAAATTAACGGAAAATCAGGAAATAAAGTATTTCAATTTTATTTTTCATTTTCATTAGAATGCGAATATATATATATATATAATCTCATATTTTTACCAAACTACAGAATTGTGCTAATTTTCTGTTTTCGGAGGAGGCAACATAAGAAAGTAAAAAATAAAACATGCATATTTCGATGCATTTAAAAATAAATAAATAAATACAAAACAGATGTCCTTTGGATTTGGTTCAAAAATCGTTGGAAAGTACGTTCCCCGATTTTTCAGATGATGCCAGGATGGAAACTCTATGATAATATTTTCTAACGTTGGGGGAACCGATCTGTGTGAAAATCGCTAAAAATCGTACTTTAACATAAAACAACTAAAAAACTTATTTGAATTTAAAATAAGTTTTACCGAAGATAGGCCCACAGTATACATTATCAATAAAGAATCAAATTAAATTTCACGGGGCCGACCCACCGTATACATTATCAATAAAGGATAAAATTAAATTAACGGGGCCGGCCTACCGTACACATTATCAACAAAGAATAAAATTAAATTCAACGGGGACGGCTTACCGTACACATTATCAATAACGAATAAAATTAAATTAAGCGGGGCCAACCCACCGTACACATTATCAATAAAGAATAAAATTAAATTCAGGGGGGCCGGCCCACCGTACACGTTATTAATAAAGAATAAATTAAATTCAACTGGACCGGCTCATCGTACACATTATCAATAATGAATAAAATTAAATTCAACTGGGCCGGCCTACCGTACACATTAACAATAACGAATAAAATTAAATTAAACGGGGCCGGTCTACCAGGAAATCTCCAGAGATCTCATCGGTCGTATCCGGGTCGTATACCGTATCGATAATGAATAAAATTAAATTCAACGGGGCTGGTCCACCGTATACATTATCAATAAGAAATACAATTAAATCCAACTGGACCGGCACACCGTACACATTATCAATAAAGAATAAATTAAATTCAACTGGGCCGGCTTACCGTACACACTATCAATAAAGAATAACATTAAATTCAACGGAACCGGCCTACCGTACACGTTATCAATAACGGATAAAATTAAATTCCACGGGGCCTGTCCATCGTATACATTATCAACAAAGAATAAAATTAAATTTAATGGCACCGGCTTACCGTACACATTATCAATAATGAATAAATTAAATTAAACGGGGCCGACCCACCGTACACATTATCAATAAAGGATAAAATTAAATCCAACGGGACCGGCACACCGTACAAATTATAAATAAAGAATAAATTAAATTCAACGGAGCCGGCCCACTGTACACATTATCAATAAAGAATAAAATTAAATTCAACGGGGCCGGTCTACCGTACACATTATCAATAAGGAATAAAATTAAATTAAACGGGGCCGGCCTGCCGTACACATTATCAATAAAGAATAAAATTAAATTCAACGGGGCCGGCACACCGTACACATTATCAATAAGGAATAAAATTAAATCCAACGGGGCCGGCCTACGGTACACATTATCAATAAAGAATAAAATTAAATTCAACGGAGCCGGCCCACCGTATACATTATCAATAAGGAATAAAATTAAATTCAACGGAGCCGGTCCACCAGGAAATCTCCAGAGATCTTGCCGATCGTATTCGGGGCGACACACAGATACCCATAGACAGAAAGGCAGGGAAACATCTACTTTTATTATGCAACATTGGTATTAAGACCTAAAATATCTTTTCAGCATATTGTCTATCCCCAAGGAAAAACGACGTCTACAGGTAATCATTGCTATTGTTTGATGTTCTGGGTTGCTTTACGTTGGGGATAAATTTGGAGGCCGTGGCGACAGATTTGATGAAAATTTCGCCAACCATCATTTTGTGTGTTTTGGAAATTTCAAGAATTTTTTTAGATTGATTGAGAATTTCTTGATTAGCACAGTTTTTCAGAGATTTTTTACAGAATATTTGTAAGTCGGCTCAGTTACAGTGAGTAGGCATGATAGTACGAGTAAAAGTGAATTATGAATGTGGTGTTTTGAGAATATAATCTTTTGTTTTGTAAATTGGTTGCACATTTAATTGCTGTTGCATTATACATTTTTGAGTGCCCACTAACCAAAAAATTACACTTCAAATAGGACCTAAATTAATAATGTGAGTAAATGAACTAAAAATATTTCGAAAAACAAATTTAGTATTAATAAAATAAAAAAAATTATACGATTTTGTTAAAGAAAATGAAAGTAATTTTTGTTCCGCGATTTACGTTTTATAGAATATTTATTTATTAAGCATATAAATTTCAATGAAAGTTGGTAGAAATTTTAATAAATATTGTGTTAAGTTTTATCTTGTTGCTTATATTGTTACTGATTTAGAGTGTATGATAAAATTGTTGTGAAGAACATTAGAATATAGGATTTTTACACCAACAGACGAACAAACAAATAACATATTTTTAATTTTATATGTATACGTACTAGCAATATATCCGTTTTTCGTGCGGAATACATAATGTACAAAAATTAAAATTCACAATTAAGTATAAATTCCTGTAGTATTCTAAATGACATTGTTATTCAAAACATTCTATTAAAATATTTAATTTAATTCTCCTAAAATGAAGAATCTCTTTCTCGCTATCTGACGAATAAAGCATCCCGGTCACGTTTGTAAACAAATTTACAAAACAAATGAAATTGGATAATATATGACAAAATGAAAGTGCTAAAATGATATTAGAAGAGTATATGATTGTTGTTGTTGAAACCCAGACCGTCCGACCTACCAGAAAGGTGTAAGGTAACTGTTTGGACGGTCGGGAAGTGCCACACAATTTAGACTGGAACCCAGTGAGGGAGGCATCCACGAGTATATGAGTGTGAAAAATCTTTTTCTAACGTGAAACAGCTGACAAAAAAAAAAAAAAAAATTTAAATATCAATAATTCCTATAATCTCTAAACTCTCGAAGGCCGTAATTGATATAATCCAGTCATAAATGCAGTTCCGTTGATTTACATATATACAAAATAGTATATACATTTCTGTATTAATTAAATTGGAAAAGAAATATAAAAATCGTCTGCCGTATAAACACATTTGATTTAATTGCGCTGCTAAGCAGCATGATATAACTTTCTTCAAATAAATTTGCTGAAAAAATATCGTCTACATAATGCTGTTTCTATGGAAAGTTTAAATGTGTGTTTTTATTAATACCCGACAACCTCTAGCCTTAAGAACTTGAAAATAGATTAAATGCTTTTTAAGTGGGTAGTATTACAAGGATACCCACAGAATTTCAGGAAATTCGGTGCAGCCGTTCTCCCGTGATGATGAGACAAACACACACACAGATTTCAATTTTATTTTATTTAGATATATAGATTTTAAATTCAATACATTTATATTGAATAAAATACTTTTTGTTCTCCAACCATAGTTTTATGTTACACCATTCATAAAAAGCCAAACACAACGCGTCACTGCAGAGACTATTTTCCACGTTTGTACCCATTACTCTTTTGCCTTGACTCTCATAACCTATTTAACACTTACCAAATTAAAGAAAGCTCGTTTAAAAGATGCCAAATAACTGGCACCTCTTGAACTCTCCCTCCCCCTTCCACTGCCTCTCTCCTCAACCATTCTATGTCTTCAACTCGCGATACACCCTATTTCAAGGTTTCCTTACATCAGCTGTCGTTTTCAACCCTAGGTTTTCGGGAAGGAAAAAAAAAAAAGGGAGAAATAGGGAAAAAAAGTGATGGGTGGGGGAGAACGAAGCAGGAGCATCAATCATGCTAGTTGTCCTCAACTACATCATTAGGATTGGTGCCTATTACTTTCGCTCGTTCTGCAAAATGACAGAGAAGCTGAAGATGAGGGGATTTTTTCCCATGAACGCTAGTTAGAAGGTCTTGATGAAATTTCTGACATGTTTAGCAGTGCATAGAGGATTAAATAGAAATGAGGCATTAGTTTTTGAGTGGTTTGCAAGTCTATTTAAGAGAGGTCAACTTCACTTTTGATAACTTAATCATACTGATTACTAATATGTTAATTTCGGGGTAACAGGTTGTAAATATCCATTTGTTTAAAATAGACTGTGGATAGAATAAAATTAATAGTGGAATAAAATTAATAGTCGTGGTAGAATAAAATTAGTGACTGGTAGAATGCAATAGTGGCTGGTAGAATAAAATTAATAGTGGAATAAAATTAATAGTCGTGGTAGAATAAAATTAGTGACTGGTAGAATACAATAGTGGCTGGTAGAATAAAATTAATAGTGGAATAAAATTAATAGTCGTGGTAGAATAAAATTAGTGACTGGTAGAATGCAATAGTGGCTGGTAGAATAAAATTAATAGTGGAATAAAATTAATAGTCGTGGTAGAATAAAATTAGTGACTGGTAGAATACAATAGTGGCTGGTAGAATAAAATTAATAGTGGAATAAAATTAATAGTCGTGGTAGAATAAAATTAGTGACTGGTAGAATACAATAGTGGCTGGTAGAATAAAACTAATAGTGGAATAAAATTAATAGTCGTGGTAGAATAAAGTTAGTGACTGGTAGAATACAATAGTGGCTGGTAGAATAAAATTAATAGTGGAATAAAATTAATAGTCGTGGTAGAATAAAATTAGTGACTGGTAGAATACAATAGTGGCTGGTAGAATAAAATTAATAGTGGAATAAAATTAATAGTCGTGGTAGAATAAAATTAGTGACTGGTAGAATACAATAGTGGCTGGTAGAATAAAATTAATAGTGGAATAAAATTAATAGTCGTGGTAGAATAAAATTAGTGACTGGTAGAATACAATAGTGGCTGGTAGAATAAAATTAATAGTGGAATAAAATTAATAGTCGTGGTAGAATAAAATTAGTGACTGGTAGAATACAATAGTGGCTGGTAGAATAAAATTAATGATGACGATTAACATATATTTTATTTTTTATTGACTATAGTTTTATTGAAAATACATCATGATGGCTTGTTCTTTTATTTTCTTATTATATGTGAGGTGAAGAACTAGAAATATCTTATGTTATCCAATTCACGACTTTGTCAACAGATTAACGAATTTCGATATTGGAGTTGGGGATAACATAAATTAAAGGTCAACTTGAATTCTATATAGCTGAAAATCAAAGGATTCTTTTTTAATTTTACCGATTTAAATAAGCATACTAAATTTCCTGTAATTCCTTTAATTATTTTGGGAGACATCGCGTTCTCTGTTGAAAGTAAAATCTCTACCAGAGAATGGCTCATAAAAACAAAGAAATATTGGTGTCCATTTCATTGGGCTTGATACACGAAGTACACTTATTTATGATTAGCAGTATACCTGTTCTTCGTACGGAGTATATAATAAAGAAAATTAAAATTTACGATCATGTGCAAATTCCTATAGTATACTAAATGATATTGTTAATCAAAATATTCTATTAAAATATTTAATATAATGCTCCTAAAAAAAGTTTAAGAATATATGTTCTCGCTATACAAAATTACCTTCACGGGCTGATCTGAAGAGTAAAATATCCTGGTCCTGTTTGTAAACAAATGTACAAAAAATATGAAATTAAACCAATAGGTGCAAAATAAAAGCGCTAAAATTGTATGCGACCCGTACTACTTATATTCGCGAATATTACAAGATATACCCGTGTATTAGCAGAAGATTACACATACTACAACATATGAGTTTCTAAAATATTTGCCAAAACAAAACAGATGACGTAATAAATTGCAAATATCAATAATCCCGTAATCTTTAAACCTAAAGGCCGTAATTCATTCCAATACATGCCAGTATATGTCAAAATATGTGTCAATATACCTGTACTACTTATACTCTCGTAGATTAGAGGGTATACCTGTGCATTTGTAGAAGATGACCCGTACTACTTAAATGAGTTTCAACAATTTTTGCCAAAATAAAACTATGACGTAATAAATTGAAAATATCAATAATCCCTAAATCAATACTCCCCCCAAATATCAATAATAATAATATTTAAATCTGAAGAGACCGTAATTGATATAATACAATCAAAAATGCAATATCGGTGAAATTTATTTAATTTGCATATCTTTATTATTTGAATCGGAAAAGATTTAATAAAAATTGTCTGCTGCATAAACACATGGGATTTAAATCCGTTGCTAAGCGACATGGTATAATTTTCTTCAAATAAATTGAAGGAAAAAATATCGTCTGCATAATGCTATCTATATGGAAGGTTAAATTGTTTGTTTGTAATTAATATCTAGACAAGCCCTAGTTTTAGAAACTCGAAACATGGATTACATTTTAAGTGAGGTTATTTTAAGGCTACTTACAAAATTTTATTAAATTCGGTTAAGTCGTTCTCCTGTGATGATGAAACAAACTTGCAGACAGATAGACAGACAGACATATTTTTAATTTTATTTATATAGATAACTAGCAATATACCCGTTCTTCATACGGATTATATAATGTAAAAAAATCTGATGTGGGCAGCACATGACTTTCCTTATATAATGCAATGTATTTACTATTTTTACAGTAAAAACAAAATAGGTTATTCTTAGAGTAGATATATTTTTTCCAAGATATTGAATTTTCGTCAGTTAACCGTTATTTTCATTTATTTAGCGTAATTTTATCCATTTGGCGAGATTTTCTTTAATTTGATAACATTTAAAAGAGTCGCAAGGTTGGCGACATTCCGCCAAATTCGTCGCCAAAATCTCGCCAAGCGTTATGGACAGGGAAATAATTTATTGTTATAGCAGATAAATGACTATTGGCGTTCAAATACAGAAGTATTACTTAAAGTATATTTTTTTATGAATGGAAGGAGCAAGATCTACGAGAATGATGTAACCAAATTTATCACATAATATTACATATGAAAAGTGAACATGTTTTTCAATAGGAAATATTTTTTTTTATTTTAAATAATTTTTTGACAATGTTTTTGAAAAATGTACAATATCTCGAGAACGGTTCATGCTAGCGTTCTAAAATTTATGTTAATCGTTTTCTAATGAAAAATTACATAAGAAATGTCTATTTTCGTAACTGTATTAGAGGTTTTGATTTTATGATTTTTTCAAAATTGCATTCGAAAATTTAGAGGGGTTCTGAACATTCGATTGCATATAAAAACAATAGGCTTTCAGTATATACGGATTGTAATTTTTGTACCAAATTTGGTTCAAATCGGTCCATTCGTTCATCAGTTATCGTCTCCACAGAGTCATTGACACACACACACACACACACACAGACATCACCTCAAAAATGTTCGATTCGTGATCGGGGATGCTTGAAACGTGCTCTCCCGTCGAAAACTCGAATTCGAATTTTCGACCCCGTCACAATACTTTCTTTATACATTATGTATATAAGGAAAGTAAAAATTTAAAATTCACAACTTGTGGTGACCTTTTAAATTTTTTTTTTTTTTTTAATTAATTACTTTCCTTATATACATAATGTATAAGAAAAGTATTGTGACGGGGTCGAAAATTCGAATTCGAGTTTTCGACGGGACAGCACGTTTCAAGCATCTCTGATCACGAATCAAACATTTTTGAGGTGATGTCTGTGTGTGTGTGTGAAAGTATGTGTGTGGGTGGGTGCATCAGTGAGTCTGTGGAGACGATATCTCACGAACGAATGGAGCGATTCGAATGAAATTTGGTACAAAAATCACAATCCGTGAATACCGGAAGCCTATTGTTTTTAAACGCAATCGAATGTTCAGAACCTCCTAAATTTTCGAGTGAAATTTTGAAAAAATCATCAAAATATCAAAACCCTTAATAAAGTTACGCAAATAGACATTTCTTATGTAATTTTTCCTTAAAAAACGATTGACATAAGCTTTAGAACGCTAGCATGTTCCGTTCTCGAGATATTGCAAATTTTTCAAATAAATTTATCAAAAAATCCCATAAATTAAAAAAATATATTAACTGTTGAGAAACATGTTCACTTTTCATATGTGATACCCTGCGATAAATTGGGTGACATCATTCTCGTGGATCTAGCTCGATCCATTCCTGAGAAAAGATACTTTGAGTAATGCTTTTGTATTTGAAAGCCAATAGTTATTTATCTGGTATAAGAATATCTTATTTCTCCGTCCATAACGCTTGGCGAGATTTTGGCGACAAATTTGGCGGAATGTCGCCAACTTGGCGACTTTTTAAATGTTGCCAAATTAACGAAAATCTCGGCAATTAGATAAAAATGACACTAAATCAATGAAAATGACGACTAATTGAAGAAAATGCAATATCTTGGAAAGAATATAAATATCTACTACTATATAAATAACATTTACGTACTATAAGAATAACATTTTTTTTTAACGTAAAAGTAGTAAATTCATTGCATTATATAAGGAAAGTCATGCGTTGCCCACATCAGATTTTTTTATAATAGTTCTCACCAAAAATAAAAGAGGGGGAGTTCTTCCGTGCTGAAATAAACAGATAAATAGAAGCACAACATATATAGATAATAACAATTTTGAAATTAAATAATATCATTTTTGAAGAGACTGAATTTCTGGATGAAATATTAAGAGATCTTTTATTTGTGGTCTTTGAGATTAAAAGACAGTTATTTAGTTAATGTATAACGTTTCCATAATTTTAGAGGCAAAGTCACAAATAACGATCGATACACATTATCGGATTTTGAATTGTATTTATTGTAAAGAGACTCAAAAACGGTTAGATCCCGGTAGTTTTGAGACTCAAATAACGGTTGTGTCCCGTCTGTTTTGAAACTTATATAACGATTGGGTCACGCTCAAAGTGAGCAAACAGTGAGAAGTATAGATGAAGATAGACGGACGCCTGAATTTTACGTGCGATCCTACCAAGACTATTCATCCAAATCTCATGAAATTCGAAGCCGTTCTCCCGTGATGATGTTGTTGTTGTTGGGACCCAGACCGTCCGACCTTCCAGAAAGGTGTAAGGTAACTGTTTAGAGGTCGGGAGGTGCCACCCAATTTAGACCGGAACCCAGTAGGGGAGGCATACACAGGGACCGTACCCTCCTTCCCCTACCATCAACCTCTCGGAAGGACTTACGGACCCACATTCCTGTGACGATGTGGCAAATAGGCGGATATATATATATATATATATATATATATATATATATTCCATTTTATCTATATAGAGTTCATTAAATGTGACACCTGCACACTCTATAAAAATTCTGAATATCAGAAACAGTTTCAAATTTAAGCATAAAAATGGCACAAATATTATAGATCTATTATAACACTGAAACTACGATATGCAAAATAGTATTTCATATCCAACCACTGTACTATGCCAATGAGCATGTACAATGTAAAAAAAAAAACCCACTACATTGTATAGTAAAAACTACTGACAATTCTGGCGCCATGAAATTTGGCTGTAAATTTTATAGTACTACTGTAAAATTCTACTACATTTTTTGCTGTCTTTTTTACAGCGTTTTATACGGTAAATGTTACAAAAGAGCTGTAATTTTACAGCATTTTTGATGTACATTTTACAGTATTTTTGTAAACTACACTTGTTACTGTTTTTACTTCTACTAAGCTTGTTACTTTTTGCAGCGCTATATACAATAATTTTTGCAGCAATTTATGTTGTATGCTTTACAGCACTTCTGCAAAATTCAACTATACCTTTTATTTTTTACAAAGTTTTATACTGTAAATGTTACAAAAGAACTGCAGGTTCTATAAGTGTATGTTGAAATCCCTATAAATGTATATAATCAGATTTTGAATCGAGGTTTTTTTTTTTTTTTGATATTACAAAAGTTGAGTCACATAAATTGATTTACTCAAATCAGATTTTGCATCGAGGTGTTATTTTTATTTTATTTTATTTATTTTATTTATTTATTTATTTTGCGATATTACAAAATTTGAGTTACATAAATGTACATGAATAACATTTTACAAAATTTTATTCTCGCTGAACCATTTTGGTTTCATAGGACTGGAGCCACCGCCGATTTTTTACATCTACTTTTTTTTTCATAAACTTCAGCTAAAATCAGACATTTTATATTTCATAAATAAATACTTTCTTCAAAAACAACTGTCTTCAAGATTAGTAATTTTTTCTATTTTATAATAAATATAAACTTATTTGTGCATATCCTTAATGTTTTATAGCCTTTTAATTTTTGTAGCTCAAGAAAAAATGATTTCCAAACCTTTGTACTTACACGAACAAACATTGAAGCTAAGTACACTGGTGTCTAAAATTTAAGCAAAATCGTTATAAGTGTGAATATTTCTATGGATGTGCAAAACGGGCTTAGAATTTTGTCTTTAATCAATTAAATAAGAAGCTTTAATCAATTAAATATTAATTAATACAATTTAGCATTCTTAGTATGGGCAAAGATCCAACAGGTCGAACCGATTTTCAATTTCTATGTGATTGGTTGCTTCGCAAAAACGTGACAATGATGGCTGAACAATAAAAATGTTTATTGTTGATTACTTGGGAACGTTTAACAATTACCATTTAAGAATATAATCTAATTTTTAATTCAGTTAACAATTGTGTCTTAGTTCTAATTCTTATAAACGTAGCGTTTCGCCACTATGATTGTCATGAACAACTATAATTAAAATGTAATTATTACTACCGTTAACATTTATATGTCTTATTGTTGCTTCTTATAAACGATTAAACATGGAATTTACGAAAACTAATTTTATATGATCACGAATTAAATATGTATTTACCTAGTTATTAATTGGTCTCAGATTCTGTTTCTTATTATTATAAAATGCCACCAAAGCAAAAATAATCTTATTGCACTGGGAATGAAAATTAAAAACGCTTTAGAGTTGCTAGTAAGCCATTAGAAATAATATGCTGCAAAAATAACTTCTGGAGCTTATACAAATGTAGTCAAGGTCCGTATTGGAAAGAAAAATGTCAAATGCCAACATTGTGGCGCTGTGCAGTTTAAATCAGTTGTAGGAAGATCAGAACATGGATGTGGTTACTTGGGCAGTGTGCAAATTATTTCAGGAACAAAAGAACTCTCCGAGGTTGGGGGCGTTGTGAGCAAGGGCAGATCATCCTAGTATGTAATAATAGATATATGAATAAAAACTTAAAACCCTATATAGCATTGTGGGAGGTAATTTGAATAGATACTTTAATTGCGACCATCCAGTAAATTCGATGTATTCGAAGCGTAAAAAAAAATGAAAAATAAAACATCAAAACAAAGATATTTTAAAGGAAATAATCCTAGTTAGGTCGATAAAAAACCACGTCTTCTAAAGGGCAATTTGAATTACAATGTTAAACAAAGTTTATTTGCAAATTATTTTTGCAATCGTTTCCATAGAAACCAACCAGCCTCGGAGCCCTCCATGACAAAATTATACGCGAGCAAATAATTATAATTTAGTGGACAACAGTCATGCATCGCTGAAATCATTTTTTTCAACTGAAACCTGAACGAGTTTTTTCCCCTAATTGTACATATACAGCTTTATTGTATACTAGCAGCATACCCGTTCTTCGTACGGAGTATATAATATCTGAATTATAAAGACATTTATAATTCAGAATCATATGCAAATTATGTTAAAATATTAAATTTATTGCTTCTAAAGAGAAGTTTATGAATATCAGTTCTCATCATGCAAAATTATCTTCACGGGCAGATCTGAAGAATAAAAAATCCTGGCCCCTTTCGAAAGCAAATATACAAAAAATATGAAATTGAATCAATATATTCAAAATAACAGTGCTAAAATTGCATGGGACCCGTAGTATTTATATACTCGAATATTAGAAGATATAACCTGCATTAGTAGATTAAATGTATAAATTGGAAAAATCAATAAACCCGTAATTGATTCCAATATATGCCAGAATGAAAGCACTAAAAATTATATGTGAATATATATATATATATATATATATATATATATATATATATATATATATATATATATATATATATATATATATATATATATATATATATATATATATATATATATATATATATATATATATATATATATCCCCGTACTACTTGTATTGTCGCAGATTAGAAAATATGCCTGTATGTTAGTAGAAGATTACCCTTATTACAATATGAGTCTAAAAAATCTTTGCCGAAATAAAACAGATGACACAAATTGAAAATTTCAATTATCCCCTTAATCTTTATACCAGAAGGTCGTAATTGATTCCAATATATGCCAATATATATCAAAATATATGCCTATATACCTGTACTACTTATATTCTCGTAGATTAGAAGATAACCCGTGCATTTATAGAAGATTACTCGCACAACGTACAATATGTGAGTTTCAACAATTTTTGTCATAATGAAACAATGGCATAGAATTAATATGAAAATATCAATAATCCCTGAATCAACAGTCCACGAAAATACCAATAATAATAATGTTTAAACCTGAAGACCGTAATTGATATTATCCAGTCAACAATGCAATGTCAATGAAATAAAAATAGACGGGTTGTTTTTTCTCGAATGGTACTCAAATCTAATCAGCGCCAGATTCACCCACAAGTGACTTACCTACCAAATTTTAGGAAATTCGATCAATTAGATTTTTAAATAGAATGGATACAAAATCTGCACAGACAGATAGACACACACACAGACGTCACGATTAAAAATAGCTTTTTCGTATTCTAGAGGTCTCGAAACGCGTAGATCCGTCGAAAACTCGAGTTGCGATTTTCGACATGATTGTAATACTTTCCCTATACATTACCATGTATTGCAGGGAAAGTAAAAATCTGATGTGGACAGCACATGACTTTCCCTGCAGACTTATATCCACGTTCTCTTTATTTTAATTAAATTTATTTCACTTTTAATTCAATTTTCGTTCTCATTCGGTAACCGGACTTATTTTCAAAGGTGGGTAGAGAAAATACGAAAAACTGAAATATTTCGAGAACGGCTAGTCCTAATGTAATGGGGTTGATCTTATTCTTTTCTTCGTTAAAAATTACGTATTTAACAAGCATTTAATGGATATATTTAAGCATACGTAGTTCTTTAGTTTAGATTTGGACGATTTTTGCGGGCCATTTTGCAAAAAAATGCAGGTTATTTTTTTCCGAATCATACCAAAATCTAATCAGCACCAGGGTGACCCACAAATGACTCATCTGCCGAATTTTGAAAATTCGGTCCATTAGTTTTTAGTTAGAGTGGATACAAGCTTTTGTGGGCCATTTCGCAAAAAAAAGGCGGGTTCTTTTATTCCGAATCGTACCCAAAACTAATCAGCACCAGATTCGCTCACAAGTGACTTACCTACCAAATTTTGTGAAATTCGTTCCATTAGTTTTCTAGTTAGAGTGGATACAAAATCTGCACAGACAGACAGACACACACAGACAGACAGACAGACACACACACACACAGACACACACACAGACGTCACGCTAAAAATGTTTTTTCGTATTCTAGAGGTCTTGAAACGTCTAGATCCGTCGAAAACTCGAGTTGCGATTTTCGACATGATTCCAATACTTTCCCTATACATTACCATGTATTGCAGGGAAAGTAAAAATGTACCTATTTGAAAACAGTAAAAGTGAAAATAATACATTATTCCAATTATCAGAATGTCTGATAATTGGAATAGCACATTATTAGATATATACATGCTTAGAATTCGTATACTTTAAGTTTCGTTTATTTAATCGTAAAAGGCAGGTTAATTCTTTCCGAGTCATACCAAAATCTAGTCAGCACCAGGGTCACACACATGTGACTTACCTACCGAATTTTATGAAATTCGGTTCATTAGTTTTTTTTTTCAGTTAGAGAGGATACATACATTGCACAGACAGACACAAGACAGACAGGCAAATAGACTGACAAACACACACACAGTCGTTAAGCTAAAAATAGTGTTTTCGTGTTCGTGGTCCACAAACGTGTAAATCCGTCGAAAACCCGAGTTGCGATTTTCGGCATGATTCCAATACTTTCCCTATACATTATCATGTACTGCAGGGAAGTAAAAATGATAACAAAATATTTTTTTTTTTTTTCAAGCTTGAAACTACTGTTTGGCGAGTTAAAACGAGTCCATTGAAAACAAATAAACCAACAAAATATACATTTAACGACTTCATTCTTTTACTGAATGCAATAAAACAAAATTTAATTAAACAGAAAAATATGAATTCAAAGATTGGGTCTTTTAAACGACCCCATGAAAACCAAATATAATCAATACCGAAATGTAAATTTTTCGATTAAAATGTTTAAACAAATCATAGCATAATATAAATGCATTTTCAACGAACTCACGAAAACGACAAAAACTAATAATAATCAATTCCAGAATATTTCCCCTCAGACAAAAAATTGCATTCTTCTTTAATCGAATGAATTCAATATAATCGAATTAGTACAATATAATCGAACTAAAATAACAACGCAATATATAAGAAAGTCTTTCAAAGACCGATACTTGTCCAATATAAATTCCATACGCGGAAAAAGTGAAGCACGACTTGGGTTCAGGGGTCAACATTTTTACGTGAGTTGTAATTTATAGGTCTAGTCAGAGAGCACAGGGAGAAGCTGTGTGCTCGTAATGGGTGAGTTTTTACTTATGCCAAAGAATCAGTTATTTTCCTCAGGGTGCTTTGCAGTTGATTCATGGCCTGCAAACTGCGGTATAGAAGGCATGTAAATTATTTAATTTGCGTTCGAGGTACTATCTATAAAGCCAGTGAGGCGTTGGAATAACATAAAAAATCTGATGTGGGCAGACTTTCCCTGCAGACTTATATCCACATTCTCTTTATTTTAATTAAATTTAATTCACTTTTATATCAAGTTTCGTTCTCATTTGGTAATTGAACTTATTTTCAAAGGTGGCGTAGAAAATATACGAAAAAACTAAAATATCTCGAGAACGATTACTCCTAGTGTAATGGGGTTGTTCTTATTCTTTTCTTCGTTAAAAATTACGTATAAAACAAGCATTTAATAGATATATTTGAACATACGTAGTTTTTTATTTTATATTTTGACAATTTTTGCTGACCATTTTGCAAAAAAAAGGCAGGTTATTTTTTTCCGAAACATACCAAAATCTAATCAGCACCATAATAACTCACAAACGACGCGACGTATCTACTGAATTTCGTGAAATTCGGTCCATTAGTTTTTCAGCTAGCGTGGATACAGGCAATTTTTGAGGGCCATTTCGTAAAAAAAAGGCGGGTTCTTTTATCCCGAATCATACCAAAAACTAATCAGCACCAAGGTCCCACCCAAGTGAATTACCTACCAAATTTTATGAAATTCGGTCCATTAGTTTTTGAGTTAGAGTGGATACATACATTGCACAGACAGACAGACAGACACACAGACACACACACAGACGTCACGCTAAAAATAGTTTTTTCGTATTCTAGAGGTCTCGAAGCGTGTAGATTGTCGAAAACTCGAGTTGTGATTTTCGGTATGATCCCAATACTTTCCCTATACATTACCATGTATTGCAGGGAAAGTAAAATGGCATGTGTTCGTTGCATTTTCTTGAAGAATTTTGAAACAATACTATGTGTTACATATATAAATTGAGTGTTGTCTTTAATCATTTGAAGTTTGGTGAAAATGATAAGTGAATGGACAAAAGTAGTAGAACGCAAGGGATTTAATTGTAAATTATTTTAGGACGCATTGTTAAGTAAATGCTAAAATTGCCCTTCATCATTAATTTCCTAAATAAGTAACAGAAATATACATCTACCATTTTGTAAAGGTTTAATAGTATATACAAATGAACTTGCAATATTTATTATTTATCATATTATGGTCAAACTATATAACCCATTACATTTCATATATAGAGAGATCGCATTAAAATATAACTTGAATAATAACGGTATTTCTACAGCTAATAAATATGAGCATCAACATTTGACAAACATGGTTTTTAAAATATAACTATACATATTTTAGACATAAAATTTAATTTAGCTCCTTGAAAATTATTATACCAGAACTAATAAAACTCTACCCAATCAGCTATATCTAAATAGTAATATAATTAAAAACAATTTTGAAGAAAATAAATACATCTATTCGTAAATTCCCAACATAAATAAAGCTAAAAACAGTGCAGAAAAATTCAAAACGATTAATACACGGTAAATGTCACACTACAAATAAACATATAAACTTTAAATCAGAAATTAAAGCTTTATATTATAACTTTAATAATGTTTTTAATTGGAAACCTCATGGATTTTTGCTGCTCATGATTGAATGGATTTTTGCTGCTAATAAAAAAAAATCTGATGTGGGCAGTACATGACTTTCCCTGCAGATTTATATCTACGTTAACTTTATTTTAATTAAATTTAATTCACTTTTAATTCAATTTGAGTTCTCAATTGGTTACTGGAATTATTTTCACAGGTGGAGTAGAGCAAATACGAAAAACTAAAATATCTCGAGAACGGATAGTCCTAGTGTAATGGGGTTGGTCTTATTCTTTTCGTCATAGTATAAAACAAGCATTTAATGGATATATTTAAGCATACGTAGTTCTTACTTTAGATTTGGACGATTTTTGAGGGTCATTTTGCAAAAAAAAAAAAGGCAGGTTATTTTTTTCTAAAGTATACCAAAATCTAATCCGCACCAGAATAACCCACAAGCGACTTATCTACAGAATTTTGTGAAATTCGGTCTATTAGTTTTTTAGCTAGAGTGGATACAGGTTTTTGCGGGCCATTTCGCAAAAAAGGCGGATTCTTTTATCCCGAATCGTACCCAAAACTAATCAGCACCAGATTCGCCCACAAGTGACTTACCTACCAAATTTTATGAAATTCGGTCAATTAATTTTTTAGTTAGAGTGGATACAAGATCTGCACAGACAGACACACACACACAGACGGCACGTTAAAATGGTTTTTCGTATTCTAGAGGTCTTGAAACGTGTAGATCCGTCGAAAACTCGAGTTGCGATTTTTGACATGATTCCAATACTTTCCCTATACATTACCATGTATTGCAGGGAAAGTAAAAATCTGATGTGAGCAACACATGACACTTTCCCGTCAGACTCAAATTCATATGTTCTTTATTTATTCAATAATTCATAAGATTGAGTTTACTTGAACCAAATAACACTAATTTTCCATTTTTAATTCAATCTTTGTTTCTATTCGATAATTGGACGTTTTTCCAAAGGCGGCATAACAAAAATGCGAAAAATCTCAAATATCTCGGGAACGGTTAGTCCTAGAGTAATAGAGTTGTTCCTATTCTTTTCCTCATCAAAAAGTACGTATAATACAAACATCTAATTGATATATTTGAACATACGTGGCTTTTTTTAGATTTTGGCAAATTTTGAGGACCATTTCATAAAAAAAGGCAGGTTGTTCTTTTTCGAATAATACTAAAATCTAATCAGCACCAGAGTGTCTCACAAGTAACTTATCTACCAAATTTTGTGAAATTTGGTCAATTCGTATTTTAGCTAGAGTGGATACATGACATTTTTGCGGGCCATTTCGTAAAAAAAGGCAGGCTGTTCTTTTCCGATTAATACTAAAATCTAATCAGCACCAGAGTGTCTCACAAGTAACTTATCTACCAAATTTTGTGAAATTTGGTCAATTAGTATTTTAGCTAGAGTGGATACATGAAATTTTTACGGGCCATTTCGCAAATAAAGATGGGTTCTGTTTCTATCAATCGTACCAAAAACTAATCAGCACCAGGGTCATACTCAAGTGACTTACCTACAAAATTTTATGAAATTCGGTCCATAAGTTCTTGAGTTAGAGTGGATACATACGTTGCACAGACAGACAGACAGACAGACAGACAGACAGACAGACAGACACACACACACACACACACACACACACACAGACGTCATGCCAAAAATAGCTTTTTCGTATTCTAGAGGTCTCGAAACATTTAGATCCGTCGAAAACTCCAGTTGAGATTTTCGGCATGATTCCAATACATTCCCTATACATTACCATGTATTGCAGGGAAAGTAAAAATCTGATGTGGGCAGCACATGACTTTCCCTGCAGACTTATATCCACGTTCTCTCTATTTTAATTAAATTTAATTCACTTTTAATTCACTTTTCGTTCTCATTTATTAAGTGGACTTATTTTCAAAGGTGGCGTAGAGAAAATACGAAGAAACTAAAATACCTCGAGAACGGCTAGTCCTAGTGTAATGGGGTTGGTCTTATTCTTTTCATCGTTAAAAATTATGTATAAAAAAAGCATTTAATGGATATATTTGAGTATAGGTATGTATTTATTTTAGATTTTGACGATTTTTGAGGGCCATTTCGCAAGAAAGGGCAGGTTATTTTTTTCCGAATCGTACCAAAATCTAATCAGCACCAGGGTATCCCACAACTGACTTATCAACCCATTTTTGTGAACTTCGGTGCATTAGTTTTCCAGTTAGAGTGGATATAAACTTTTGCAGGCCATTTCGCAAAAAAAAAGCGGGTTCTTTTATCACGAATCATACCCAAAACTAATCAGCACCATATTCGCCCACAAGTGACTTACCTACCAAATTTTGTGAAATTCGGTCCATTAGTTTTTGAGTTAGAGTGGATACAAAATCTGCACAGACAGACAGACACACAGACAGACACACAGACACACACACAGACGTCACGCTTAAAATGGTTGCGATTTTCGGCATGATTCCAATACTTTCCCTATACATTACAATGTATTGCGGGTAGTAAAAATGGATCATATTTATGCAATTTTTTAATTAAATTTACGTAATGAAATTTTAATCATTTTTTTACGATTTGCTAATTATAAGAGCTAATTATTTACACGCATATCTTAACAAGCATCATAATAATAATCAATATTTCAATTATTATTACGTAATTTTATTTAAGCATCCTATTCGTATTTCTATAAACTTTAATGATTTATTTATGAATTACAACACTTAACTGACAATAAAATATTTAGAAGTTTTAAGTTATTTATTAAAAGTTTACTAGCCAAAAGTTTCAAGTTTCATTTTTGCTTATTATTTATTTTAAACAGTAGAATTTTTTATGGTTATTTTATGATTTTTGATAGAAAATGTGGAGTTAAAAAATTGAGGGGTTTCTCTTGGATCAAAGTACTCAAAAATCAATAAACTCTAATGCTTATCGATTGGTTTAATCATACCAGATTTTAATCGATTTCATTAATTTGCTTGAGATATAGCTTCTTGTGGAAAAGTAGAATATTCAATATCTCGAGAGCGGCTCATGATTTGAGTGAAATAATGGTGTCAATACATTTTAAGTAAACGGTGAAATTCACTATTTTGATAATAGAGGTATATTTAGCTTTTATGACTTTCTCTACTTTAGATTTTCAAAGCGCATTATCTCGAGAACGGCGTACATTAGCGTCTTATAAACGATGTCATTCGCTTATAAATGAAAAATCACTTATACGATAGCCATTTTTGAAATATTTTAAAAAGTAATTATGTATTTAAAAAGCTTTTTCAACTTCCAAATACAACAGCAAAAATCTGATGTGGGCAGCATATGACATTTCCTGTCGACTCAAAATCATTTTCTGTTTATTTCTGCAATAATTCATTAAATTGAGTTTAAATGCACAAAATAACACCGAATTCGCACTTTTAATTCAATATATGTTTTTATTTGGTAACTGCAATTTTTTTTTCAAAGGCGGCGTAGTAAAAACGTGATAAAACTCAAACACCTCGAGAACGGTTTGATCTAGAGTAATGGGGTTGGTCTTATTCTGTTCCCCGTCAAAACTTGTGCATAAAACAAGCATTTAATTAATTAATACATTTGAGCAAACGTAGTCTTTTATTTTAGAATTTGGGGATTTTTGCGGATTATTTCGTAAAAAAAGGCGGATTCTACTTTTTTTAATCATACCAAATTCTAATCAGCAGCAGGATATTCCACAGGTGATTAATCCACAGGTGAGAGGTTGGTGGTAGGGGAAGGAGGGTACGGTCCCTGTGGATGCCTCCCCCACTGGGTTCCTGTCTAAATTGGGTGGCACTTCCCGGCCGTCCAAACAGTTACCTTACTCCTTTCTGGTAGGTCGGACGGTCTGGGTCTCAACAACAACAGGTGATTAATCAACCAAATTTTGTGAAATTTGGTCAATTAGTTTTTTAGCTAGAATGGATACAAGAGATTTCTGTGGGCAATTTCGTCAAAATCGGTGGGTTCTTTTATCCCGAATCGTACCAAAAACTAATCAGCAGCAGGGTCACACAAGTGACTTACCCACCAAATTTTATGAAATTTGGACCATTAGTTTTTAAATTAGAATGGATGCATACATTGCACAGACAGACACACAGACAGACCGACAGATAGACACACAGACACACACACAGGCGTCACGCTAAAAATAGTTTTTTCGTTTTCTAGAGGTCCCGAAAAGTGTAGATCCATCGATAACTCGAGTTGCGATTTTCGGCATGATTCCAATACTTTCTCTATACACTACCATGTATTGCAGGGAAAGTAAAAATAAATTAATAAAATGCTTGAAATTTTTTTTCACGGTTCTTCCTAAAGTTAATGGGCGTCTGATGTTCGTGAATTGAAATAATCCTGCCAAAATTCATTCGATTTGCTCAGTTTGTTCTAGAGTTATCGGACCACAGAACGGAAGACCGCACGGCCGAAATCTTAAACTTTCAAACGACCAGACACGCCAGAACCAGTGCTTAACAGCCCGAATCCGACGAAATTTACAGATGTAGAACCCGAGCCTCGTCTGTCCCGAGGACCTTTGCATCTGGGGCCCGAAATGACTTGTTTTCAAATGTGTTAAAACCCGAATTTGTGATTTTTTTTTGTACCAAGAATTATGATTAAAGTTGATTTTGTTTCATATTACATTTAGCTGAAAATCATAGCTGAAATCAACAGAATAATTTTATGTACTCTATTAAAATTCATTTAAAAATGTGCTAAATTTAAGCATGCTCGGTTCGACCAGACCCGACTTTTGTAAAAGCTAAGCTCGAGCTCGGGCCGGTCTGAAAGGGTGTTTGAAAATTCAAGTCCGGCCCACGGGCACATGCCTTTTTTTATGGAATGGGCAGCAAAAATTGTAAAAATCTAAAATAAAAGACTACGTATGCTCAAATGTATCAATTAAATTCCGGTTTTATACGTAATTTTTAACGACAAAAAGAATAAGACCACCCTAATAATTCTAGGACTAACAGTTCTCGAGATATTTTAGTGTTTTGTATTTTTACCACGTAGGCTTTAAAAATACGTGCAATCGTCAAATGAAAACGAAAAATCTGATGTGGGCAGCACATGACTTTCCCTGCAGACTTATATGCACGTTCTATTTATTTTAATTAAATTTAATTCACTTATAATTCAATTTTCGTTCTCATTCGGTAACTGGACTTATTTTCAAAGATGGCGTAGAGAACATACGAAAAAACTAAAATATCTCGAGAACGACTAGACCTAGTGTAATGGGGTTGGTCTTATTCTTTTCTTCGTTAAAAATTACGTATAAAACTAAAATTTAATGGATATATTTGGCATACGTTGTTTTTTATTTTAGATTTTGACGATTTTTGCGGGCCATTTTGCAAAAAAAGGCAGGTTATTTTTTTTCCGAATCGTACCAAAATCTGATCAGCACCAGGGTGACCTACAAGCGACTTATTTACCGAATTTTGTGAAATTCGGTCCATTAGTTTTTCAGCTAGAGTGGATACAAACTTTTGCGGGCCATTTCGCAAAAAATGCGGGTTCTTTTATCCCGAATCGTACCCAAAACTAATCAGCACCAGATTCGCCCACAAGTGACTTACCTACCAAATTTTATGAAATTCGGTCAATTAGTTTTTTAGTTAGAGTGGATACAAAATCTGCACAGACAGACAGACACACACACAGATGTCACGCTAAAAATAGTTTTTTCGTATTCTAGAGGTCTCGAAACGTGTAGATCCGTCGAAAACTCGAGTTGCGATTTTCGGTATGATTCCAATACTTTCCCTATACATTACCATGTATTGCTGGGAAAGTAAAAATGAAATAAAACTGCAAATTGAGCTTAATTTCAAATAATTATCCGCGTTATTTTGTGCAATTAAACCCAATTTAACCAATTATTAAAGAAAGAAAAATGAAGCGGATTTGGGTCTATAAGGAAAGTCATGTGCTGCCACATAAGATTTTCTTCAATTTCTCGGTGCATCATATGCTTTTAAAATTTGATATTCACGACTTTCCACCTCACCACTTTAGAACAGAGAATTACAGCATGAGAATGTAAAAATCTCCGTGCCATCACATAAACCCTTTTTAGCCAACTCTAAAATAAACGGCGAAAACAATATCAAAATACTCAACCCATTACTTTAAATCCCGACTTGCTCACTGACTTCTTTGTCAGTAGGACCACATTCTATTGGCTGAGCTAAATCAATCAAACCTCTTTGTTAGATCTGGTTTCCATAGCAACGTGAAATGGGGGTGTGGTTCTTGGGGGAGCGAATGAAGTATTGGATTGGTTTTATTATGATTTCAGATAGTAGAGAGGTACAGATAGATTTATAAGATTTAGGACCTCAGTTCAAGTGTTTTAGACTTTGAAGGGCTTAGAATAAATATAGAAATGCACACTACTGTGTCGCATTTGCATACACAGAGAAGTTAAAAGAACCACATCGTTAAAAGAACGGGTTTTTGAATGGAACTTCTTAATTCTTTAATAGTGTTACGTTGAACTAATGCACAGATAAGTGAACTAATGCACACCTTTTGTAAGATAATTAGTACCTTTTTTACATATCAAGTAAGGTGTTTAAGGAAGATACTGACTGGTCGATAGTTCGAATTCAGATTTTCAACGAAGTTACTCGATTTGAGCATCTCGAACTCGAATCGGAACCTTTTTGAGATGATATGTGTACTGTATGTACACTGCAAAACATTCTGCAATCTTTGCTGATTTTTTTCAATACTTTGTTAATAATTTCGGCAAATTATCAAAAAAGCCTCAATTACAGGCGGTCATGAAAATTCCAACTTTATTTCTGAACTATCCAGAAAATTATCGTCTGCCGAAGTGTTATTTTTGTATTTTGACTTTCCTTATATACATAATGCATAAGGAAAGTATTGTGACGGGGTCGAAAATTCGAATTCGAGTTCTCGACGGGAGAGCACGTTTCAAGCATCCATGATCACGAATCGAACATTTTTAAAGTGTTGTTTGTTTGTGTGTGTGTGTGTGTGTGTGTGTGAAAGTATGTGTGTGTGTGAGACTGTGGAGATGATAACTGACGAACGAATGCACCGATTCGAACGAAATTTGGTACAAAAATTACAATCCGTAAACACTGGCAGCCTATTGTTTTTTTAAGCAGTCGTATGTTCAGACCCCCCAAATTTTCGAGTGAAATTTTGAAAAAATCGTCAAAAAATCAAAACCTCTAATAAAGTTACGCAAATAAACATTTTTTATGTAAATTTTCATTAGAAAACGATTGACATAAATTTTGAAACGCTAACACGAACCGTTCTCGAGATATTGCACATTTTACAAAAAAGTTATCAAAAAATCGTATAAAATACAAAAAAAAATATTTCCTATTGAGAAACATGTTCACTTTTCATATGTAATACCATGCGATAAATTTGATAACATCATTCTCGTGGATCTAACTCGTTCCATTCATGAAAAAATATACTTCGAGTAATACTTTTGTATTTGAAAGCCAATAGTCATTTATCTGCTGTAAGAATAACTTATTTTTCCGTCTATAACGCTTGGCGAGATTTTGGCGACGAATTAGGTGGAATGTCGCCAACTTGGCAATTTCTTTAAATGTTGCTAAATTAACGAAAAACTCGCCAAATGGATAAAAATGACGCTAAATCAATGAAAATGACGACTCACTGACAAAAATTCGATATCTTGGAAAGAATATAAGTATCTACTATAAGAATAACCTATTTTCTTTTACTGTAAAAGTAGTAAATTCATTGCATTATATAAGGAAAGTCATGTGCTGTCCACATCAAATTTTTAGATATATATTACCATAAAAATCAGGAACCTTACTCCCTATTACGGACAGAAGATTCCCCCGAAACTTTCAGTAACATGCTTTCAACAAATGTTTTACAGTGTACGTATGTCTGTCTGTGTGTCTGTATGAGGGTGTGTATGTGTCGTATCTGTGAGTCTGTGGACGTGGAATCTTACAAACGAACTGATTATTTCCAATAAAATTTTGTACCGTTATCCCAGTCAGCGAACACTGGAACCCACCCTATTGATTAAAAATACAGTGAAAAATTCGGAAGCTACAACATTTTCGAATTAATTAAAAAAAAAAAAACCTCATGAAATTGGGATACTCAAACAGGATAAATAATCAATTATTTTAAACGTAATTTATTACAAGAAAATTAATAGAACCCATTTTAGATCGCTGGCATGAACCGTTCTCCCAATATCATGCGTTTAAAAAATAATATATATATATATATATATATATATATATATGTATATATATATATATATATATATATATATATATATATATATATATATATATGTATATATATATATGTATATATATATATATATATATATATATATATATATATATATATATATATATATATAATATATATATATATATATATATATATATATATATATATATATATATATATATATATATATATATATATATATATATATATATATATATATATATATATATATATATATATATATATATATATATATAACATATATATATATATATATATATATATATATGTATATATATATATATATATATATAATTGAAGATTTTTATGATTACTTGTAATATATATACCCGAGAAATACCAAAGAAAATTGCTTGTAAACTGAAGGTTTTTGCAAATCAGAAGCCTAGTGTAGCACGATGAGCTGTGCAAGAAGTTTGGAAATTGAATAAATGGAATCTAGTGAATATAAAAGGAATAAAATGAATATGAAAAGAATTTCTGAAACCATGTACGTTATCAAGGGCCATACATGCTTCATTAATGCTGATTCTACGTTTCTGTTTACACAACTGTAAAATGTATTACAGAAATAATGTAAATGGCCCGACGTAGAAGAAAAGACAAAGTGGATCAAATACACAAAAAAAAATCAAACATTAATATAAAATATTCTGTTACACCATCTTGTGGCTAATTATTGAAATGAGGATGCAAAGTATTATAAAGTAATATCAAAAGAATATAATGAAAATAAAATGAA